>MEHQ01003036.1:0-62910 GCA_008828725.1 Saccharina japonica | reverse complement strand
GGGGGGCGTGAATGAGGGCGGGTGTGCCATCTACAGTAGGAGGGGGTTATGGCGGAGGAGGCATCATGCTTAGTAGAGAGCAATGCGTTGTGTTATACCAGGTACCGGTATGCCGGTATGTACTGAAGTACTACTACTAGTAGGGTGTGTATGAGTTGGTTTGAGTTTGCTCTGGAAGTGAGTGTTATTCGCTACGTGAGGTACTGCTCGCGGGGGGTGGGGCGTATGTTTGTTCAGTGCCCGGCACGTTCAGGTAGGCCATGTGTCCCGCTTGGTAAGCGCGCGGTTGTATCGCTGTCAGGGGCAGGGAGCAATGTGTCACAGGTATTATTATTATTATAGCTAGATCTCATCTACAGATTCGCGCTTGCTTCATATTTGTGCGCTGTCTATTCGGAGTTAGCTTGTTTTTCTTTCATGCGACCACCGCCGGATAATAGCTCTTGACATTTTTCTTTTGTGTATGTAGTATGCGGTGAGTGTTACGCGTCTATTTCGCTGTCTTTGATTTTTGTATACCCGGGGTATATGATACACACCAGTAGTAGTTCCAAAAGGTGCTGGTATACTCAGGTACTACTGCAGCATATACGCTGTGCTTGCTTTCTGTGCTCTTGTTTTGTTTTGGTTGGTTTGTTTTTTGTTTTTTGGTTGTTTTTTTCTTTGTTTTTTGCTCTCTTCTTTCTTCCTTTTTGATGATGATGGTGTTGACTCCATCGATCTACTATACATTATTGCATGTTCCCACTGGTTGGTTGGTTTGAAACTTACTCAGCAAGTGGTTGGATCGGTGAAGGGTGGATTTATTCGGTGTTCCTAGGATACGTACTCTGCTCGTTAGTGGAGTATTGTTTGATGTTTTTTATTGGGGGCCAAGATAGATGATGAGGGAGATAATGATCATGATGATAATGACGGATTGTTATGTTACCAGGTACCTGGTATTTATTAATGTATGTGCATTCTGTCGCGGTATGTATCACACTGTACGGTACGACATAGATGTATATCCAGTTCCTCGCGACAGCAGTCACCGGTACCACACGTTTCCTATCACCATGGATACTCTTTTTTTTTCCCCATCCCATTTATTATCTTCGCCCTTCCTTTCTCTCCTTCCTAGTCGTAACTCAGATCCGGGGTGAGAGAATTCTTTCCCCCCCCCCCCCCACTACGGTTCTTGCCTTGCATTTTTATCGCGAGAAGATTTCAGCAATTAAATTTCTTCCCCCGTCAACTCTCGTCGATTTGTGCTTACCCACGCTGTAATATGCCCTCTCGACAGTTGGTTGGAGTCATTTGATTATACAGGTTTCAAAATTTCCATACGGACACTCGAAGCCTCGACTCTGGCTTCGTGGCTACCTGTTTTAGACCACCGGGGCGACCGGCCGTGATACTGCAGGTAATTAATGGCCATTCGGTCGATAAGAAGCAGTTCGTAGGCACAGGTGGCTGCCCCACCCCCCCCCCTGCATAAATAATGTGGGCCTAAAAAATGTTGTTTTGTGGAAACGTCCAACATCATGTATGTATGTGAGGTTTGCTACATTGCACTGCTGCTGTGTTACGTCTCCACAAAAAACGTTTTATTTTACGCCCCCCCCCACCAGCATTATGCGGGGGGGGGGGGGGTAACGTCTCCACAAGTTTTTCTCCAAGCCCATATTATGAATATGCGAAGGAGGGGTCCAACGAACGTCTGCACGTGTTTGTTTTCTTAAGCCCACCTTAATATTTGCCGGTATTTATTATGCAGGGAAGGGGGGTCCCGGCTACCTGTCTGTGAGGAGATATAATATATGTCCACATACATTTAAAATTCATACATCCGCGCGAAGGATTGACAGTCATCGTACATCGTACACAGTCAGTATAGTATATCAAACTCGTACCATATTATGTTATGTACGGTAACAGGTAACATCGGTCATCCGGTAAGTATGGTGCAACAGCACTACTATAATAGCAATAGTAACTGGTAACGGTTGCTTCATCTGAATGCACGCATGCTGACATTGACGTGAATCCCATCTATCTGTGTTTTTTGCCACAGACAGCACGGATCCATAAATAGCACTGAGTGAGATGAGTCCACGTTGAACACCCTTTCCTTGGGTGGAGTCTCCCCCGGTTCGAATGACAGAGCAAACACACCCAGCTGTTTAGCAGGGTGTGCTATTAATAGTTAGCAGACAGCAGACAAACACAGCACAAACTGCACAAGAAACGAAGATCGCGTCCACACCTCTCGGTCTCGGCCAACCGACCGGCCCCTATGACCCTATGCATAAACGCCGTCAATTTTTCCCAGTGACTTTAGGAGCTGGGTTATGTCAGGCAAATGAAACTTTTTCCTATCATCCCCCCGTTTTTCCTACTTTATCCAAGTAACTTATTTCGGCTCTGAAGCCTGTCCCCCCCCTGACCAGCCCGTTGTAGCCAGTTGTGCACTTACACCAGTACATTTTTTGCGTATCTTGTTTACTGACGGTTTTCAAAATCCGAACCTTCCCGAGCGGCCTTAAAACTGCTCTATTCAGACCTTTATCGCCCAGTTGTGTACTGAAAATCAGACATTTTATGAGGATCATTTGGTTCTCCAACGACGTGCAAGATCTGAACCTTCCACGAGCACCCGCTGTCCACTGCAGGAAATATCCGACACCTGAGCTGCTTGCAGCAGCAGCACCCCACATGCACATGCGTACAGGTGCCCTGTTGTTGTGCCCGCTGTTGCAGCAAGCAATTCGCAATAATCGATTCGCTGTGAGCTGCTGCTGCTGCTGTGAGGACGAGTGTGTGCCCGTGTCTTTTGTCTTGTCACGAACACCTGCTGTGCCCGTTGTCCACATACATACACAACACGCATGCAGGTGCGCTGTTGTTGACAGCCTGTTGTCACGACGCAGCAAGCAAGTCTCAAGAATCGATTCGCTGTGAGCTGCTGCAGCTGCTGCTGTGCTAAACTTGCTGTTGACAGCCTGTTATCACGACGGTCGCAAGGGTCGATTCGCTGTGCAGAGCTGCAGCTGCTGCTGTGGAATATCGCCGCTTTTCTATGATGAGCACACCTGCTGCTGTGCCCGCTCTTGACAACAAGCTGTTATCACGACGCATACATATCACCGGCCATCGTGTGAACACGGTGACCCTAGGATGGGTCGGAGCGTAACGAGCGCATCGCGTTCAGAATTCATGACGCAGTCGTTGGTTTGGTCGATCCATGTCTGTCGAGGACTCGGAATCTCGCCGCTTCGAACTATCCGCCTGAGTTTTTCTCAAGCCGATCTTGTCGCACTGGTGTAAAGTGCAAAAAACTGGCTACAACAGACGACGGGCTGGTCAGGGGGGACAGGCTTCAGAGCCGGAATAAGTTACTTGGATAAAGTAGGAAAAACGGAACGACGCTTTACAACCTGTGATCACGACGCAAGCCAGCCACATCGCGACACGAGCCAGCCGTGTGGATCGATTCGCTGTGCGAGCTGCTGTGCGGTCTCGTCGCTCTTATCACTACGCAAGCAGGTCGCAAAGATCGATCCGCTGTGCAGAGTCGCTGCTGCTGCTGCTGCTGCTGCTGCTGCTGCTGCTGCTGCTGCTGCTGTGAAATAACATATCGTAACTTCTTCTATGTTAGCACAACGAGCGTTGTCCCTGTTCTTTGATTGCGTGTGTGATGCAGATATTTGTTTTCAGGAGGGGGAGGTTCAACGCTACCAGTATGTTTTTGGGCATTAGCCAAAACTAGGTATACCTGCGCACTTTGAGCCATTTATAGGTACACTGCGTAATGTACACCGCAAACGGCTTCCTGGCCCGCCTGATATTGGGATTGCGCTGCATTGTACCTACCAATTGCTTAAAGTGTGCAGGTACACCTATTATTGGCTACCTATTTTACGTATTACCTTTTTTTGGCTTCAAGTGTACCTATAAATGGTTGGAACGATCAGTTTTTGGCAACTGAAATATCCGACTTCCGGTTGTGCTTCTTCTGCCGTTGATTTGTTGTTTTTGTTAATGTTGGTACCGCTCCATGTTTGTTTTACAGCCCCTTTTATTTACCTTGCTGGTGCTTTTTGCACACACACGCACATCGTCTTCCAGCTTGTCTTTCCGGTGGCCTGCTTTTTGCCATGGGCGGCATTTTTCGTTAATAACCAAGACACAACAACAACAAACGGCCTCTCTGCTTCTTGCGTTTCGATGGGCTTCCTATCTCGGACGCGTGGTATGCTGCTGTCTACTGTTCACCTTCTTTGTGTCTGCATCCTTTGGCGTGCATTCTACGGCATTATTTATGTTATCCCCCCGTTTTTTCCTGTCTTGCACCATTTCACACATACATGTATTATGTACAAGGGCTCCGCTTCGCGGGCGGCTGACGCCGCCCGCTACGCTCGCGCAAGGAAAGGGGTACAGAAGAGGCCCCCATGATGTAGTGCAGGCACCGCGACTTGAAAATGCCAAGAGGTTCATGGCGCAGCAAAGAAACGGCGGACTTGACATGCATGCAAAACATGCTCGGGGTGCACAATAGCTCCATGCTCCATGACGACAAAGCTGTACGTTCGAAAGAGAAAGCACAGCAACACGGCTCACGGCACGGCGCTGCGCTGTCTGCTGTGGGTGTGTGAGTTGTGCATTTTTCGTGAGTATGTGTGGTAGTACAACACTATTATTAATATTACGAGTACGACGTACTTCGTACTTTGTACGAGTATACCTGGTATACTTTATTGTATGAAAGAGAAAACGCACAACACCAGCACGGTCGCCAAGTTGTGAAGAATGCAAAACAAAAAAATCCACAAAACTGAGAAAGACGTATGATACATACGTACTCGTACTCGTACTCGTACTCGACTCGTACTCGACTCGTACTCGACTCGTACTCGTACTCGACTCGTACACGTACTCGACTCGTACTCGTACTCGTATTATACTCGAACTCATACTCGTACTCGAACAAAAACGGCAAGCAACAACAGCAGTAACAGCAGTAGCACTTCGAATGACATACGAACTCGTATTCGTATCGTGATCGCGTCGCTCAAAAAAATAAAGTTAAAACGACTGCTGTCGCGTTCTGTCACCCTCGACGCTTCCAGCCACCCCGGGATCACCTCGCCATCGATTCGGCCCGGGTCGAGCTTTAGTACCTCTCTGTCCCAGTGAGCCCCGTGGCCCGCATCGCGTGAAGCTCGGTGCTCACCGTGGCCCTCGTTCGCCCGCTCGAGCATGATGGTGTTCAAACCGCCTTGCTGTCACTCTCTGATTAAATTTTTTCTGTGTGTTCCGAAAAATAAGCACCGCTTGAATGTTCTTTTACACTTATAAAAGACCTTTATAATTATGACATACTGAATTGATACAGCAAGCAGCAACGCAGACAAAGACCCTTCATGCTTCCCTCGTGTCTCGATGGACACGCCACGCCTAGCCACGAAAAAGGCGACCGCGCTCCTTCCGTCCCCCCCTCTACTGGCCAGTGCCCTCCCATACCGGCGATGGTGCCGGGCTCGCCCGCGCTGCCGTGCTCTCTGGGTACCCGCACGAACCCAAAACCGAAAGAGGAAGAAGCCTCTCGCAACTAAAGTATACACGGAACAAAGAGATGACCAAGTAATGAAAGGAGGCGGTGTTCAAAGTGGGAGCTCTGAGAGGCCAGGGATGAGCAATCCCTGGGCGAGATATTAGTAAGTAAGTCTATGTGTATGTGGCCATTCGGCTATTCGCCAAGGTCGAAAATATTTCGGCCTTCCGGAAGGTGTATACTTGAAAAGGTAGTCCCCTGATTTATCTGTGTACCCGGAAAGGTCGTAATCATTTCAACCTTCCCGAGGTCAGTGCCTTAGTCAAGGTCGGACCTAGCGTCATGACTACGGTTAGCGGGGTCTGAACCTTAGCGTGGTTGGTACCCTGAAGATTGTCAACCTTATCGATGCTGTTTTCATATACCCGTAAGATTGGTGGCATTGTTGGCGTTGTTGTAACCGTTACAAGGAATTTAAGCACGACGCCTCTTCGGCATTACCAGGTATTATTAACAGGAGATACTCGAGGTAATACTACTGCTTCATGCAAGCTTCATGCATTATTTGTTTTCTCAACCCACGAAAAAATATTTTGACAGACACAGCCTTGACGCTTGACAAACTTCACTCATGACCGTCAACAGACATCTTTGCCCGCCTTGTGCCACAGCCTCCCCGGAATTACGTCACTGGGACCGGCGTGCATCTGCCCTGCACGCGGCTGATATCTCAAAAAACCTAATCAGCCAATCAGATGCACTCGCCGCATTCCGCCCCCAGTGCATGCTGCATTTGCACAGCACACTCGGCACAAGGTCTATCGGCAAGGATTTCGGTTGTGGCTGGTTGCGAGAGAGAGATACTACAAGAGAGAGATACTGCAAGAGGAACATGGCTCAATCGAACGGGGGCTCGACCCCTCCGCTCGGTGGAGGATCCGCGCCGGTGCACAAGCGCGCTCGCGAGGAATCTGCCAACGATGCTGGGGATTGTGATGAAGTGCGGGGACACTGCTGCCCTGCGCCCACGGCGGAGGAGAACAGGCAAGCGGCCATCAACATGTTCCCGTACCAAGACCCGGAAAAGGTCCACGCTTGCGACGAGTGCGGCAAGGATGTACGAGAGGTAAGTAGAGCAGCGGTGGCCAACTACTGCTATCACAAAGCGCACGAAAAACAACGCCCGTGCGATGATACCGGGTCGTCAGATTTTATTATCGTTTTTGGTTGCTGCAGGTTGCTGTGCGCTTCTTTTTTTTTTGAATCTGGGTTTGGTTCAATATCAATGTTCGAAAATATAGAGTTTGTTCGGTATCGTATCCGAATATCCCAACGCACTCTACATTTCCGAACAAAGGGGTATGTTCTTCAACCGAAGGCTGGCTGCTGGGGAGGTACCACAGATATCATGATACCGGACATGCACGATCGATCCTGATTTGTGCCGGCACAGCAGCGATCTCTTCCAAGCACAACGGCCCCACGGCACGCCATCCAAGCAGCATAACACCCTCTTTTACAGCAGTAGATAGGGTTAGGGTTGGGGCACACAGCAGTAAGTATCGACCGAGCCTGCGGCGGCAGATCTGTGATTGAATTCGTACTCTATACTCGTACTGGTGCGGCTGCTCGCTTGCAGTGAGTGCAGCAGGCACAAGAGGAGGAGGCAAGAGGGTTTTCGAGGAAAGATACTGGTACGTACCTACTGCTGTAGGTGGTTGACGGTCCCCTTGCCTCTTGACGGGACAAACATCAAGTCATTTCCTACACAAAACTAGTGTATTGGGTCTAGATATGACTTAACGGGTCAAAGTTAAATGTAGATCGTCAACCGATATATTTTGTTCTGCTCGTATGTACGATGATATAATCGAGGAGGCCGGTCGAATGCCGTTGGCCCTTTAGATATCGTTCGTCGATTCGTAGCAGATACCTGGTACTGTACCTAGAGTAGTACATTATACCAGTACGTATTTACCAGTACGTATCTTGCGGCTCTGGATTTTGCGCTGTCGCTGCTGTCCTGCTGTCCTGATACGCTGGAGCATGTGGATTTGGCTCACTCTGCAGGGCTTCGTACTTGCAATCGACAACAAAAATCAGACAACGTACAAAATCACCTTTTCGTGGAGCGGGGAATCTGTTCTACTACCCTGTATGTATGCTTCGTGCGTTTCTACTGCTGTAGGGTTTCTGCGGGTTGTCGCTGTTCGCTGATCGTCCGCTGCTCGTGGCGTTCATGTTGATGTTCATGTGTTTGTTGTTGTTGTTGTTGTTTTGGGCATTTGACAAAAAGGGGGACACCCCCCATATATCGTAACAAAAGGGGGGACACTACCAAGCACCGGAGGGGAGGTTATCGTTAAAGAGGCGGTCGTCACACCAATCCAACGGCCCAGCGCATTAACGGTATACTCATAGTCATATATTAACCACCACTCTGACCGAACAGCTCAACAGCTCATTTCCTGGTACAATAAGACTCTCATATCCTTTACGCCATGGTACGTACCTGATATACGCGTATACGTATACGGCGGTACCGGCACGACTACATATATACGTACAGCAGCCAGCAGTAGTACCAGAGGAGTACTACTATGTTCCAAGGTCAGGTTCTGTAGGGTTTGTGGATTTAGGGTCAGGGTATGGGTGTCTTACAGAACTTACAGAAATTCCGGGTTAGGGTATAAAACCCTTACAGAACTCACAGAAGTTCCGGGTATTGTGGCCCGGGCATACATAACTCGCAGAAGTTCCGGGCAGGTACAAACACGTTGTACCGGTACCCCGGGTATTGTGAAACGGGGAGTACAGAACTTACAGAAGTTCTCTGTAGGGTATGAAGGTCGTACAGAACTTACAGAAGTTCCGGGTACGGGTATAAAACCCTTACAGAACTCACAGAAGTTCTCTGTAGGGTATTTCCGGGGTAAATACCCCGGGTATGGTTCTGTAGGTACCCTGCAGAACCTGACCTTGCTACTATCATTTGTTACGTATATATTTACGTATACTCGTTTATATATATATGTTGGTGATTTTTGAGGACAACAGGGCACAGGGCGCCAACCAATGTATGCTGATCTGCTGGCAACGTTTGCCTAGGTATGCGCCGTTGGTCTTTTCGACGTTAGACGTCGTCTGTTGGGCGTGCCACAACAACCAGAACGTGGAGTGGTCACTTACCCTAGGTCTTTTTGACACAGAAAGGGGGATACCTCTCTGCATATTTACAAAAAGGGGGACGTTACGAAAAAAGGGGGACTTTCCCAAACTAAGTAGATGAAAAGGGGGATACCCTCGCGTATTTTTTTTTTTTTTTTTCATATGTTTAACGGGTGAACGAGAGCTATCAAAAGGGGGGTGTGAGTATATCCGCCTTTTTGTTATGCCTACGCGAGGGTATCCCCCTTTTCATCTACTTAGTTTCGGAAAGTCCCCCTTTTTTCGTAACGTCCCCCTTTATTGTAAATATGCAGAGAGGTATCCCCCTTTCTGTGTCAAAAAGACCTAGGGTAAGTGACCACTCCACGTTCTGGTTGTTGTGGCACGCCCAACAGACGACGTCTAACGTCGAAAAGACCAACGGCGCATACCTAGGCAAACGTTGCCAGCAGATCAGCATACATTGGTTGGCGCCCTGTGCCCTGTTGTCCTCAAAAATCACCAACATATATATATAAACGAGTATACGTAAATATATACGTAACAAATGATAGTAGCAAGGTCAGGTTCTGCAGGGTACCTACAGAACCATACCCGGGGTATTTACCCCGGAAATACCCTACAGAGAACTTCTGTGAGTTCTGTAAGGGTTTTATACCCGTACCCGGAACTTCTGTAAGTTCTGTACGACCTTCATACCCTACAGAGAACTTCTGTAAGTTCTGTACTCCCCGTTTCACAATACCCGGGGTACCGGTACAACGTGTTTGTACCTGCCCGGAACTTCTGCGAGTTATGTATGCCCGGGCCACAATACCCGGAACTTCTGTGAGTTCTGTAAGGGTTTTATACCCTAACCCGGAACTTCTGTAAGTTCTGTAAGACACCCATACCCGTACCCGGAACTTCTGTAAGTTCTGTAACACCTTGGGCACAATACCCCGGGTAAGGGTATTCCCTCGGCACAATACCCTGTGTGCCGGTACAGATTAGGGTATCGTTGAGGATGTCAGGAGACGGTCAGTCGAGGGAAAATGGGCATCGGTCAAGGGTGTGGATTCGAGTGTTCCACACTAAAACCTAGTATTTTGGCGTCAGTCAAGGATAAAAAATGAAAAATTGCCGTCAGTCAAGGGGTGAAAGTGCCGTCTCCTGAGATCTTTTGAGGAGTGATGTTATGCATTCTGACGTTATGTCTCATCAGTGACAACACACCAAAAACGAATTCACGAAATTAAATTACATTGTACAACCCACCTCGCTCACAACCACACATGAACCGAGGACACAAGTACGTGGATTTTGATTTGGGGGGTAAATCTATGACCGCGGAAGTCATTCCCATGAAGTTGGAACTGTCCTTACCGTGAAAATCGTGAAAGACAGCTTTTTAACAGAAATTAGCTACAATGGTACATGCATGGTATATACGCGTTAGTACCGGTATAGTGTGTCATGTTTGAAGTACACCAATCGCAGTATTTCGAAATGCATTCTATGTATGTTTTTTGAGGAGTATATTTGCAGTTTTTTCGCCCCCTTGAGGTGGGTATTTACCAGGGTATCACCGGAACTTCTGTAAGTTATGTACGCCCGTGCCTCAATCGGAACTTATGTGAATTCTGTACGCCCGGGCCACAATCGGAACTTCTGTGAGTTCTGTTACGACCGGGCCACAATCGGAGCTTCTGTGAGTTCTGTACGCCCGTTCCACAATAAATACCCGGAACTTCTCTAAGTTCTGTACGCCCGTGTCACAATAACCGGAATTTTCTGTGAGTTATGTGCGACCTTCATACCCGTACCCGGAACTTCTGTAAGTTCTGTGCGACCGAGCCACAATTACCCGGGGTATTTACCCCGGAAATACCCTACAGAGAACTTCTGTGAGTTCTGTAAGGGTTTTATACCCGTACCCGGAACTTCTGTAAGTTCTGTACGACCTTCATACCCTACAGAGAACTTCTGTAAGTTCTGTACTCCCCGTTTCACAATACCCGGGGTACCGGTACAACGTGTTTGTACCTGCCCGGAACTTCTGCGAGTTATGTATGCCCGGGCCACAATACCCGGAACTTCTGTGAGTTCTGTAAGGGTTTTATACCCTAACCCGGAAYTTCTGTAAGTTCTGTAAGACACCCATACCCTGACCCTAAATCCACACACCCTACAGAACCTGACCTTGGAACATAGTAGTACTCCTCTGGTACTACTGCTGGCTGCTGTACGTATATATGTAGTCGTGCCGGTACCGCCGTATACGTATACGCGTATATCAGGTACGTACCATGGCGTAAAGGATATGAGAGTCTTATTGTACCAGGAAATGAGCTGTTGAGCTGTTCGGTCAGAGTGGTGGTTAATATATGACTATGAGTATACCGTTAATGCGCTGGGCCGTTGGATTGGTGTGACGACCGCCTCTTTAACGATAACCTCCCCTCCGGTGCTTGGTAGTGTCCCCCCTTTTGTTACGATATATGGGGGGTGTCCCCCTTTTTGTCAAATGCCCAAAACAACAACAACAACAACAAACACATGAACATCAACATGAACGCCACGAGCAGCGGACGATCAGCGAACAGCGACAACCCGCAGAAACCCTACAGCAGTAGAAACGCACGAAGCATACATACAGGGTAGTAGAACAGATTCCCCGCTCCACGAAAAGGTGATTTTGTACGTTGTCTGATTTTTGTTGTCGATTGCAAGTACGAAGCCCTGCAGAGTGAGCCAAATCCACATGCTCCAGCGTATCAGGACAGCAGGACAGCAGCGACAGCGCAAAATCCAGAGCCGCAAGATACGTACTGGTAAATACGTACTGGTATAATGTACTACTCTAGGTACAGTACCAGGTATCTGCTACGAATCGACGAACGATATCTAAAGGGCCAACGGCATTCGACCGGCCTCCTCGATTATATCATCGTACATACGAGCAGAACAAAATATATCGGTTGACGATCTACATTTAACTTTGACCCGTTAAGTCATATCTAGACCCAATACACTAGTTTTGTGTAGGAAATGACTTGATGTTTGTCCCGTCAAGAGGCAAGGGGACCGTCAACCACCTACAGCAGTAGGTACGTACCAGTATCTTTCCTCGAAAACCCTCTTGCCTCCTCCTCTTGTGCCTGCTGCACTCACTGCAAGCGAGCAGCCGCACCAGTACGAGTATAGAGTACGAATTCAATCACAGATCTGCCGCCGCAGGCTCGGTCGATACTTACTGCTGTGTGCCCCAACCCTAACCCTATCTACTGCTGTAAAAGAGGGTGTTATGCTGCTTGGATGGCGTGCCGTGGGGCCGTTGTGCTTGGAAGAGATCGCTGCTGTGCCGGCACAAATCAGGATCGATCGTGCATGTCCGGTATCATGATATCTGTGGTACCTCCCCAGCAGCCAGCCTTCGGTTGAAGAACATACCCCTTTGTTCGGAAATGTAGAGTGCGTTGGGATATTCGGATACGATACCGAACAAACTCTATATTTTCGAACATTGATATTGAACCAAACCCAGATTCAAAAAAAAAAGAAGCGCACAGCAACCTGCAGCAACCAAAAACGATAATAAAATCTGACGACCCGGTATCATCGCACGGGCGTTGTTTTTCGTGCGCTTTGTGATAGCAGTAGTTGGCCACCGCTGCTCTACTTACCTCTCGTACATCCTTGCCGCACTCGTCGCAAGCGTGGACCTTTTCCGGGTCTTGGTACGGGAACATGTTGATGGCCGCTTGCCTGTTCTCCTCCGCCGTGGGCGCAGGGCAGCAGTGTCCCCGCACTTCATCACAATCCCCAGCATCGTTGGCAGATTCCTCGCGAGCGCGCTTGTGCACCGGCGCGGATCCTCCACCGAGCGGAGGGGTCGAGCCCCCGTTCGATTGAGCCATGTTCCTCTTGCAGTATCCTCTCTCTCTGAGTATCTCTCTCTCGCAACCAGCCACAACCGAAATCCTTGCCGATAGACCTTTGCCGAGTGTGCTGTGCCAAATGCAGCATGCACTGGGGGCGGAATGCGGCGAGTGCATCTGATTGTCTGATTAGGTTTTTTTGATGATTAATCAGCCGCGTGCAGGGCAGATGCACGCCGGTCCCAGTGACGTAATTCCGGGGAGGCTGTGGCACAAGGCGGGCAAATATGTCTGTTGACGGTCATGAGTGAAGTTTGTCAAGCGTCAAGGCTGTCTGTCAAGCTATTGTTTCGTGGGTTGAGAAAACAAATAATAATGCATGAAGCTTGCATGAAGCAGTAGTATTACCTCGAGTATCTCCTGTTAATAATACCTGGTAATGCCGAAGAGGCGTCGTGCTTAAATTCCTTGTAACGGTTACAACAACGCCAACAATGCCACCAATATTACGGGTATATGAAAACAGCATCGATAAGGTTGACAATCTTCAGGGTACCAACCACGCTAAGGTTCAGACCCCGCTAACCGTAGTCATGACGCTAGGTCCGACCTTGACTAAGGCACTGACCTCGGCAAGGTTGAAATGATTACGACCTTTCCGGGTACACAGATAAATCAGGGGACTACCTTTTCAAGTATACACCTTCCGGAAGGTCGAAATATTTTCGACCTTCTTGGCGAATAGCCGAATGGCCACATACACATAGACTTCTTACTAATATCTCCCCCAGGGATTGCTCATCCCTGGCCTCTCAGAGCTCCCACTTTGAACACCGCCTCCTTTCATTACTTGGTCATCTCTTTGTTCCGTATATACTTTAGTTGCGAGAGGCTTCTTCCTCTTTCAGTTTTGGGTTCGTGCGGGTGCCCAGAGAGCACGGCAGCGCGGGCGAGCCCGGCACCATCGCCGGTATGGGAGGGCACTGGCCAGTAGAGGGGGGGACGGAAGGAGCGCGGTCGTCTTTTTCGTGGCTAGGCGTGGCGTGTCCATCGAGACACGAGGGAAGCATGAAGGGTCTTTGTCTGCGTTGCTGCTTGCTGTATCAGTTCAGTATGTCATAATTATAAAGTTCTTTTAAAATTGTAAAAGAACATACAAGCGGTGCTTATTTTTCGGAACACACAGCCAATTTTTTAATCAGAGAGTGACAGCAAGGCGGTTTGAACACCATCATGCTCGAGCGGGCGAACGAGGGCCACGGTGAGCACCGAGCTTCACGCGATGCGGGCCACGGGGCTCACTGGGACAGAGAGGTAGTAAAGCTCGACCCGGGCCGAATCGATGGCGAGGTGATCCCGGGGTGGCTGGAAGCGCCGAGGGTGGCAGAACGCGACAGCAGTCGTTTTAACTTTTTGTTTTTTTGAGCGGCGCGATCACGATCCGTACGAATACGAGTTCGTAGGTCATTCGAAGTGCTACTGCTGTTACTGCTGTTGTTGCTTGCCGTTTTTGTTCGAGTACGAGTACGAGTTCGAGTATAATACGAGTACGAGTACGAGTCGAGTACGAGTACGAGTCGAGTACGAGTACGAGTCGAGTACGAGTACGAGTCGAGTACGAGTCGAGTACGAGTCGAGTACGAGTACGACGAGTACGTATGTATCATACGTCTTTCTCAGTTTTGTGGATTTTTTTGTTTTGCATTCTTCACAACTTGGCGACCGTGCTGGTTGGTGTTGTGCGTTTTCTCTTTCATACAATAAAGTATACCAGGTATACTCGTACAAAGTACGAAGTACTTCGTACTCGTAATATTAATACTAGTGTTGTACTACCACACATACTCACGAAAAATGCACAACTCACACACCCACAGCAGACAGCGCAGCGCCGTGCCGTGAGCCGTGTTGCTGTGCTTTCTCTTTCGAACGTACAGCTTTGTCGTCATGGAGCATGGAGCTATTGTGCACCCCGAGCATGTTTTGCATGCATGTCAAGTCCGCCGTTTCTTTGCTGCACCATGAACCTCTTGGCATTTTCAAGTCGCGGTGCCTGCACTACATCATGGGGGCCTCTTCTGTACCCCTTTCCTTGCGCGAGCGTAGCGGGCGGCGTCAGCCGCCCGCGAAGCGGAGCCCTTGTACGAATACATGTATTATGTGTGAAATGGTGCAAGACAGGAAAGAACGGGGGGAAAACATAAATAATGCCGTAGAATGCACGCCAAAGGATGCAGACACAAAGAAGGTGATAACAGTATAGACAGCAGCATACCACTCGTCCGAGATAGGAAGCCCATCGAAACGTAAGAAGCAGAGGTCGTTTGTTATTGTTGTTATGTTTTGGTTATCAACGTAAAATGCCGCCCATGACAAAAAGCAGGCCACCGGAAAGACACGCTGGAAGACGATGTCCGTGTGTCTGCAAAAAGCACCAGCAAGGTACATAAAAGGGCCTGTACAACAAACATGGAGCGGTACCAACAATAACAACAAATCAACGGCAGAAGCACAACCGGACGTCGGATATTTCAGTTGCCAAAAACTGATCGTTCGAGCCATTTATAGGTACACTTGAAGCCAAAAATAGGTTAAACGTAAAATAGGTAGCCAATAAAAATAGGTGTACCTGCACACTGTAAGCCATTTGTAGGTACAATGCAGCGCAATCCCTATATCAGGCGGGCCAGGAAGCCGTTTGCGGTGTACATTACGCAGTGTACCTATAAATGGATCAAAGTGCGCAGGTATACCTATGTTTGGCTAATGCCCAAAAAGAAAGCGTTAAACCCCCGCCTCCTGAAAACAAAGATCTGCATCACACACGCAATCAAATAACAGGGACAACGCTCGTTGTGCTCATAGAAGAAGTTACGGATATTTTATTTCACAGCAGAGCAGCAGCAGCAGCTCTGCACAGCGAATCGATCTTTGTGACCTGCTTGCGTAGTGATAACATCGACGATACCGCACAGCAGCTCGCACAGCGAATCGATCCTCGCGGCTGGCTTGCGTCGCGATGGCTGTGGCTTGCGTCGTAGTAACAGCTTGTCAAGAGCGGGCGCAGCAGCAGTGGTGTGCTCATAGAAAAAATGCCGATATTTCACAGCAGCAGCAGCAGCAGCAGCAGCAGCAGCAGCAGCAGCTCTGCACTGCGAAGCGATCTTTGCGACCTGCTTGCGTAGTGATAACAGCGACGATACCGTACAGCAGCTCGCACAACAAATCGATTCTCACGGCTGGCTTGCGTCGCGATGGCTAGCTTGCGTCGTGATAACAGCTTGTTGTCAAGAGCGGGCACAGCAGCAGGTGTTCAGCAGGTGTTCGTGGAAGGGTGAGGGTGTGCTCATAGAAAAGCGGCGATATTCACAGCAGCAGCTGCAGCTCTGCACAGCGAATCGATCGTTGCGACCGCCGTAATAACAGGCTGTCAACAGCAAGCGCAGCAGCAGCTGCAGCAGCTCACAGCGAATCGATTCTTGAGACTTGCTTGCTGCGTGGGTAACATATTGAATTTAGAGACCATGCCATTTTTCGATWTGAAAATCTGATGACCCAAGTCGTCGGATTTTGGGCCAAAATCCGACGACTTGAGTCATCGGATTCTCTAATCGRAAAAATTCCGGTCAGATTTTGCATAATCGGACTGCATAGGACGGTGCTTTCGTTTTTGAAATCGAAAAATACAAATCTGAAGCTCGAAATCGAACCGCATAGGAAACGGCCTAAATGACAAAAAAAAATACAAATTTCCAAGCTCTTTGAAAAAATTCAAAATTTTCAAGGCTTATCACGGTAGTCGATAATCGAGACGGGACGGGACGGTACTGTTTTTACTTGTTTGGCGGGAAAAAAAATTAAGACGGGACGGTAAAATGACGACCAAACAGGGTTTTAAGGCGGGACGGGACGGGGCGGTCGGTGTACAATTTCTCAACGGGACGGGACGGTAATTTCAACGGGGCAGATTTTCACGACGGGACGGGACGGTAAAATTCAACGGATTTTTTTCCACGACGGGACGGGACGGTAAATATAATTTTTCACGACGGGACGGGACGGTATATATAATTTTTCACGACGGGACGGGACGGTATACATATTTTTTCACGACGGGACGGGACGGTACATATTTTTTTTCACGACGGGACGGGGCGGTAAAAATATTTTTTCACGACGAGACGGGACGGTAAATATTTTTCTTCACGGCGGGAAGAGACGGCACTGGATCATTGAATCAAAACAGTTATTGTTGCTCCAGAGGAACAAACGAAAAGAAACATTCGTACGAATCGTACGTGAATAGAAAGCCATCTTGAAATACGTATCCCCAAAATAAATTATACCTGGTATACCGGCACAGCGAAATCACACCAAACTACCTTGCAATTTACAAATTACACTACGAACTCGCATATTTACATCATAGTACAGAGCAAATCTCATCATGCTTCGTCTACAGAAATAACCTCGCCAGCGGCAGCGTTTTGAGCAGCGACTGATGCGGCAGCCTCCACGTCGCAGTTAGCCTTTAACGCCGCTACATCCTGGAGAACCTTCGCTAGCCCGGGGATCAAGTGCGAGTTGAGCTTGAGCAGCATCATCGTTTCGATTTTGTCAGTCCCAAGGGAGGTGCGCAGTTGGCTAACGACTGCCGAAAGAGCAGAGAAGTTTCTTTCTGCTTGACAACTGGTGGTGTCGATCCCCAGGTACAGTCGAGCCTACAGTCCGACATGTGGCCAGCGAGCCGGCACTACCACCCCCCCCGTCTTGGCGTCTACTACATCCATCGTAAATTCGTAAATTCAAATTTTTGTTATTTCATTATTTCATATTTTGATATGTTGATGTTTCATATTTCGGAATTTTCGTATTTCGTAATTCCGTAAATTCGTAAATTCGTATCACTTTGATTTAATTTTAATGTAGTACCAGTGTGAAAAAACAATTTTTGCACATTCGTAGATTCTTGGTGGGAATGACGGGAAGAGACAACGGGCAGGTGTGAATCTTGGCGGGAGAGACAAGTTTTGTCGGCGGGACGGGACGGTAAAGACAACGGCGCATGACGGAACGGGACGGTAAATTACATTATCTCGACGGAACGGGACGGTAATTTTCAACGGGAGCGATTTTCTTGGCGGGACGGGACGGTAAAGTTCAACGGGGCAGATTCCGATGACGGGACGGGACGGTAAAGTTCAACGGTTGGATATTTGTCGGCGGGACGGGACGGGACGGGATTTGACGGGACGACGGGAACAGTTTAACGACGGTTTAACCGTTCCGTCCCGCCGTTACCGTCGTTACCGTCCCGCCAAAATACCGTGATAAGCCTTGGTGATAACAGCTTGTTGTCAAGAGCGGGCACAGCAGCAGGTGTTCAGCAGGTGTTCGTGGAAGGGTGAGGGTGTGCTCATAGAAAAGCGGCGATATTCACAGCAGCAGCTGCAGCTCTGCACAGCGAATCGATCGTTGCGACCGCCGTAATAACAGGCTGTCAACAGCAAGCGCAGCAGCAGCTGCAGCAGCTCACAGCGAATCGATTCTTGAGACTTGCTTGCTGCGTCGTAACAACAGGCTGTCAACAACAGCGCACCTGCATGTTGTGTATGTATGTGGACAACGGGCACAGCAGGTGTTCGTGACAAGACAAAAGACACGGGCACGCACTCGTCCTCACAGCAGCAGCAGCAGCAGCAGCAGCTCACAGCGAATCGATTATTGCGAATTGCTTGCTGCGTCTTGATAACAGGATGTCAACAACAGCGGGCACAACAACAGGGCACCTGTACGCATGTGCAGGTGGGGTGCTGCTGCTGCAAGCAGCTCAGGTGTCGGATATTTCCTGCAGTGGACAGCGGGTGCTCGTGGAAGGTTCAGATCTTGCACGTCGTTGGAGAACCAAATGATCCTCATAAAATGTCTGATTTTCAGTACACAACTGGGCGATAAAGGTCTGAATAGAGCAGTTTTAAGGCCGCTCGGGAAGGTTCGGATTTTGAAAACCGTCAGTAAACAAGATACGCAAAAAATGTACTGGTGTAAGTGCACAACTGGCTACAACGGGCTGGTCAGGGGGGGGACAGGCTTCAGAGCCGGAATAAGTTACTTGGATAAAGTAGGAAAAACGGGGGGATGATAGGAAAAAGTTTCATTTGCCTGACATAACCCAGCTCCTAAAGTCACTGGGAAACAAGATACGCAAAAATGTACTGGTGTAAGTGCACAACTGGCTACAACGGGCTGGTCAGGGGGGGGACAGGCTTCAGAGCCGGAATAAGTTACTTGGATAAAGTAGGAAAAACGGGGGGATGATAGGAAAAAGTTCATTTGCCTGACATAACCCAGCTCCTAAAGTCACTGGGAAAAATTGACGGCGTTTATGCATAGGGTCATAGGGGCCGGTCGGTTGGCCGAGACCGAGAGGTGTGGACGCGATCTTCGTTTCTTGTGCAGTTTGTGCTGTGTTTGTCTGCTGTCTGCTAACTATTAATAGCACACCCTGCTAAACAGCTGGGTGTGTTTGCTCTGTCATTCGAACCGGGGGAGACTCCACCCAAGGAAAGGGTGTTCAACGTGGACTCATCTCACTCAGTGCTATTTATGGATCCGTGCTGTCTGTGGCAAAAAACACAGATAGATGGGATTCACGTCAATGTCAGCATGCGTGCATTCAGATGAAGCAACCGTTACCAGTTACTATTGCTATTATAGTAGTGCTGTTGCACCATACTTACCGGATGACCGATGTTACCTGTTACCGTACATAACATAATATGGTACGAGTTTGATATACTATACTGACTGTGTACGATGTACGATGACTGTCAATCCTTCGCGCGGATGTATGAATTTTAAATGTATGTGGACATATATTATATCTCCTCACAGACAGGTAGCCGGGACCCCCCTTCCCTGCATAATAAATACCGGCAAATATTAAGGTGGGCTTAAGAAAACAAACACGTGCAGACGTTCGTTGGACCCCTCCTTCGCATATTCATAATATGGGCTTGGAGAAAAACTTGTGGAGACGTTACCCCCCCCCCCCCCCCGCCACTAATGCTGGTGGGGCGGGCGTAAAATAAAACGTTTTTTTGTGGAGACGTAACACTAGCGCAGTGCAATGTAGCAAACCTCACATACATACATGATGTTGGAGCGTTTCCACAAAACAACACTTTTTAGGCCCACATTATTTTATCAGGGTGGGGGGTCGGGCAGCACCTGTGCCTACGAAACTGCTTCTTATTCGGAGCCGATGGCCATTAATTTACCTCAGTATCAATACCGGTCGCCCCGGTGGTCTAACAGGTAGCCACGAAGCCTATTAGCGTTGGATGTCGGGGGTTCGAGTCTCCTCGTATGGAGATTTTTATCCTCAAAAATGACACCAACTGTCGAGAGCGCATATTATTATAGCGTGGGTAAGCACTATTCGACGAAAGTTGACGAGGGAAGAAAGTGCTGAAATCTTCTCGCGATAAAAATGCAAGGTAAGAACCGTAGTGGGGGAGGAGGGGGAAGAGCACACCTTGTGACCCCGGATCTGAGTTACGACTAGGAAGGAGAGAAAGGAAGGGCGAAGATAATAAATGGGATGGGGAAAAAAAAAGAGTATCCATGGTGATAGGAAACGTGTGGTACCGGTGACTGCTGTCGCGAGGAACTGGATATACATCTATGTCGTACCGTACAGTGTGATACATACCGCGACAGAATGCACATACATTAATAAATACCAGGTACCTGGTAACATAACAATCCGTCATTATCATCATGATCATTATCTCCCTCATCATCTATCTTGGCCCCCAATAAAAAACATCAAACAATACTCCACTAACGAGCAGAGTACGTATCCTAGGAACACCGAATAAATCCACCCTTCACCGATCCAACCACTTGCTGAGTAAGTTTCAAACCAACCAACCAGTGGGAACATGCAATAATGTATAGTAGATCGATGGAGTCAACACCATCATCATCAAAAAGGAAGAAAGAAGAGAGCAAAAAACAAAGAAAAAAACAACCAAAAAACAAAAAACAAACCAACCAAAACAAAACAAGAGCACAGAAAGCAAGCACAGCGTATATGCTGCAGTAGTACCTGAGTATACCAGCACCTTTTGGAACTACTACTGGTGTGTATCATATACCCCGGGTATACAAAAATCAAAGACAGCGAAATAGACGCGTAACACTCACCGCATACTACATACACAAAAGAAAAATGTCAAGAGCTATTATCCGGCGGTGGTCGCATGAAAGAAAAACAAGCTAACTCCGAATAGACAGCGCACAAATATGAAGCAAGCGCGAATCTGTAGATGAGATCTAGCTATAATAATAATAATACCTGTGACACATTGCTCCCTGCCCCTGACAGCGATACAACCGCGCGCTTACCAAGCGGGACACATGGCCTACCTGAACGTGCCGGGCACTGAACAAACATACGCCCCACCCCCCGCGAGCAGTACCTCACGTAGCGAATAACACTCACTTCCAGAGCAAACTCAAACCAACTCATACACACCCTACTAGTAGTAGTACTTCAGTACATACCGGCATACCGGTACCTGGTATAACACAACGCATTGCTCTCTACTAAGCATGATGCCTCCTCCGCCATAACCCCCTCCTACTGTAGATGGCACACCCGCCCTCAGACAGCACTACTATCCACCACCCCGTGAAACACAAGAAGAGGCGGCTTTAAGGCCGACCATATGACGACATCACGGAGATACCCCCCGGGGACATGACCACACCCCCCGGTGCCCCCCCCCCGTCTACTCTCCAGAGGTGGGAACTCATTCCACCCACAAATAAATCAGCCTCCCCGTCTACTCCCCAGGGGTCTCGGAACTCATTCCACCCAAAAATAAATAAGCCTCGATGGAACGACGCATTTCACCGTGGTGCGGAAAACGGAAAACGGTGTACTTTGTAGGCGCCAAATTAAAAGCCCCTCTTGACCGCCGCACGCATCTATTAGTCCTACTGACGTATAGTAGCTCCCCTCCCCTACTAATCCAGCATACACGAAACGCCAAAATACTACAACGCCCTTCCACGTTGGCGGGGGGGGTATGACATGTACGAGTCGGGACAAAGGGTACAAGCAGGAAATATCATTTTTCGTTCTAACTGAATTGCCCGCCTTATGCTCCTATTTTCATCCACCACCATTAAATGAAACGCTTCTACGAAAAAAACATGAAGGAAAGNCGCTGGGGATGGTAGGGAGGTGCCATGTGAGTGTGGCAAACGCATTAGATTTTAATTTCGAGTCGATTTGACAGAGTACATGGGCTTACCCGGCGGCGAAAACCGATGTCCCCCTTTTTGTAACGATACAGGGGGGTGTACCCCTTTTTGTAAAATCCCCTTCTGTTTTTGTTGTTGCTGTTGTTGTTGCTGCTGCTGCCATTTTTAGTGTCGTCTCGTATCCTTTCGCAAGTTTTGTGTCTGATTTATCACTGTAATTATTTTCTGTCCCTCTCCCTCCAGACTGTCCATACGCACGGAATATCTCCCTGCTTTTTTTGTTCAAAGTGTATCGTTATCTCGCTAATATTTCCGTATCATATCTGCCTGTCTATGTCTCTGTTTGTCTCTATCTACCTTTTTATGTCTCTGTCTCTCCCTGTCTCTCTCTGTCTATGTATCTGTCTGTCTCTGTCTCTCTCCGTCTCTGTCTCTCCCCAACACCCCTCGTTTCCATCCTTCCCCCTCACTCGCTAGGTCGGCTACATTCAGTGTGCGGAATGCGTCGACCCGCGAGCGGTGGACGTGTGCTTCGATTGTTTTCGAAAGGGGGCAGAACCCTTCCAGCACAAACGGACCCACGCCTACCGCGTCGTCGACACTCTACAGGCGCCTATTTGCACATGTGAGAGCTGATATACACACGTTTGCTGAGCAGCGAGGTTTGTGTGTGCGTGATAAACCAGCCACTCTCAGCCTCTAATTGCCGAAGCAGAAGTTACTTGCTTTCCCGAAGTTCTGGGCTTTCTTGGCTTTCTCTTTTTGTCACGTTTACTTGCTTCCTGATTCCTACCACAGACTTTTTCGTCGAGATCATGTTTCCCCTTTTTCCGGTTTTGGGTTCGTGCGTGTACCCAGTGAGCACGACAGCGCGTGCGAGCCCGGCACCATCGCGGGTATATGGGAGGGCGCTGGCCAGTAGAGGGGGGGTCAGAAGGAGCGCGGTGGCTTTTTTCGTGGCTAGGCGTGGCGTGTCCATCGAGACACGAGGGGAGCATGAAGGTCCTTGCTGTTGCTGCTGCTGCTGCTGCTGCTGCTGCAATGAATCCAGTATGCATGTCCGAAATTATAGGGATTTTTTTGTCTGTAATAAAAGAACGAGCCTCTTATACAAATCGTTAGCTCGAATCTTCCTAGGGGCGGTCTGTTCACTTCTCGCATTGCTTTACGAGCTAGGAAGCACTTCCTGGACCCAACCCAACCCAACCCCTAACCCCAACCCTAACCCTAACCCTAACCCTAACCGGACCCAAAACGGACCAGAAACGGGCGAGAAACGCGGCTGCGCCGCTTTCGCATCTAGCGAGAAAATTGCGAGAACATTCCGAGCGCGGACCACAATTACGATATGCGGACCACAGGTACACAATTTTCAAGACAAAATCATGCCTTAAAGATCCTAGCTAACGGATTGTATGATGTACTCGAGCACTCAAAAGAACATTCAAGCCAAGTTCAAGCGGTGCGTTATTTGTCGAAAATATATGATTTTTCTCAGTTTTGTGGATTTTTGTACCACTTGATTGACGACCGTGCGACCGTGCTGTGCTTTCTCTTTCATACTGTACTATTTCTATACAAACAAAAATCGAAGGTACTACTACTGCTGTTGTTGTACTACCTCACATTCTAATAGTAGTCACGAAAAAGGCACAAATCACACCCCCAGCAGGCAGCGCAGCGCCGTACTGCGAGCCATGTTGCTGTGCTTTCTCTTCCTTCCGAACATACAGCGCTGTTGTCCTGGAGCATGGAGCTCTATCTATCTACTGCTGTATGCATTTTTGCAAGTCGCCTGTACGTTTGTTTGTTCTTTGTGTTTTTCGCTTTTTTTGTGGTGTACGACTACTGCTGCTGTCGTCGTTCGTACATATATGATAGTTGCTTTGCCACATACATGCCACATACCAGTACTCCTGCATCACAATAAAGCGGTACACGGGTACTGTACGTTCAGTTACCTACAGCAGTAAGTATTTCGCTGCATTGCACCATGAATCTCTTTGGCCTTTTCAAGTCGGTCTTTACACGTCGTGGACCTCTTCTGCCCCTTTCCTTGCGCGAGCGTAGCGGGCGGCGTCAGCCGCCCTCGGAGCTTCGCGATCTTTTTTCGTGTTGGAAGATAAAAAAATCACCACCACTATCGTTTCTGTCCTGTATTTGCCGTCATACATATTATACGGTGGAGCTCTTGGCATTATCAAGTCGCCAGTTGCAGCTAAAATAATATAAGCGTGTTCCTCTTTTACCCTTTTCACATTTGGTTCTATTCTTCCTTCCGCGAGCGTAGCGGCAGTAAAACCTGTCTGCAGTAGGCCGTATGACCCCCGTCTACACCGGTGAGAGCTGATCCATTTCCTTAGCAGCCGGGGGGGGGGGGGGGGGGGGGTGATACATCTGCCTACGTAGGCAGTATAACCTATCGATGTACATCATGACTCCCGTCTACACAGGTGGACCTCGATTCACTTGTTTTGAAGCCAGGGAGGGGGGGGCGTACTCATTTGTTACATGCCTCAGTCATTTGACCATTGACCACGCACCCCTTTCGAGACGGGGTGATAAATCTGCCTGCGTACTGTGGGCAGTATAACCTGTCTACGTACGCGAAGGGGATTCTACACCGGTGAGCGTTGGTTCATTCTGCTCAGCAGCCAGGGGGGGTGATGAACCTTGAGAGTTTCTTAAGTGGTGTCGTGTACTGTATACTTATACTTGTACGAAGTATAGGATCCGAGGATGGCCTTGTCTTCTACTGTAACCGGCATTTTCGGTAAGTAATTATGCTATTGTACCGATATGCCGAGACCGAGTACGTACAATGTACAATAGCGTCTGCACTACGCACCGAGTCACTACTCTGTGTTCTCCAGCCACTAATAATAATACTAATAACAAGAAAAGCTGTTACTTGTAGAAGGCGGCAGTTTAGACCTGAGATGGACGGCGGTCCATACTTTATAACGGGACTGTTTTGCCTACGATATAGGCATAAAAATGCCTCTTTATTTTGGGGTGGGTATAGGCTTCCATGTTTTTTTTAGTGAGCCTGTTTGTCTGTCGTGTTTGCTGTGTACTTCCGGTCTGTAATGCTTTAGTGTTTTTGCATACACTGATTGCGAAAGTGTACGACGTGTCTGCCGTGTTTGCTGTGTACTGTCTGTAATGTTTTAGTGTTTTTGCACAGTCACTGGTTGCGAGAGTGTACGAACGATTTCCACATACCCGGCATCTACAGACGCGGGCGAGCTTGGGCTATGTCGGTGTGTTTTGAATGCGGCGGGATTTCGTTTAAAATAAAAATATATTGTTTTCGAACGCACCCGGCCTACGGTATGTATCGCGCAGCCTCGCCTCATATACGTTTGAAGTACTAATAGTGTAATGGTTTTAGTCGAGGGGGTTGCTAAATTTGTCACTGTCGACGCTTAAAACTGCCGTCTCCTCGCATACTTGCTAATACGTGGAGGGCTTTCTCCTTGTGTTTATCTGTCTGTCTGTCTGTCTGTCTGTCTGTCTGTCTGTCTGTCTGTCTGTCTGTCTGTCTGTCTGTCTGTCTGTCTGTCTGTCTGTCTGTCTGTCTGTCTGTCTGTCTGTCTGTCTGTCTGTCTGTCTGTCTGTCTGTCTGTCTGTCTGTCTGTCTGTCTGTCTGTCTGTCTGTCTGTCTGTCTGTCTGTCTGTCTGTCTGTCTGTCTGTCTGTCTGTCTGTCTGTCTGTCTGTCTGTCTGTCTGTCTGTCTGTCTGTCTGTCTGTCTGTCTGTCTGTCTGTCTGTCTGTCTGTCTGTCTGTCTGTCTGTCTGTCTGTCTGTCT
Source organism: Saccharina japonica (assembly GCA_008828725.1). Lineage (NCBI taxonomy): Eukaryota > Phaeophyceae > Laminariales > Laminariaceae > Saccharina > Saccharina japonica. The sequence continues at coordinate 37,256 of MEHQ01003036.1, read as the reverse complement.
GTCTGTCTGTCTGTCTGTCTGTCTGTCTGTCTGTCTGTCTGTCTGTCTGTCTGTCTGTCTGTCTGTCTGTCTGTCTGTCTGTCTGTCTGTCTGTCTGTCTGTCTGTCTGTCTGTCTGTCTGTCTGTCTGTCTGTCTGTCTGTCTGTCTGTCTGTCTGTCTGTCTGTCTGTCTGTCTGTCTGTCTGTCTGTCTGTCTGTCTGTCTGTCTGTCTGTCTGTCTGTCTGTCTGTCTGTCTGTCTGTCTGTCTGTCTGTCTGTCTGTCTGTCTGTCTGTCTGTCTGTCTGTCTGTCTGTCTGTCTGTCTGTCTGTCTGTCTGTCTGTCTGTCTGTCTGTCTGTCTGTCTGTCTGTCTGTCTGTCTGTCTGTCTGTCTGTCTGTCTGTCTGTCTGTCTGTCTGTCTGTCTGTCTGTCTGTCTGTCTGTCTGTCTGTCTGTCTGTCTGTCTGTCTGTCTGTCTGTCTGTCTGTCTGTCTGTCTGTCTGTCTGTCTGTCTGTCTGTCTGTCTGTCTGTCTGTCTGTCTGTCTGTCTGTCTGTCTGTCTGTCTGTCTGTCTGTCTGTCTGTCTGTCTGTCTGTCTGTCTGTCTGTCTGTCTGTCTGTCTGTCTGTCTGTCTGTCTGTCTGTCTGTCTGTCTGTCTGTCTGTCTGTCTGTCTGTCTGTCTGTCTGTCTGTCTGTCTGTCTGTCTGTCTGTCTGTCTGTCTGTCTGTCTGTCTGTCTGTCTGTCTGTCTGTCTGTCTGTCTGTCTGTCTGTCTGTCTGTCTGTCTGTCTGTCTGTCTGTCTGTCTGTCTGTCTGTCTGTCTGTCTGTCTGTCTGTCTGTCTGTCTGTCTGTCTGTCTGTCTGTCTGTCTGTCTGTCTGTCTGTCTGTCTGTCTGTCTGTCTGTCTGTCTGTCTGTCTGTCTGTCTGTCTGTCTGTCTGTCTGTCTGTCTGTCTGTCTGTCTGTCTGTCTGTCTGTCTGTCTGTCTGTCTGTCTGTCTGTCTGTCTGTCTGTCTGTCTGTCTGTCTGTCTGTCTGTCTGTCTGTCTGTCTGTCTGTCTGTCTGTCTGTCTGTCTGTCTGTCTGTCTGTCTGTCTGTCTGTCTGTCTGTCTGTCTGTCTGTCTGTCTGTCTGTCTGTCTGTCTGTCTGTCTGTCTGTCTGTCTGTCTGTCTGTCTGTCTGTCTGTCTGTCTGTCTGTCTGTCTGTCTGTCTGTCTGTCTGTCTGTCTGTCTGTCTGTCTGTCTGTCTGTCTGTCTGTCTGTCTGTCTGTCTGTCTGTCTGTCTGTCTGTCTGTCTGTCTGTCTGTCTGTCTGTCTGTCTGTCTGTCTGTCTGTCTGTCTGTCTGTCTGTCTGTCTGTCTGTCTGTCTGTCTGTCTGTCTGTCTGTCTGTCTGTCTGTCTGTCTGTCTGTCTGTCTGTCTGTCTGTCTGTCTGTCTGTCTGTCTGNCACATGCTAATACGTAAAAAAAACACAAAATGTACTTGAAAAATAAAACCTTACACCTGGTACATGGTACATTTTTTTTTTGTTTTCTCTTTTTTTCAACCGAACAAAAAACGAAAAAACACACGGAACAAAAAATCGAAACCCCGAATCGCAGGACCTTTTCTTCCGACGCAAGTCTGCCTCGGAGCTTAAAATGCGCTACATCGACACCTACCTGGGCCGGCATGGGTCGGTCCTGCCCATCCACCACCTCGAACGGCGAGCCAACGGAACCGTGGAGCAGGTCCCAATCCCATTGTCGGACCCCTCGAACTGTGCGCCCGCCCTGCGCGGAGTAAAGGTGATATGTAATACCTAGCAGGTGTCGATGTGAGGCGTGTTTCTCCGGGGAGATAGGGGACGGGGGAGGGTGGCGGGGATGACAGGGGGGGGGGGTACGGGAGGGATGTCATTCGTTCCGTTGTCGCTGACTGTGTTTGATTTCCGCGAGCTAAGCATTGTTACTACTAGCCGCGCTCTGTGTGTTACAGCTAGTCGCTGCAGTCTGTTACCGCTAGCCGGGCTTCGTTACCGCTAACCATGCCCCTTTACCGCCAGTTGCATCTCACCCCACCGATGACCGCAGCGTGTTGCCCTGAAACAAAAAAAATGCCGCAGCGCATATCGTACCCGCGCATCATCAGCCCACCCCCCGCACCTGTGGCAGCGCGTTGTCATGCTCCCGTGTGGTGGTGGGTATTCAACAAAAATAGTCAGCAAGAAAGTTGATTCAGATTATGTTAGACGATTGCTTATACTCAAACTTAAATCACGAAGACCGTACGTAGTTTGTTAGTTTAGCTGCATGTTTTTTAGTGTGCTATTCCAACGCGTTCCGAGGGAAGTGTAGAGGTTTTTTAGTTTAGAGTGCCCGCTCTCATCCCCGCAAACAGAAAAAAAAGCATGCTGTTTCAGCGTACCAACACATGATGTATGGGTTTATATTATGCCCATACTAAAATTCCATACAAATCAAGACGTGGATCGGTAAGGCATATCATGATGGAGCAACCACTCTCTAATAAAACTACAGCACAAAGTATCAGGCATATATTAAGGATAAAATCAACTCTCTTTTTGTTGCTGATTGCCAACACTACTCCCCTGCTCCACGGCTGCCCGCTTCTTGGGGGAAACACGCATCTTTACACCCCTCCCCCCCCCCCCCCCCCGCTGCCAGGTAAACTCGCGGGAAATCCGCGAGCGTACCATCGCCCAGCTTAAAACCCTGCCTGGACACAGGTACCCTCCGTCCTGGCGAACCCTTGCGATGCTGGAGGAAGAAGCGAAGGCTGCTGCCGCTGCCGCTACCGCTACCGCCGGTACTGCTGCCGCCGCTATCGCTACCCCCGGTAATGCTGCCGCTAGTACTGCTGCCGCCGGTACTGCTGCCGCCGGTACTGCTGCCGCCGGTACTGCCGCCGCTAGTACTGCTACCGCTAGTACTGCTACCGCTACCCCTACCGCCGCTACCGCTACCGCCGGTACTGCTGCCGCAGCGAGTGCTACCGCTACCGCGGCTTCGGGTCTGGGTAGCATGGCGGCTTTGGGCGGTGGTGGCAGCGGCAGTGGCAGTGGTGGTGGTGGCGGTGGCGTGGAACAAGGGGCGGGAGAGGGTAGGGATGGGGCCACGGCGAGGGTTGCGGAGAAGACGGTGGAGGAGAGGGAGGCGGAGGAGGCGACGGCGGCAGCGAAGGCTTCGTGCACCAGCAGGAAGAGACGAAGGGTCGAGAAGATTGAAAAGAACAGGGCAGAACAGAGGGCCATCAAGGCGTGGGCGGGAACGCTTCCCGGCGCTGACTTGCATGCTTTCCACCCGCTGAGGGAGGACTTCGTACCCGAAGGAGATGATAGGGCACCGGAGTTGGTGAGGAGGGGGCACGGTTGGCTGGCCTTGCTCGCTTGCTATGCGTAACATAGCGTGGTTTAGCGTAGCGTGGCGTGCCGTAGCGTAGCGTGGCGTGGCGTAGCGTGGCGTAGCATCGTATCGTGGAATCATGGTAGTGGGGACCTGGTCGTTTTTTTTTGCCATTCTCGTGTTCGTTTTCGTATTCGTTTTTGGCGGGTGCTCGATCCCGTGTACTGGTGCGCACCTGACAATGCGTCCTTGCTTCGTTACCGGCTTCCTCGCGTTTTGGGTGGGGTGAACGCAGCTTCTCGAGGACATGGTTTTCCGGCCCAAGGACGACCCGCAGGAGAGGCAGGTCAAGCTCGACGTGCTCGGAGTTGCTGACCACCTCCTCCACGAAAGGGAGGTGCGGAAGAACTTCTTGGTGGACAACAACCTGCTGGGCCAGAAGGAGAAGCCAGTCGCCAGCTCGAGGAGGAAGATTCCCAAGGTGAAGCCTTTTACTGGAATTGTTTTTTAATGCCCTCCGGCGGATGGGTTGGAATATGATATGAGTTCGTACACGCGATGATTACCCTTAGGCTAACCCTTTTAACAGTTATACTGCAAAAAAAGCGTACCCCCTCACTATTAGTAGTTACAAGTAGGTTGTCCCCGAAACAGTCGGTGCAGTTTTTGTTCCCCTTTACCAGTGTAACCAAGCCCGTTTGGGGGACTAAACACTTGGAATTAGAGTTGTGTCTGCTTTTTTGCTTAGTTGAAAAAGGGTTAAGATCACCGTAATTTTGCTGTATGTAACTCGGTTTGTAGAACACCACTTTTTTCTTTTGACTCGTTTATGATGCATCGTTTCCCTTCCAGAATGGAAAGCAGCAGAACAATGGCCAATATAAATATCGAAAGTCCGTGGTGTTGTCGTTTTGTTCATGCCAAATACTGGGCCTGGTACGTAGTAGTCGTCCTCCCGGAGCTAACCATTTAAAGTACTTACCTATTCAGTATTGTTGGTTTTTTCCTTTTTGTTTTTTTGCTTCTTTTTGTTTTATGTTCCACCCCCCGCCCCACACGATTTGCTCTGTTTTCTGGTGTGGTGTCGTGCGTGCGCCGGGTGGTACAGGAGCGCCGCGAGATCAGGGCGAACCTCAGACAGATGGAGCCGTTCAGCGCTCCCGACGAGCACGAGGACCTCGTCGACAACCTCTGCCTGTCCAAGAAATTGAGGCGCGTGTTCCTATCGGCGTTGTTGGTGGTTTCGGTGTTGGCTTCGGTGTTGTTGGTGATGATAATGTTAGTGATGTTGTTGGTGATGGCGATGATGTTGATGTTGCCTTTGTCGTGGTCGTTGTCAGTATACTCACATTCACTCATCGCCATATTCTAGACCGTAGCCATAAGAAGACGGGCTCCAGTAACTCCGGAGTGGAAGGATGCCTCAGGAAAAGCAAACAAAACCATAGTCATCATTTCATCACTAAAGAATACTCGTGCGCTTCGGACAAGATATATATATATATATACTTGTATATCAATAGATCAATATATCAATAATCAATATATCAAAATATAATCAGACTGTAGTCTGCATACTGCTTTTGTTGTTCTTGTCGGAACTTTTTGTTGTTTCCTTGTTTCATTACGATGCGAAATTCTATTTTTTGTCACAGCGCCAAGCGCTTTCAAAGAAGCATCGACCCCCCCCCCCCACAAGCGCTTCCAAATAGTCACCAAACAAAAAACGTGTGTTTCACGGTGATCAGGGCGAAGCTAGCGGAACTGGAGGCGCAGCGGCAGAACGAGGTCGGCAACATGGCCGGGGGGCTGGAATTCGAGTTGGATAAGAAAAAGGTTCGGGAGCAGGTGAGGTGGGGTGGGGTAGGGTGCGGTGGAACATGGGTGGGTGTATAGGGGGGGGGGGGGTGATACCCTTTCTTGTGGTCGCTGCGCCGCTGTGATGGTTGTTTGTTAATTCTTCGAAGGATGATGACAGTACAGACCCATGAATAAGATAACTAATAATAGTATAGATATAGGCAGGAACTTGTGTGCGTTGGTGGAAGGTTCCAAGAAAGTTATCAGAAATTGATTGCAGAGTTCGACGGTCGTAACATACCTTTAAGAAAGTCAAGCAAAATTCCGGCTTTCAGCCTGCTTGGAAGGGATCCCTGTTTTTTTACGCCGTCTACCGTAGTAGACACTCGTACTAGCCTTCTGAAATAAGGACATCAGGCTCACGTTTTGGGGCACGGCAAGAAATGTTGATGGAAAAAACGTGCTCGGCGATCGATGTACTAAATCCCATGTATTAGCCTCTACCGGTATGACCCATCAGAAGCGGTGGGGTGGAACATGAGGGGGTAGGGGTAGAATGTCCGTTCTTGTCTGTAGTATTTACGAGTTGGCCCAGCTCGGGTATACTGACTGTATAGAATGATTGATGTTTCGCCAGTAGTAGTACTACGACTACTGCTACTGCTACTGCTACTGTTACTGTTACTGCTACTACCAATAGTACTACTACTACTACCACTACTACCACTACTGCCGCTGCTGCTACTACTACTACTTTGCAACTGCTGCTACCACTTGTACTACTGATACATAGTATTAATAGCACAAATCACAGGGCCAAGAACCGTCCACCACTGTATAACACACAACTGCCGAGCGGCAGACGTCAAACCCCGCTCTCACTCGTTTCCTTGTTCGGGTTTCCACAGGAGGGCGGCTTCTCTTCGGCGGGGCTAGGGTATGGGGGGGGGGGGTCCAGGGACGCGCAGCCATGGACATCACGGGCTCGACGGGGATAGAGTTTATTTCCCAATCGGAGATGGATCTCTGCTCGCGACTGCAGATGCTGCCGCCTTATTACCTGCGGGTGAAGGCGAGTGCAGCCCTTACACAACACCAGGCACATCACGGTCTAGATAATATAATATGCTATAATACCATAATATCCCGTTTTTGTTATCATATTAGTACCCAGATGGTGAAACGGTCATTTCATGTCCTTACAGAGTGGTACAAAGTACAGACACTGCCTGGTAAAATGAAAGCGCGAACAATGTGAAGAAAAAAAACAAAAAACAAACTTAATCCGTACCTGGTGCATGCAATGGGCCAAAAAGTGAAATTTGAGGTTGGTTTGTTCTGTGCTTGGTAAGTCATGCGGAGTACCGATGTGCAAAATACACCTGCAAATATTGTGAAGTTATGTAGTTTCCCATGTTTTTAATCGATTTGCTTTTGGGGCGTAATAAAGGCGCAAACGCTGCTGCGGGTACACTTTCCATTTTCCATTTTCTGAAAGCGTCATTGGTTGTTGTACGAGTTTGCAATCAATACGCGATGTGTACACTTTCTTTCCTCCCGTTTTCTAACAACCCCCTCCCCTTGCCCCCCTTCCCTCCCCTTCCCCCTTCCTCTTTCGCTCGCTCGCATGCCTCTCTCCCCTCTCATTTTTCCATTTTCTGAGAGCATTATTGATTGTGGTACATACGAGTTTGCAATCAATACACAATGTGCGCACCATGCCGCTCTCCCCTCTCTCCTCCCAATTACCTTCCTGGCTCGGGTGTTGCTGTACGATACGATGCCGCGCTTGGTTTCCTTTCTGTTGGCACAGGCGGCCTTGATCGAGGAGTGTGCCGGCGCAGGGTTCTTGCAGAAGAAGGACCTGTCTCAAGTCAGCATCTTGGACACCGGCCGCCTCAACGAGGTAATTTCCTTACCCCATCCCCTCGTTCCTTCCTTCCTTCCTTCCTTCTACCTTCTCGCCCCTCCAGTATGCGGACGGACGTCTAACGTCTTTAGTTTCAGGCCCGTTTCGGTTTGTTTCTCGTCGCTTACATTCCTTTGCTTCCCTTGATCTGCCTTTCACTTCTTTATGATGAATGCCCTGTATGTACTAACCGTATGAAAAAAACTGATGTATCCATGTACCACAAAGCCGTATGTTATGTACCAGGTACCTGGTATGTCCTGGTATGTGTTAATAGTCCTGACGGCGCCCCCTTTCAATGGCTTGCCTTCTTACCTCTTCTGCCTCAGATCTTCGACTTTTTGGTCGCCCGTGGCTGGGTGAGGGAGCAGCCCAACAACGGGGGCAGCCTTGAGTGAGCGGACGGGATGTGGTGTGATAGACGCGGTGTGGCCGTTTCCTGGTTTGGAGGTGTTGGCTATGGCGCCAACAGCTATGACACAGCTCGAGGTTGACTGCGGCGAATTTACGATTTGCGCAGGCGGTGTGTTTTTGTTTTTTTGCGACGCTATTGCGGCGCTTTTGCGACCCTTTACAGTACTCTGCGATGCCTTGATGTGATTTGCGGTGATTTAGCATGCGGCACTTTGCGGTGACTGCCGGTGATTCACACGAGACAACTTGCGATACCTTGCGAGGCTTACGAAGCTTTGATTTTTTGTTTTTGCGGTGCTTTGCGGCGGCTTGTGACGTGTGTGTTGTGTTGTGTTTACACGGAACCGTCCTAGTTATGTGTAGGGAACTGACATGGCACCACGCAAGAAGTGATGGCTGTTTGCGGTTACTACAGGCTGTATGTATGGAGGATGAAGCCTGTAGGGGATTGCAAACGATGGTACTCTCACGGGAGCAGAGAGGATGCTAAACTTATATTCAAGTAGCTCGCAAGAGTAAAAGTGAAGGGGCGACATAAATAGAGGGGGAGGATAGAAGCAGCGAAGACAGGAAGTGTACCCCTTTCTCCCCATAGCTACTGCAAAATGGTTCCACAGATATTTCAAGTATTGTGTTCCCAATCATGTGCGTGCAGGTCTTCACGTGCACCCACGGCTCCACGTTTCGGGGACATGAACACTTGGAATTAGAGTAGGATCATATATGTACGACTACCAATTTTGTTTTAACCAGCGTACAGCTGTTTCGCCGTTTTTGGGCCCAGAAGCTATCCCTTTACTGCGAACATGGGATTAATGGTTGGACCATTATTTCTGCTTGGAGTACACAGTTGTGTTTTACGTCTGTACAACTGCACCCACATTTTTGGAGTTTAAACTATTACTACGATGCACTTGAAGTTTAAGAGTTGGATGGTGTTTGCAGAGGGTTAGGTTCTGTACGACGGCATCCTCGCTTGTGAGGGCGGAGTATTACTACTGTTTGCACTACTGTTCTACTTCCTTGAAAATGGTTGACCTGCATCCGCGATTCGGGGGGTGGGAATCTCAATACGTACCTCGTACCCGGGGTCAGATTTTGAGGAGATCATTTCTGTAGAGGTGATATAGTGGTACGGACAGGGGGGGAAAGTGACAACTTGTCGTATGAAAGAAAGAGAGCGAGGACAGAGAAAAAGAGAGAGTAGAGATGATATAGGAAAAAGGCCTTCCTGGCGCGCGAGAACTTTTATTTCCGAAGGTGACAACCTTACTCTCGCGCCATAGGGAAACGCTAATTGCACACCGGGTACGTATGCAAATAGAGCTCTGCGCACCCTTTTAGAGTATGCTAGTTTTAGTGTAGTTCCCTTTTGATGTAGCCGTTTGGTGGAAAGCCTACTAATTTAGATATATGACCGTGGATGGGGTCGGCGTGGGATGAGGGTGCCAAGTGACCCCTGCCGGCGGCTGATTGTACGATAATACCCACAGGGTCAGTGGGCTTAGGTCCGGGTGGGATCAGGTCGGGGTGTTATCGGGGTGCCAAGCGGGAGCAGGGTGGGGGTGAGCAATATTTTGATGGTATACGGTACCCGGTGTGCAAATAGGTGTCGACCGCGCCATACATGTAAGGCGTTTGTGGTTTACACGGCTTCCCCGTGTAGTCTAGATGTCTGGTGTCGCGCAGTCCGTTATGCCATTGCTAGCAGGGGGCTAATGCATTCCTGGTGCACATAGTACATACATGGCAAGTATGTATAGTACGGCTAGGAACATTATGTCGTCGTTGGCTGATGGTGACTGCCGACCAATCACGTACAGGTTTTTGTTTTATGAGCGGGGGGATATAACGCTTCGGGAATGAGCGAAGTACGTACGTGCGCGTGTCTGACCTTTGGTGCTCGTACTCCGAGGGCTTGCTTTGTGTGCCTGCTTTTCTTTTTATTCCTGGGAGCGAGGAGAAAGGGGGGGTTAACGGCAGAGGGCGTTTTTGCCGTAGGGGGTGACATTTGTTTTATTTTATTTTTGGGTGCCGTATCTCGACAGTATGTATGCTTGTGTGTTTAGTTTTATTTTTTTATGTATGCCTGGTTGTCTGACTGTCTATTTGTCTGTATCTCTGTGTGTCTGTATATCTGGTGGTGCGCTTTTTTGTTACGGTCGAGCGAGTGGCTGATACCTGCTTGGAAAACCTTTCTTTATTGATGCTGCTGTAGTTACTTCTGTTGACATTTACGTTGACTGCTTGCTAACGACTGTTTAGTGTAGGCTTTGCTGCCCTATGATATTCGAAAGAGGACGCATCCCCTCTTGTGGCTGTGGAGGCGTATTTTCCCCTCTATATAGATAGAAGTAGGGTGCATCCCCTGTTGCCATTGTGGAGGTGGTGTTGCGCTATTGCTCTTTTCGATAGCGAGTGAATATATCTCCCGTTATGGTTATGTAGGCATAACTGCCCCTTTAGATCGAGGGTGCGCCCCCTCTTATCGTTGGGGTGGCGTCATTGCCCCTCTAGAAAGAGGATACACCCCTTGTTGTCGTTATGGAGGCGTTATTGACCCTATCTAAAGACGGTGCATCGATATGGAGGCGTTGTTGCCCTTCTCGAAAGCGGCGGCATCCCCTCTTATGTAGGCGGTATTGCCCCTTGTCGAAAGAGGATGATTCCCAAGTTATAGTTGTGGAGGCGTTATTGATCGTGTAGAAAGAGGGCACACCCCCTGTTATCGTTGTGTAGGCGTTATGGCCCACCTCGAAGAAGACGTACCCCCTCTTGTCGGTATGTAGGAGTGATTGTCCCTATCGAAGGAGGGCGCATCCCTTTGATGTTGTTAATATAGTATGGAGGCGTTTTTGCCTCTCTCGAAAGAAGGTGTGTCCCCTGTGTTGTCGTCACGTAGGCGTTGTTGTGTTGCCCATACCGAAGGAGGGTGCATCCCCCTCTTATCGTTATATGGAGGCGTTATTGCCCCTCTCGAAAGAAGTTGGACCCCGTGTGTTGTCGTTGCTGAGGCGTTGTTGCCCTGCTCGAGAGGTGGTGCACGCCCCCCCCCCCCTGTTATCGTTAGGGGGGCCTCATTGACCCTCTCGAATGAGCATGCATGCCCTGTTGTCGGTATGCAGAAGCTATTGCCCCTCTGGAAAGATCTGGAAAGAGAGTGCACCTTTTATTATATCGTTATGGAAGCTTTTTACCGCCCCGAACGGTGTGGAAAACCCAATACCACTCTGGCTGATCGCTGAATGGCTGGGGTTCATGGAGCCAGCGGAAACCGGGGAGGATATTGTACCATCCCCGGACCCCACAGGCTGGTCACTGATTGACTGGCTTTCGTGGTACCAGCTCCACCCGGGGGGGACAAGGTCCAATATCCAGATAATATATCCTTCCCTACAAGTCTACAAGTCCAACAAACCGGGGACGAAAATTGCCATCGCCCGGGTCGATACCGCTTCGCACTATGTGGAAATCCCAATTTCACTGGCTGGTCATTGATTGGCTGGGTTTCGTGGAGCCAGCGGCACCCGGGGAGGATCGGGTGTCATCCCCTGATCATAAATATTTCCATACATCTATCAATCCGAACACCCGGGGACGAAAACATTCACCCCCCGGGTCAATATCGCCCGCACGGTGTGGAAACCCCTATCCCACCGGCTGATCGGGTCTACCACGTGTTTGTATTTTTCATTTACTGTACTTCACTTCCACGAAATGAAGGTCTTTACTTTTTTCATGGAATAAAAAATTTACTTCCATGAAGAAAGTAAAAAATAAACTTGCATGGAAGAAAATTGACTTACGCAGAAACGTTCATGGAAGCAGACCGCATTTACTTCCTCCATGGAAGTAAAAACGCTTCCATGGTCCCATGGAAGTTTCCGTTTGAAGAGGACCTTCGGCCTCTCGTAGACATATCAAGTGTGGCTCCGCGCTGCTGCGCGCTACACGGTTTTCAATATCTCGTTTGTAATTGGTTCACCCTTTGGTAATCGGGATGGGCCCACTTTGGGTGGAACGGTGTACCAACTGGGAGCAGGGGGTGGATTCATGCCTTACTTTCATGGAACTAAAAAAATGAAGGTCTTCCAATTTAATCACACGGAAGTAAAAACACTTCCATGGAAGTAAAATTGACTATTAACGAAATTTTTCCATGAAAAAAGTGAAAAAACTTTGACGGACACTTTTTTCATGGAAGTAAACTCAAAAGTCAAACAAGGTGGTAGATTGGGCTGATCTAGGCCCTAGCCTTTCAGGCACGCCTCAGGTGCTTTCAGCCATGCGGAGATAGGCACGCCACAGGCGAAAACAATTGAGATAGGCAAAAAGATAGGCATATGCCTGACGTGCCTGAATGTGCCTGAAACTTGCTTATCTATTTCAGGCATTTGCCTGAAACAATGCCTGAGACGCGCCTGAAACCTTTTCGGCGCCCCAAGACAAACCCTATACAATTTTCAAGCAGTTTTTTGTGAATGGGCAAATTGCCTGAAAGAATGCCTGAAACTTGTTCAGCGCCCCAACGCAAATCCTGCACAAATTTCAAGTAGTTTGGTTTCAAGAGATAAAATGCCGAAACGAAAATTCCGGCCATGCCCCACCCCGCACCCCGCACTGTCCAACGCGCTGAATGCTCGCTGCCTGCAGTACAGGACCCCTAATAAGAAACAGGCTTATAAGAAATCCAGGCTGAGATTTAGAGGGAAATAAGAAACTCGGGAGTCGTTAACTTGAAATTAGTGTAGAAATCACCCTATCTCAAATAAGAAATCCAGCCTGGACCATATTTCCTGATAAGAAACAGGCTTAGGGCCCGTATTAACGAAGAAGAAAAAAAATCAATTTGGAAAAAAAATAAATCAAATCCGCTTTTCATTGGCCAAAACACGCACCAGCACCAAAGATTAGGATCTTGGGGCATAATATTTGGTGCTGGTGCGTGTGTTGACCAATGAAAAGCGAATTTGAATTTTATTTTTTCCAAATTGAATTTTTGCTATCTTCGTTAATACGGGCCCTTATAAGAAGCCCATCCTGAGATTTAAAGGAAAAAAAAAAATTCGTGAATATTTATATTGAAATTAGTGTAGAAAGCACCCTCGCTAAAATAAGAAATCCAGCATGGGCTAGATCCCCTGTTTCCTATTAGGTGTCCTGTACTATACGAGTATAATACGTACGATGTGCCTGCAAAGTGGTGCTGCCAGTCCAGAGCGATTCAGTCTATATAATATGCACGAACTCTTTGCTGCATGTGGAACCCTTCGCTGCTGCTCCTGCTGCTGCTGCCACGGGCAAGCTGCTCGGACAGCCACTCAAGTCTATCGCTGCCGAACCTTGTGTGGGATCACCAGGTCCCGGTCGGTTAGGGTTTGCTTGTTGCATTCATTGGTATCGTAATGTCCCCTCTATCAGAGCTATGGGCTGTGCGCTGTGGGTGTGGGCTACGGGCTACGCCCTAAAATAATATCCCCTTTCCCCTGATTTTGGGAGTTCCAGACTAACGGCGTTATTTTGTTGTGCCTTAAATGCCTGTAAGCGTGTCTGACGCGCGCCTGGCAAAAGATAGGCACGATAGGCACGAAAACAGTAGTTTAGGCACGCCTGTTTCAGAAACAGTAGTTCAGGCATTTTTTCAGGCATGTGTTATAAGGATTACCCTGGGCTGGGTAATCGATCGATCTTTTACCCCTATAGCTCAGCAGGTACTACCCTCACATTTGACGTCGTCGAGGACATGGGTTCGAATCTCACTTCGAACGTTTCTTTTTTCAGAAACGCTTGCGCGTGCGTCCCCAAATAACACGTCTCCCTGGTTCCCCAGGTACTGAAACGAAGCGGGTAGGTCAACGTACGGCCGTATATGGTACCGACGTCCCAAATATCCCGCCGTTCAGAGGGGGGGAGAGTGTTATAAGGATTACCCTGGGCTGGGTAATCGGTCGATCTTTTACCCATATAGCTCAGCAAGTAATACCCTCACACATGCCTGAAAGGCTAGGGCCTAGGCTGATCGCTGATTGGCTGGGTTTTGCAGACACCGCAACGTTCAAATTTCAAGCGACCATAATCTCGTCACATTTATTTCCAATCCCTAATTCCATTGGTCGACGACCCCCCCCCCCCCAACGGCCTTCGCCCAGTCGGGAGGTGCGGGCAGAGCGGCACGCCCCCCCTCGTGAAAACGCACACATACATGGTGGCACCGCTCCCAGGGAGAATATGGTATTTTCCCGGAGCAAACATTCTTCCATGCATCTACAACTCCAAGAAACCACGAACGAAAACGGTGATCCCCCGTGTCGATACCACCCCACAAGGCCGGGGAACTCCACCAACTCCACTGGCTGATCGCTGTTTGGCTGGGGTTCGTGGAGATGGTTGCAGCCGGGAAGACTATAGGGGTCTCCATCCCCGCATCATGAATAATGCCGTATATTTACAACTCCGGGACGAAAACAACGACCGCCCGCGGGTCGATACCTTGCCCCGCACGGTGTGGAAGCCCAAACCCCACTCGGCCTGATCGCTGACTTGCTAGGGAAAGGTCGAGATTCCGCCGCACTCGGGGAGGATAAAGACCCATTCCCAGACCAGAAATCCTTCCATACATGTACATCCCCAACATGCTGGAGACGGTGCCTATTTACAACCTTGGACTGCAGCACGTAGTAAGTGCAGCCCATTCTCTATTGTGACTGCTTGAGTGTTGCAGAGATGCCCAATAGACTATACTTACTTGCATTTTGATTGGTCTAAACCTCTACCCTTGTCCCACCCAGACAACATCTCATTTGGCCCCCTGCTCCCACTTAGCAGGTAGGTGCAGAAGTATCGGGTTGGGGCTAGGAGTGTTGGGGTAGGGTTTAGGGTTAAGGTTGGTGTTAGGGTCAGGGTTAGCGGGATAGAGTGTGGACTGCAGTTAAGGGCTGCATTCTATGGACTCTAAATAGTTGCTCTGCATACTGCCGACTGGAGACGAACCCGGTGATTCCTCGGGTCGATCCTGCTCCGCACGGCGTGGAAAATCCAACCCCACTGACTGGTTGATGGCTAATAAAATCTGGGATTCATAACGTTCGGCCGCACCCGGTGAGGATAAGGTCCCATCCCCGGATCTAAAATGCTTTCTTAACTGTTCAATTCGACTAATCGTGGTCGAAAACGTCGACCTCCCGGGTCGATACCGCCCCGCGCCGTGTGGAAACCCCAGCGCCAACGGTTGATCGCTGATTGGCTGGGGTTTGTCTAGTCAGCGGTACCCGGGGAAGAACCCCAGTTAATCAGCGATCCACCACTGGGGTTGAGGTTTCCACGCCGTACGTGGTCTATCGACCCGAGGGATCATAATCATCATATATCTCCAGTTTGTTTGAGTTGTAGATGTATGCAAATACTTATGATGCGGGGATGCACTCCTATATCTTCTCCGGGTGCCACTGTCCCCACGAACCCCAGCAAATTAACAATACATAAGACAATCAGCGATCAGTTCAGTTAGTGGACTTGCCGAGGTTTCCACACCATTCGTTGCGGTATCGACCCGGGGGATCACAATGTTTGCACCCGGTTTGTTGGAGTGATAGATATATGGAAACAGTTTTGGTCCGGGGTAGGGGCGTGATCTCCCCCGGCTGAGGCGGAACCGTGGCGCTTTCCCGAGGGGTAGCCCTCGCCACGCCGCCCCGCGACCATCATCCATTGGGCGATGGCTGATGGGAGCGGGGGGGGCTCAACCAATGGGATTGGGGATCGAGAAATGCTGGAGTCTATTGTAAGGACATGATAGTCACTGAATTGCTTAACTTTGCTGTGTCCGAGAGCCCCAGCCAATCAGCGATCAGCCAGTGGGGTTGGCCCACACCGTGCGGGGTGGTATCGACACGGGGAATCGCCATTTTAGTCCCTTAATTGTCGGAGTTGTAGATGTTTGCAAGGATTTATTACCCGGATAAGTGGAGCTGGCTCTACAAACCCCAGTCAACAAACGATTGGCCAATTAGCCAGAGTGCGATTGGGGTTTCCACACCGTGCGGGGCCTTATTGATTCAGGGGGGGCAGCGTTTTCGTCGTCAGGTTGTCGGAGTACTAAGGCAGATATGTTATCCAGGAATTTAACCCTTTCCCCCCCGGGTGGCCCTGGCTCTACGAAGCTTAGCCAATCAGCGACCAGCCAGAGTGTGGGATTGGGGTTTTTACACCATGTGAGGCGGTGTTGATCCAGGGGGGTCACCGTTTTCGTGCCCAGGTATAAGTCGTCGAAATTGTAGATGTATGGGAGGGTTTCTTATCCGGGGAGGGTTTCTTATCCGGGGATGGTAACCGATCCTCCCCGGGTGGCGTTGGCTACACGAACTCCAGTCAATCAGCTATCAACCGAGCTGGATCAACCAACAATGGGGTTGGGGTTTCTACATCGTGCGGGGCAGCATCGACACGGCGGGTCGCCGTTTTTACCCCTCCGGTTGTCGGAGTAAACTATGTATGGAAGGATTTATAGTCCGGGTTCTCCCCGTTGGCGGTGGCTCTACAAACGCCAGCCAATCAGCGATCAGCCAGAGTGGGATGGGGGTTTCCATACCGTGCGGACCGGCATCGACCTGGGGGGTCACCGTTTTTGTCCCCGGGTTGTCGGAACTGTAGACGTATGGAAGGCGCCATGGTACTACCAGTTGTCCACCGTTCGTGGTCCTCGCATTACGCGTTTCTGTTTGCCATTATCGCCATTCAGTAATAAATACTAAAAATAGGACACTTCATAGATGCCTTGTTTTACTATTGTTGTCAGTATTGTATCAACTGAAAATAAAATAAAATACGATGCACCAGGTACTTATATACCTGGATATTATGGTATGTTCCTGGTATTATTTGTGTGCATGCAAGTGATACGGGATGGTACACCACGGCTCATTAGTACCGTCCCTACTATGCATACTGGCACTGGCACACTGGCACCTAATAATTATTTTGCACCAACCTAACAATTATAAGTATAAGTACCACGGGTACATTCCAGGGCATTAATTAGGTGTTGCGCTATTGCGCTGGCGCAACATTTGGCCAAAATAACGGTTTTGCGCAACAGTCGCCGCGAGGCTAGTTGCGCGCAGCGCAACACGCGTTTTTGGGCGCGCAACATTTTCGCCGCAGGCGAAAAAAATTGTTGCGCGTTTTTTTCTCGCCGGGGTCGAGAAAAAGTTTTTGGGGGTCTTTTTTTCTTGATAACTAAAGTCGTAAATGACATATTTTAGCTTGTAGGCGTACATTTCGCATAGATCGCATTTTTTGCGCTTCGCAGGGGGGGGGGGTCGGTGCTTGCGCGCCTGGCGGCGCGCAACACGCGCCACCGCGCAACACTCCTTGAGTCGCCTGTTGCGCTGCGCGCAACAGACCCCGAACCACTAATTAATGCCCTGGTACATTCGTCCTTGTTTCCTTCCATCGAGAATCGAGACGCGTCTGCTTGCTTAGCTTTGTTTTGCGAGCACGGGCGAAATTTCAGGGAGTCAGAAAATGTGGGAACGTGTGAACTTCATCATACTACAGTACATATTATATGTAGCCAACAGCCTTAAGGGGTTTGGGTGGATCCTCAACCAGTTCCTCTAAGATCGCCCCAAGTCCTAAACGCTTAAAAACTACAGTAGTACTATGAATGCTGTACTACTACTGTAATGGGATTTTATGATTTGTGATGTATCCACCCCACAATGGTTGTCCGCGCCTATCATATATACACCTGGTAATAGTGAAGCGGTTGGATTGAGTTTGACGAAAGGGCCAACGTGCGCAGCAGCTGGCTCATACATGGGTTACTTAATGGCCCCTCTTACTATGATTAATCACACATTGACATAACACACTACAGTCTACTGTAATTCCAAGTTGTCTCCAAAACTACTGCTGCTGTGGGTGCATTTTCTGAAGGGGTTGAAGTTGAAGAGGACCAGCCGCACAAGGCAAGGCAGCCGATGCACCGCACCCGCCCGCACTGTTAGTAGTTAGTACTACAGGCTGCTACAGGGAACATCCACGCGCACCCCCGCCTCCCTTCATTCCACACACAACATGGATGGATCATGGATCATGGATTGGCTGTCCTTCTTCCGACCTCTCTACTTTCCTTCTCGTTCGCCCTCACGGAAGGCCCGTCTATATACATACTCACTTGGCTCACGCGAATGAGGTGCTAAGGCCGTCCTCATCGACATTATCATCATCATCAGCAGCAGCAGCGGCGGCGGTATGCAATGTCCAGCAAGACACCGGATGCATGCCAACGCGGACAAAGCATGTTCAAGCAGAAAGAGGAGAGGGGAAGTGAGTGAGTATAGCATCCTCCATTTGTTTGTTTTCGTTTAGTTTTGTGCTCCTCTTCTTCCATGTGCCACGTATATTTGATACTGGTAGTTATTGTTTTACTCGTTTAGATTGAAACTAAACAGTGGTTTAGTCAATCACATACCAGGAGATGCTATTAATAGTATACAGCAGTATCGATCTACCTCCCTGTCTCTTTCTGTATCGCTACTTCTCTATAGTAGACTATCTCGCTCATCTGTCCGTGTTATATATCTCTCTGCCTCTGCCTCTGCCTCTGCCTTTCTCTCCCTATCTCTCCTCTAGATGTATCTTTTATCTGCGTCTCTGTCTGTGTCTCTCTCTTACCCCCTACCTCTACCCACCCCCCCCCGTCCTCTGGAAGTGGCCACACCAGACATCAAATCAATTCATTAGAGGCTGTCGTCCATATGCAAGTCCGCCTCACGAGCGGTTCTTAGCCGGATGCACCTCACCCTTCATGCGACTCGCCCAATACCTCACGGCGCTTCGCGCTTGGTGCAAGCAATGTTTGCCTGGTCGGTAAAAAGCCAACGTGCTCCATCCCGGTATTGAAGGGATGCGAGGGTCTATGGTAATACAACTACGGCCATGCATGAACGCCATGAGTACCCCCCCTCTCCCCCCTCCCCCCCCCCGTCCCCACCATCACCCCCCTTCCCCTCCCTCCCCCCATCTCCCACTCCATAGATGTGCTACATCCGATGCGCAGAATGCATCGCGATGAAGATCGACCCGCGGTAGGTGTACCTCTGCACCGACTGCTTCCGGAAAGGGCTGCTCGGAACCCTTCCCTTCCAGCACAAGCAAATGCACGCACACCCGTACCGGGTCATGGACAAGCTGTACGTAGGAGACCCCTCCGTCTACACCGGTGAGCGTCAAATTTATTTATTTTCTTAGCTTAGCAGCCAGGGGGGCGGGGACGGGGGCATTGACAAACCTAAACCTGCTCACAAACTGCACATAATGTAGTATGTCTACCTGTACGTAGTATAGTCCCTGGTAGGGGATGTTGTAACATATCACCCCCCGCTGTCTACACCGCCGAGCGTTGATTTTTTTGCCTACAGCTGTATCAGCCAGGGGGGGGGTGATAAGTGATAAACCTGCCTACGTAGGCAGTATCTTGGAGGTTGTCCATTGCGCAGTATTCTAAATGTGAGTCGTGTTGAGAGAGACAGGATGGTTCCCTGGCCTTGAAGAAGCCATGAATGAATGCACTGCAGTATAATATGCCGTGGGTCGATCATCATCGCCCTCTGCATTGCATTCTGCGCATCGAATCTGACACAGCCCTTGAGACATGGGGAGTTAAATTGGTTGGGTTTGTTTTTGCACGCATGAGCGGAACAAAAATGTTGTTTTAATACCGAAAATACTACTGTAGACTACTGTAGTAGTGCAGGACAAACCCGGTTTCACATTCGGTTTTGCGCCCGGCCCAATATTAAGCGTTTGTTGAGTAGTGTCTTCCTGTCCAACTGCAATATTCGGTACATTTTTGATGATATAATACCGATATGCCGAGACTGAGTAAGTATAACGTATAATAGCGTCTCTGGCCTGTGCGTTTGCTTGTCACTTTCCTTGCGCGCCCTTTTTCCTGCCCCAATAGACGTCTGGACTATCACGGAAGAGCTTTCCCTTGCCGACCACACCAGGAAGCGGAGTATGGGGGCGCGGAGAAGGACTTTGCCAATCGGGTAAGCCAGGCACCTTGTTGGGGCTCCAGAGGGCACATAAATCACGGGGGAAACATTCAATTATTATTTGATCACTGCATCCATGTATATATCATGTTCCATCTGCAACCAATGTGCAGCGCTTATTCCAGCCATACCATCCAACATCTTCGAAGTATATATAAGGGGTAACTAGAATCAACTGACTCCATTAAAACATGGAATAAGGTGCTATCAAGCAGACTTGAATTCTCGAACAAAATATACCAATAACAATGCAGTCCCTCGTGAAAGGCTCCTACCTACTGACTCCTAACCGACGTTTCGAGCAATGCGATGTTAAAAGCATCGGGGTCCACCACCGGCAGTTTATGTAAAACGAACTACCTGGTAGAAAACATTACACACCCCGGACAGATCAGCTCACCGTAGCTCGAGCTAGCTCTTTAAAGAGCTAGCTTGCCGGTGAACTACGTGAGCTACATGAGCTACACGTGTTTTCCTTCGCTTGAGCTATAGGCGATAGCTAATCTGCACATGTTTTCAAAGTTTGAGCTATAGGCGGTAGCTCATCTGCACACATAGGTCCAGAGTGAGCTATATGATCTGCCGGAGCTAGCTCATTAGGCCCAAAATGAGCTACGAGTATAGGAGTTACATGAGCTGCGCATGTTGTCCCCGGTTTGAGCTATAGGCGGTAGCTCATCTGCACATGTTTCGAAGGCTTGAGCTATAGGCGGTAGCTCATCTGCGCATGTTTTCAAGGCTTGAGCTATAGGCGGTAGCTCATCTGCACATGTTTTGGAGGCTTGAGCTATAGGCGGTAGCTCATCTGCACTTGTTTTGGAGGCTTGAGCTATAGGCGGTAGCTCATCTGGACATATTTTCAAAGCTTGAGCTATAGGCGCCAGATGGCCAAGCGCAAGAGATGTCATTATATATAACAAATCTGGATCATAGCTCGCGTGCGCGCGGACTTCCAAATCCGAGACCTTTTGGAATATATCCGGGGTGGGTGTGATATAAGTCTCGTCCGGAGTGTGGTGAAAGTCTCGTCTTGACCAAGACGATACTTTTATTTCCGTACCAAATCTCTATTGATGACAAAAATTCTTGGCTGGAAATCTCTCGACCAAGACCATACTTGTATTTACTTGATTTCAGTATCAGTGTGACTTTGAAAACGAAAGTACGAAAAGAACATCGAAAATAAAGTTGACCAGGATGAATACAAACAATATGACTTACTTGATTTTAGTATAGGACGAAAAAACTTGAGTTAAGAACCCGACAGCTGAACATTTTCTGCACAAGGTGGAATAAATGGAATTTTCTAGATTTTATTCAAAGTGGAGTAAATGTAGGCCAAAGTGAGGGTGCTACATGTATGTTCGCCAGGAAAGAGCTACAGTGAGCTGCGTACTGAGCTATGACTGTGTTTCCCCGGGGTGAGCTATAGGCGACAGCTCATCTGCACATGTTTTCCCGGCTCGAGCGCTCGAGCTATAGGCGGTAGTTCATCTGCACATGTTTTGAAGGGTTGAGCTGTAGGCGACAGCTCATCTGCACATGTTTTGCAGGCTTGAGCTGTAGACGGTAGCTCGTCTGCACATCTTTTGAAGGCTTGAGCTGTAGACGGTAGCTCAGCTACACGTGTTTTCCTTCGCTTGAGCTATAGGCGATAGCTCATCTGCACATGTTTTCAAAGCTTGAGCTATAGGCGGTACCTCATTTGCACACATAGGTCCAGAGTGAGCTATACGATCTGCCTGAGCTAGCTCATTTGGCCCAAAATGAGCTATATTAGTTACATGAGCCACGCATCTTTCCCCCGGTTTGAGCTATAGGCGGTAGCTCATCTGTACCATGTTTTGAAGGCTTGAGCTATACAAGACAGATGGGCATCTGTCGTGTATAGCTCAAGCCTTCGAAACATGTACAGATGAGCTACCGCCTATAGCTCAAGCCGGGGACAACATGCGTAGCTCATGTATCTAATTTAGCTCAGTTTGGGCCAAATGAGCTAGCTCAGGCAGATCATATAGCTCACTCTGGACATATACGTGCAGATGAGCTACCGCCTATAGCTCAAGCTTTGAAAACGTGTGCAGATGAGCTATCGCCTATAGCTCAAGCGAAGGAAAATACGTGTAGCTCATGTAGCTCACGTAGCTCACCGGTGAGCTAGCTCTTTAAAGAGCTACCTCGAGCTACGGCGAGCTGATCTGTCCGGGGTGTGAAACATTACCACAACTCAAAACTCAGAACCAAACCGGTGGGGTGGGATTTCTGTGTTCATACCGATAAATATTTGTATATATATACAGTATATACTACTGTACTTTTGACCGGGTACGCGTTAGAAACACTTTTTCTTGTGTGGAGGAGGTAGGTGGTTTGCTGTGATGATGATGATGGTGATGATGATGGTGATGATGATGATGCCGGCCTTGTCTCTTGGTCTAGGGCGGGTTCGGCGGAGTAGGCCTTTAAGCGCACTTTTCTCCGTTATCATTCATGCATGTGGCAAGGGGGTGGTGCCTCCACAAACCTCCCTCGCGTCAAGCCACATATATAGGTAGGGGAGATATTATACTGGTACGTGGCGGTGGTCACTCTATAGTGCCGGGTGACTAGAGTCGGCCGCCCGCTATAAATAATGCTCGTGAAAAGGCTTGTCACATGAGGGGTTCACCAGTGTGGTATGTAGTGTGCGGAGTAGTACCGGTTGCCGCTGTAGTGCCGGTATTGTTGGCTGACGCATGCCGGCACTATAGAGGGACCACTGCGGTGGTACCGGTAGTGAAAAGTGGGAGGTTGGATCGTTGTTGTAGAGGACCCTTCATTTCCGGGTGGCGCGTGCTACGGTAGAGGTAGCACTTTTTGGCTGAAATGTTTTCTGAACGATCGGGCTCCTTAATCAAAATTCGTCGGACTTTAATTATTGTGACGAAATATTTTTCAGACTAAACTTCGGTCATGAGATTTCTCATCCGGCAGCACTTGTACTTTCCTCCAAAATCGTTTTTCCGGTGAGGCGTGACGCTCCTTAAGTGAGGAGCTCAGAAAAAACATGGTGCACCTCTATCGTAGCATGCGTCGGGTGCATTCGGGGTTGTTCGTGTTTTCCCGAATGTCAATAATTCTGGAGATCAATGGTTGATGGCCGATCTCATGGACCGGACGTCGGTTACCGCGTCCTCATGGTTGGTTGGCATGTGTGATCGGAAATAAAACACTAGTATCTGCGTACCCTCCCTTCCGTATATAACTCCACACGAACACAACAACATATATTTACGGCACAATGCAAAAAGCGAAAACAAAAACAAACTAAACTAAAGTACTATTAATACTGTAAAACGAAACCGGAAATAAAACACGCAAAAAACGCAAAAACACAAAAAACGAAAACGCGGAGAAGCAAAAAGCAGAAGTGGCTCGACCGGCGCATTCATAGTCCCGTCGTCCCGACGCTTGAGATCGTGGGTTGTCAGGACGGATCCTAGTCGGCCCAGGTAGATGTCATCGGAGAGCCTGTTGAGCTCCGCGGGAGACACCGCGCCTTCTCTCCGCCCAGGGCAGGTTTACAGTAGTGGAGGGGTCTGTGATAGGGATGTCAACCCTCCCCATGGCCCCATGGTCCCAGCGCTGAAAGTAGGTGGTAGGCAGGACGGACCCGTGCCGGCCTATAGGTAGGTGTCATGAAAACGCGTGTTGACCTTCACGGGAGACTTGCGTTTCTGCCGCAAAGGTCAACACGCGCTTCTTTGACGCCTACCTGGTTCATCACTGGTTCTTGCTGCTACCTACCGTGTACCTCAAGCGCCGGGACGCTGGGGCCATGGGTAGGGTTATCATGCCTCTCGCGGACCCCGCCATCTGTGAACCCGCCCTGCGCGGGATGAAGGTGAGGTGTGAAAGTCGATATCAAGCATTTTGGTATAGGGGGATTGGCGGGGGGGGGGGGGGGGGGGTGTACTTCATTTTCATGCATGGCCGTAGTCGTATGACCATAGACCCTCGCATCCCTACAATGCCGGGACGGAGCATGTCGGGTTTTCACCGACCAGGCAGACATTGCTAGAACCTAGCGCGAAGGCCGTGAGGTGTTGGGCGAGTCGCATGAAGGGTGAGCTGCATCCTGACTAAGAACCGCTTGTCAGGCGGACTTGCATATGGATGACAGCTTCAATGAGTTAATTTTGTCTGGTGTGGCCACTTCCTGAGACAGCAATGGGAGCACTCTGTAATCTGCCTCGAGATGCCTTACCATATCACACGTACGTGATACGATCATTCCCCTTGTGCGGAGATGAGGTTATCAACCCCGCACGAATGATCTAACAAGACCGCCAGTATGGGTGACCGCCCAAAAATAAAAAAAACGGTACCCTGGTTGTCGAGCTCACGCAGTGAGAGGCGTGCTTTACAGCGTCGTTGCCAACCGACGCCAACCCAACCTATAAATATATTTATAGGGGCGGGGGGGGGCGTTCTCATTTGTTGCTTGCCTTAGTGATTTGACCATTGACCACGCATCCCTTTCGAGACGGAGCAGGTGGTGGGGGGGGTGGTGTTGGTGTTGGGGGTGAGGATGGTTGGGCAGGAGGGGGGGGGGGGGGGAGCGTGGATGGGGAGGCGGGAAGGTCATAACCGTTATCGCTGGCTGCCCTTCCTTTCCGCGTGAAAAACGTCCTTACTGCCAGCTGCGCTTCGGTACAGCTAGCCAAGATCTGTTGCCGCTAGTCCCGCCTCGTTACCGCTAACCGCGCTTACTCGCCGCTAGCCGAGCTCCGCTACCGCTTCGCAGCCGTGCTCTGTTACCGCTAGCCGTCAATCATTGCCGCTAGCGGCGCTGTGTCACCACCAACTGGGGTTCCTTACCACCAGTTGCATATCGAGCCACCAACGGTAGCAGCGCGTTGATCTGAAATAAATACCGGCGGCCACATGTCGTACCCGCGCATCATCCGCCGCCGACCCACCCCACCTGTCGCGACGCATTGCCATATAGCCATGCTCCCGTGTAGTGATGGGATAGAATCAACCAAAACCATCATCATTCCACCTGATTATAATATACAGTTTCGGTTTATAATCATGATTTGGTATCAACTGTCGAAACCAAATATCGTCCTAAATGTGTGGTTTTAGTGTACTACTGTATTCTAAATGTCATACTGAAATGTGCATGGGTTTAAGAATGCCTATTTTATGTCACAAAAAGCTACATACATGACCAATAATCAAACTCAAGTAATATTTCGTTGCGGATTACCAACACTAAGCCCGTGTCCCATGTGGCTCTACACTTCCTGGGGGGAAAACTCACCTTTGAACTGGCAGTAAGGAAAAAAACTAGAAACGGAAATTTTTTCAGCGCCATCAAAAATGAATATTTTTCACCAAAACAAGTTGCATGATGATCGTATAGCCTATCACCACAATTCTCCGTGATCACATTTTGAATATCTTGTCTAGAATGTGATTTTCATAGCCTTCGGAAAATAAGTGTATTGAAAATTGACCATTTGGAATCCCATACGAAATCTGCCTTCGAAGGCGAATACTAAACAAAAAAAGACACGAAAAACAAAAATGCATATAAACACGCGAATTTTCATTTTTACTCACGGCACCGTTGGACACAAACGGCGTGTGTGTGATTTTTTGCCTTCGTTCTTTCAGTAAAGGTATCGGCAGAATTGAAAAAAAAACAGGTCTATCTCAGATGCGGACCCCTGTAGACTACGCATAATATCGCTCCGTCCCTAAATACATCGTTAGACTATATCGCCAATATTTCCATCATACCGGTATATCTGCCTGCCTCTGACTCTGCGTTTATTTTGCTCTGTATCTGGTCTGCCTCTGATACTCCTGCTCTGTATATAGTGTGTCTCTGCATTTTTCTTGCTCTTTATATGTCTAAATCTACCTTTTGTCTATCTATATGCCTCTCTCCGCCGCCCCCCCGACTCCGTCCCTCCCCGTTCTCCCTGCTCCCCCAGCAGCCCACGAATTCTCCTTCCGCCCCCTCTCACTCCGTAGATGTATTACATCCGATGCGCAAAACGCATCGCGATGGACATTTACTTGCGGTAGGTGGATATCTGCACCGACTGCTCCCGGAAAAGGCTTGGAACCCCTCCCTTACAGCACAAGAACACCCAACCGTACCGGGTCATGGACTGAACAAGCTGTAGGGGCTGGCCTACACCTGTGAGCGTTGCTTAATATTCTTAGTAGGTAGGGAGGCGAGGGGGTGGGGTTGACAAACCTGCCTACGTGCTGCTGGCAATATAATAACCCGTTTACGTTAGGCGATATGATCCCCATCTACACTGACCGGTAAGCATTGGTTCATTTACCTATTGTATCAGCCAGGGGTGGGGCGATAAACCTTTCTGCGTGCTGTAGTCACAGTACAGGCTGTCTGCGCTAGGCGATCGGACCCCCGTCTACACCGGTGAGCGTTTATTATTCTGCCTGCTACTACTGCTGTATCAGCCAGGGCGGGGGGTGATACGTGATAAACCTGCCTACGTAGGCAGTGTCTTACAGGTTGTCCAGTGCACGGTATCGCATCTGTGATTCCATATAATAATAGGCTGTTGGAGGTTGTCCATTGTGTGGTTGGTGTTATTCGTAGAACTGTGAGTCCTATTGTGAGAGAGAGAGAACGGTTCCCTGCCCTCGAAGAAGCCATGAATGCACTACAGTCTCACTCACCTGCCGTGGGTTGATCGTCATTGATAGCCTTGCAATTGCCCAACCCAAACCCTGGAATGTGGCACACAGTCCTTGACCCTTTTAGAACTGCAGTCCCGTTTTGGGGACAAACCAGTCTAATTCTAAGTGATTTGTCCCCAAAACGGGACTCCAGTCCTATAAGGGTTAATCTATCATGAGTGAATCACTATTATTCACGGAACAGGGGGAAAACACATGTTGACTCATCCCACGGTAGGGGTACAGCAGATTTGTCTGAGCTCCTCACATGAGGTGCTCAATATCCCGCCCGAAACACGACTTCGGAAACATTCGTTCGCGCTACCCGGCCAAAACTTTCTTAGCGGTTGTCCAAAAACAAAAATACCAGTAGAATCATAAGAGTATCCGGTGGCTCGTACTCACGTGGGGAGCTCAACCGGTCAGAAAACATTGAGCCAAAAAGTGGCACCCCTACCGTGGGATTGCTCTGCGTTGTCATACTGATTTTTGTGCAGGGGGCGCCATGCTTCACGAACCATTTGAGCCCGGTACGAAACAAATAGTTAGAGGTTCTTGAGAGGTGTCGCGTACTGTATATACGAAGTACATGATCCGAGGATGGTCTTCCTCTCTGACCGTCATATATTTTCGGCACGTAACGATGCTACTATACTGGTGTGCCGAGACCGAGTGAGAGCCTTCTTTGTAACATCATACATTTCTTCTGAGAGAAGCTAACGAGCGCGCCTAACGGCGGCTCGCGCCAAGCCTCTGAACTAGCACGTCCATCACAATGCCACAAGGGGACACCGTCACCCAACACTGCTGTACGTATAACACATAATAATAGCGTCTGCACGGCGTACCGAGCTACTGTAATACTCTCCGTTTTCCACCTATGATAAATAACAAGCAAATATGTCAGGAGACGGCAGTTTTGACCTGCGATGGACGGCGGTCTATAAGATTAGTGTACCACTTCGTACTGTAGTTTGTGTGTGTGTGAGGTCCTAAAGTTAAGAGTCCTGACTAGCGTCGCACAAAAGTGCCGCCTCCTGGCCTGTGTGTATGTACTTGCTAACAAGTGGAAGGCTTTCTTCTTGTGTCTGCCTGTCTTGTTTTTTTGTTTATGGCTCGTTTGCTTATCTCGTTCCTTGCGCGATTCCTTTTCATGTCCCAGTAGGCGACTGGACCGCAGCTGAACCTACTTCCCCTCGCCGAGCACACCAGGAAGATGACCATGGAGACGAGCATGGGGGCGTGGGAGGACCTTCTTGACTCGGTAAGGCAGACACCTTATTAGGGGCTTCAGAGGGCCAAATAAGTAGTCAATTTGTGTAGGGCACACCCTGCCTCACATAACAATGCTTTAATAATGCTTTAATAATGCTTTGACCATGCGCCATGGTGTCGCGTACTCCGCGTTTCGTTTTTCCCTTCGTGAACTCCCTGCGCATTATTTGTTACACGCCAAGGAACTTGTTTCTTTCTACCATATGCATGAGGTACAATAAGTTGGAGGAACGATCAGGCAGAAGCTTAGTGTGAATCAATTCGGTCGAACTCGCAGATTGTTGTTTTTAGCGGGGGATCTGTGATGTCTGCGTCGTATGCTATCAAACTATTACAGATACCATACGCCAGGTGTGACTTTGACCGATTGGGTATTGGATACTCAGTTTCGCAAGCTAATTGGCTAATGCGTCGGCCGCGCGTGTTTTCCCTCCTTATATATATACATATATATATATATATATATATATTTATGCTGGATGTGGCAGGGTTGGAATACGATATGCTGTTTTAAATATGCAGGACTTTGGACTCTGTAAGTATCCCAAAGTTATCTCACAACTGGTACAAAAACATACCTACCAACCAACCAACCAACCAACCGACCAACCCAAACAAACAACTAACTGACCAATCAACTCACCAACCAACCGGCACACAAATAAACTATATGCAAAACAAAAAACAGCCACGAAAACAATACGCACACACAAACACTAAAGTATACATGGACACAGCAATACAATACAACCGAAGAATGCATAAAACCACCAAAACATAACCAATACGAAAACAAAAACCGAACAAAAACACGCAAGATACACACAAACAATAAACGCGAAAAACAACAATCAATGCAGAAGTGCCCCCCCCTATCCACCCCAACCGGAATGCCTGATAGCAACAAAAACAATTCTACTTGTTACATCACACCTTCACTCTCAGCAGGGCAGGTTCACAGCTCTCTAGGTCCATCAGAGGGATTGGCCCCCCCCCCCATCCCCCATCCCCCCTCCCGCCCCTCCCTCTCAGGACATGCCAACCTCCCCCCCTCCTCCCGAAAGGAAAACGCCTGATATCGACACCAGCTACATAATTTCACCGCACCTTCACCCCGCGCAGGGCGGGCGCACAGTTCGAGGGGTCCGACAATGGGATTGGGACCTGCTCCACGGTTCCGTTGGCTCGCCGCTCGAGGTGGTGGGTGGGCAGAACCGACCCATGGCGGCCCAGGTAGGTGCTGTGGAAGCACGTTTTGAGCTCCAAGGGAGACTCGCTCAACACGTGCTTCCACGACACTTACCCGGGTCGGCACGGGTCGGTCCTTCCTAACCATTGCCTCAAGCGTCGGGACCACGGGAGTAAGGATAAGGTTAACATCCCTATCACGGACCCCGGCGGCTGAGAAACCTGCCTGCGCGGAGATGAAGGTGCGGTGAAATATATACGTAGCAGGTGTCGATAACAGGCGTATTGGTTCGGGGGGACGGGGGACAGGTGGGAGGAGGCAAGGTTTGCATCTCCTGGGGCGGGGCGTACTCATTTGTTGCTTGCCTTAGTCATTTGACCATTGACCACGCATCCCTTTCGACACGGAGCGGTGGGAGGGGGGGGAGGTACTTCATTTTCGTGCATGGCCGTAGTCGTATGACCATATACCTTTGCCTCCCTACAATGCCGGGAGGAGGATTTGGCCATACCTCTCACCTGCTTCTGCTTGGACCTCTCGTCTACCTGTCACCTGCCTTTTTTATTAGGGTTGTCGGTGAACCCAAACACCGTGCCCTCGATAAGCTGAGCTCACTACACCCGAAACACGAGATAGGCAATAACACAAGCGAGCGATCAAGGAGGGGGGATCGAGTGATCAAGGAGTCGGTTGGGAAGCTTCCGGGGGCAGACCTCCACGTTCACCACCCCCTGAGGGGAGACTTTTGACCACGAGCACGAATACTCGGTGGGCGTGGCCAGCATGGTGCTCGGTTAGTGGGCCTTGGTTGCTTGCCTGCGTGCCAAGCGTCGCGATGCGCGCTTATGGAAGCATGGGAGCAAGAAAGTGAGGCCCACCAACCGACCCACCCTGCTGATTACCTCCACCGAACGATCATGCTCATGATCAGAGGCTTCCCTCCGGATGTGGTAAACGTGGAGATCTACGTTCCAACCCACTCCTTGATGGCTGTCTGCTCTTCCCTGATCGCTCGCTGTTGTTATCGCCTTTCTCGTGTTTTGGGTGCGGTGAGCTCAGCTGCTTCTCGCCGATATGTATGGCGTTATAGGTGTACTCGTACAGACGGCCCGAGGGCGAGACAGGTGAAGCTGGGCATTGACGTCATCGGGGTGTACAACTATCACATAGACGAGAAAGAGCAGCGGAAACTGTTTGTCGTGTGGAGCACACCCAACCTGCTGGACTCCCAGAAGCAGTGCCAGTGGTTCTCAGCTCCCAAGAAGATCATGCCCAAGGTGGAGATTGATATATCAGTTCCAAGAACATCATGCCCGAGGTCAATATTGATATGTTACCGCTGTAGTTATTACGAATATCCACCGGTGGGTGGGTTAGAACGTTATTAGTAGATATGCTGTACTACTGTACCAGGTATAGACTAGCCCTTTTTTACTACCATCACTGCAACCAACCCTGTTTATTTTGTATATGAAAAAACGCCTCGATGGTGAGATCAAGGATTTCGTCGAAACTCATTCGTGCACGCTGCGTATGGTACTACTGTATGTACACTCATAGTAATACTTCGATCACGCGTGCTGCGGGTGGGTTGTGTGTAGGGGCAGGAAGGAGATACCATAGGCCGGTGGCTACCCTGCTGGGGGATAAGTGTGCATGCCAGGGTTGGCTGGGGGTTGAACGCTTGGAATAAAGAGCACTATTATTGATATTGTTGTTATTTGGAGTTGGAAAAGGGCTAAGCTCACGACGCTTACTGTAACTGAAGTGTACAGCACAGCTAGCTGTATGCTCTTGACTGGTGTATTATATCATATCATACGATGCATCGTTTTTTTTTAAGGGGAAGCAAGTAAGCGGGATCGGAGCCAAGAAGAGACTGAAGGTAGAAAAAACAAAGCACTGTGAAAAGTTTGAGTTGCTGTTCGCTCATTTGCGATGCATCGCACCCCTTCTTTATTAGTGGAAGATAACAGCCACGACCAAAACATAAGATCACAACTAACTATGAGTGATACTTGTTATTTCGCGTTTTCGTCCCTTCTACAGTATGTAACGCATGCATATACGGTAGAGGCGTATTACCATTTTGCCTTCTCAGGATGGTTACTTAAAGAGCTCTGTACCATTAGTAAGTAAAAACTGACTTTTTGGAGGAAACTAAAAGTGCTACCCGATGAACGGTCCCATGGCCGAACTATTGTATATAATAACCGAAAATACTACTGTATATCACAATAATGAAGTTCTGACAATTTTGGGGTAACCCATTCAGAACCGAAAAAAAAGGTCCCACATTATTTCCAAGTAGTTTGTCCCCAAGTTCGTGGGACCAGTTCTTAAGGGGTTAAGAAGTCCCAAAAATTCGGAAAATGATTCGGTCAAAACGTGCCACAGTACCTCTATCGTAGCTTGATTGTCATGTGTACTTGCTTATTAACGAGTAATACTTAAAACAAAATGTGATATGGCCTTGGCACGCACATTCTTGAAAAATGCCTGTTCATGGTGCTGCGAATGTGCTGCGCGTGACGGCATGTGTGTGGCCGTGTTTAGGTGGAAGGCGTTGACGGCCTCTGCCCCCCCCCCCCTCCCCCCCTCACCCTGGCTGTGTGAAGTACTACTACTACTACTACAGTATAGTCTAGTGTGACCCTCAGATTGTGTGCGCCTATGATATCGACTTAACCTCCCTCGCTCATCTGTTTGTTCGACGGTTGGTTTATTTCCGCCATTTTCAATTCTAGCTTTTCCATCTTTAAGTTTCCATTTTCCATTTTCCACTTTCCAGTTCCCGTTTCCCATCTCTATATTTTTCGTTATAAATCCTCATTTGTTCATTTTAATGTCCATACCTTTCACCTCTCTCCTCGCTATATGCCCCCCCCCCCCCGTTTTATCTTAATTACTCTTGTCACACGTGCGCCGGGTGTTTCTGGGAGACCGCGAGCTCAGGGCTAGGCTCAGACCGCTTGCGAGAACCAGTATACGGCGGAATATCACTGAGACCTCATCGACAGCCTCCTCCTGCCCAAGAAGCTGCGGTGCGCGTCAACGTAGTTGTTGGCGCGCACCCCAGCTTCATGGGCAAGAGGAGGTTGTTGATGAGCTTTGGTGATATTCCGCCGTGCTGAATCGCTCCAGCGGCTGGAACCTAGCCCTCACTTCGCGGTATTCCTGTATCACCCGGCGCGCGTACGACGACAGGAAAATACAGATAAAGTATGAAGCGGGGGGGGGTTGTTTTGTTGCGTTTCCGTTGTTGTGCTTTTTGCTGTTGTTGTTGTTGTTGCGACTGCGACTGCGACAACAGCTAAGACAGGCCGCGACCTTTGGCAAGACGCTCTCGCCTACATGGCCATCCGCAACATGCACATCAAGGTGAATTCAGAGGACAAGCAACAGAGCGTCTTGCATTGCTCTGTGCTTGTACGGACAGAGTAGCGGAGAATGTCGTAGCCTGTCAGGTAGCCACATCGTCGGTAGTCTTCTAGCGTGTCACAGAATGTCAGATAATGTGAGAGCGTGGTAACTTCAGCAGTAGTGTTGGATGCCATGTGGAACATTTTGATATATCGAAATATGATATATCGAACATTCAATATATGATATCGTATGATATCATATAGAGAGTTTCGATATATCGAAATATGATAAATCGAGCTTTCGATATATTATATATGGTATGATATCGAACGTCTTTTGCCCTCCATCACCTGGCATCCCGTGTTTTTTTGTGTTGACACTGAACGAAAGTTTCGATTTATCAAATATCGAAATCGTATCCGTTAGTTTTTTTCGTCTCTCGGCGTCCTATCGAATTCGATTTTTGTCCGCTATGCAACACTACGCTATCCAATATCGAAATCGTATCCGTTTACGTTTTTCGTCTGTCGGCGTCCTATCGAATTCGAATTTGATAGGACGCCGGCAGACGAGAAAACACTTACGGATACGATTTCGATATTGGATAAATCGAAACGCGTAGTGTTGCATAGCGGACAAAATTCGAATTCGATAGGTCGCCGACAGACGAAAAAAACTAACGGATACGATTTCGATATTGGATAAATCGAAAACTTCGTTCAGTGTCAACACAAAAACAAAAACGGGATACCAGGTGATGGAGGCAAAACACGTTCGATATCATACCATGTATAATATATCGAAAGCTCGATCTATCATATTTCGATATATCGAAACTCTCTATATGATATCATACGATGAGTAGTAGCGAGAATGTACCAGCGGTATCGCTGTGCCAGCGAAGTGTCACAGCATGACAGACAACTAAAGCATACCAGGCACCCACAAATAGTCTGAAAGCATACCAGGCAACCGCAAACAGTCGCAGCCACTACTAGACCACTATGACGCGTCTTGCAGCGCATCAGAGCGTATCACGGCATATCAGACAGTCGCAGCCACAGTATGTCTTACCGCATGCTGTCCGCCAAACGCAGCGTGTCTCACAGTGTGTGACAGAGGTTCAGGGCGTATCAGCAGAGTGTACCACACAATGCCGCAGCATTTGCCAGGCAACCACAGCATGTCGCAAGCTCCTTGCGGTTCAGGCGTAGCATCAAGCTTACATTCGTGCGACGATACTAAATGGGCAATAATTATAATTTCGAAGTAAGGCAGGCTAATGGGCAACGGGAAGGGCAGAACAAACAAAAACAACAAAGACGGTCATTGTCCTTCACGATGAATATATGTACAACATTTTGAAACCACTTGTTCACGCACCTTGCAAATAAAGGTGTGTATCGACCGCTTCGGTCAAACCCACGCCTGGCGTCTTCGTACTCATTGAAAATGCGGGGGGGGGGGTACAGTTAAGACGCACGTTCATGACGGTTTCGACCCCCTTGCTTCGCATCTAAACTGACCGTTTCAGGCTGTATATTAAAGTTAACCCTCACACAACGCACACAATACAATACCTGGTACACTATACCAGCACTCAACCCAACGAAACACCACAGCGACACCACAGTCACACCACAGCGACTGCCTCAGCACACCCCAGCACAACCACCACAACACCACACAGCACAACACCTCCCCAACTTAACCCCTCTCTCCCCACGCACAAGTCTGCGGCAGGCCTGAAGGGCAAGGTTAAGGAGCTGGAAGGCTTCTGCACCGAAGCCCTCAACGAGCTCGACCAGGAAAGAGCCAACACTGCCGCCTTGACAACAGCGATAGCGCTTCGGGGG
The DNA here is from genome assembly GCA_008828725.1 of Saccharina japonica. Lineage (NCBI taxonomy): Eukaryota > Phaeophyceae > Laminariales > Laminariaceae > Saccharina > Saccharina japonica. Next base: position 3,358 of record MEHQ01003036.1, on the reverse strand, counting down.
CGGGTACTGCTGCAACGGTTCTACCTGTAGTGATCAGAGGGAGACAGACACACGGGTGTAAGGGGCGGAGACGAGAGACGCCATTACGGGTGGGGTATACGTAGTAGGAATAGTAACCGGAACCTAGGATGGGCCCCTAAAGCACATGTCCCTCACATGTTAATGAGCCCTATTTGGTTAGGATTACTGCTTCCCTGTAGTACGTAGGGATGAGAGGGGGGGGGGGAAGCGAGTAAGGGGATACAACCAGGAGGGCAGAGACAAAATAGTTTTTAGTGATGCAGTGGGTGACGAGCGGACCACCTCGTGCGCAGAGCGGGGACAAGCCTTTCCTTTCCCCTCCCTCTAGTTTGTCTCGCGTACTGCGCTCTCTTTTTGTATTGGTGCGGTGGATTATGGTGGTTTTGGCCGTGCTTTGAGAGGGGGTCGAGATACGGGACGTTTCGCTCCCCCCTCCCTCCCTCCCTCGTGCACTATTGACTTTAGCTTCTGTTTTTGACGACGTCCTGCATTACATGGTATATTTCGAGATAGCTGGGATTTCGAGGGATATGAAGGCGTCTGCATCGTTGCTGGGAAGTAAAAGTAGTGTCCTGTGTTGACCCCTCGCGAACCCCCCCCCCCCTCCCTATACATGTATTATATATGTATAGGTTGGGTGGGCGTCGGTTGGCGATAACGATGTCAAACACGCCTCTCACTGCGTGAGCTACGTAGACAACCAGGGTGCCGTTTTTTTGTTTTAGGCGGTCACCACGGCTGGCGGTCGAGTTAGATTATGTGTGTGGGGTGGAAAACGTTTGCTCCGCACAAGGGGAATGGTCGTATCACGTAGTGTGTATATGGTAAGGCGCCCACGAGGCAGTTACATAGTTATACCCATTGCTGTCTCTGGAAGTGGCCACACCAGATATTAAATTAACTCATTGAAGCTGTCATTCATACCAGGTATGTATGTATGCAAGTCCGCGTCACAAGTGGTTCTTAGTAGGATGAAGCTCACCCTTTGTGAGACTCGCCCAGCACCTCACGGCGCTTCGCGCTTGGTGCAAGCAATGTCTGCCTGGTCGGTGAGCACCCGACATGCTCCGTCCCGGCATTGTAGGGATGCGAGGGTCTATGGTCATACGACTACGGTCATGCATGACAATGAAGTACCCCCCCCCCCCCCCCCCGACCCGCCCCCGGTGGCGCGATGTGTTGTGTTTTTGTTTTCGGAGAGAGAAGTCAGCCCATATAACACTGCCTCCACGTTTGTGGGGACGTTCTACTTGGAATTTGCGTGGGTTCATTTCTGCAGTAGTAATAGCGCCGTGTTTCAAGCTGTGGTCGCTCGGCTTCCCACGCTCCGCGGCATCTGACTGTTTTTTTGTAGAAGCGCTTCAGCGACTCCCTTTTTTAAAATTGTGGTGGATGAAAATAAAGACATAAGGCGGGTAATTCAGTCAGAACAAAAATTGATATTTCTTACTTGTAGTACCCTTTGTCCCGACTCGTACATGTCATACCCCCCCCACCCCCAACGTGGAAGGGTCTTGTAGTATGTTGGCGTTGCGTGTAGGCTGGATCAGTAGGGGTGGGGGGTTACTATACGTCAGTAGGACTAATAGCTGCGTGCGGCGGTCAAGAGGGGCTTTCAATTTGGCGCCTACAAAGCACACCGTTTTCCGCACCACGGTAAAATACGTCATTCCATCGAGGCTGATTTATTTATGGGTGGAATGAGTTCTGAGACCTCTGGGTGGAAGACGGGCGAGGGGGAGGGGCGGAGGGGCGGGAGGGGGGGTTGTACTCATGTCCTTGGGGGCGGATATCTTCGTGATGTCGTCATGTGTTCGGCCTTAAAACCGCATCTTCTTGTGTTTCACGGGGTGCTGGGTAGTAGAGTTGTCTGGGGGGGGGGGGGGGGGGAAAAAGGGGGGGGGGGGCGTGAATGAGGGCGGTTGTGCCATCTACAGTAGGAGGGAGTTAGGGTGGAGGAGGCATCATGATTGTTAAGAGGGCAATGCGTTGTGCTACACCAGGTACCGGTATGCCGGTATGTACTGAAGCACCAGGGTAGGTATGAGTTGGCTTGAGTTTGCTTTGGAAGTAAGTGCTATTCGCTACGTGGGGACGGGGGGGTATGTGTATGTTCATTGCCCGGTACGTTTAGGTAGTAGCTCGTGTATCCCGTTTGATACGTGTGTGGTTGTATATCTGTCAGGGGCATGAAGCACCGCGTCACAAGTATTATTATTATAGCTAAATCGACAGATTTACGCTTGCTTCATAGTTGTGCGCCGTCTATTCGGAGCTTGTTTGTCTTTGTTTTAGTTTTGCGTTCATGCGACCACCGCCCGATAATAGCTCTTTGCTATTTATTTTGTGTGTGCAGGATGCGGTGTTAAGCGTCTCTTTCGCTGTATTTGATGATTGTATACCCGGGAATATGATACACACCAGTGGTAGCTCGAGGAGGTGCTGGTACTCAGGTCCTGCTGCAACATATACGCTGTGCTTGTTTTGTGTGCTCTTGTTTTGTTTTTTCGTTGTTCTTTTTTATTGTTTCTTGTTTTCTGCTCTCTTCTTTCCTGTTTGACGATGATGATGGTGTTGACTCCATCGATCTACTCTATAGTATTTCATGCTCCCATTGGATGGTTGGTTTGAAACGTACTCAGCAAGTGGTTGGATCGATGAGGGGTGGATTTATTTGGTGTTCCTAGGGTACGTACCCTGCTCGCTCGTGGAGTATCATTTGATGTTTTTTTGGTGAGTGGTCAAGATAGATAGATTATGATGAATCTGATGGAAGTAAGTGGTGATGATGGAGATATTAATAATGCTGATCATGATCACGATCGTGATAATGGCGGACTGTTGTTATGCTATTTGCGTGATTTGTGCTTATATGGCGCGGTATCCATCACACTGTACGACACGATGTAATGCACACATGCATGCCTGTAGCCAATTCCTCGCGATGACAGAGTCACAGACACCACGTCATCTATCATGTATATATCATATATGCCGGGAACTAACGGCCATTCGGTCGGTAAACAAGCAGCAGCCACAGCTGGCCGGGACCCCAACCCCCCCTGGATAAACAATGTCGGCCTAAAACAATCTTGTGGAAACGTCCAACAACACTATAATGAAGCACACCGTTAGGCGTACCGAATCGAGAGGTTGTCCACACCATGTTGGGTTTGCTACAGTGCATTGTGTAACGTCTCCACAACACAGCTTTTTTGTCATGCCCACATTATGCAAAAAGGGGGGGTCCAATGTCTCTATAACGTTTTTTTACCCCCACCTTATTATACAGCGCGGGGGGGGTGTACTCATGTCGTGCACGGCCGTAGTCCTATGA
>MEHQ01000452.1:0-15999 GCA_008828725.1 Saccharina japonica | reverse complement strand
TGGGCGGGATCCAAAAGATCAAGATTGAAAGATTGAATCAATCGATCTTCGATTCTCGATCTAGATCAGAATTTCGGCTGCGAAAACCACCAATCTGATCTTGAGATTTTCCGAAAGATCGTGATCTTTTCAGAGCAATTCAATTCCGATCTCCATCACTGATGTTTAGCACTATGCCAAGTAGAAGGAATTGCATGATATAAACATTCATCATGCGCTACTGCTGTACGGATGTTACCAGCACCCACCATTGCCCAACCGCCGCCGCCATGTGTGTTGTACAGCTGTATCGGCGCACACAGGTGCACACGTTGCGCTTCACGTGTGTATCACGCAATAAATGAGTTCTAGACAACATCACCACTAACTAACTGTGTGTCCTCTGTCTACTCACACGCTGGGTATGGTGTGGATTATGTGCTCAGTGCTGTGCTCCCGGTAATGCTGTCTGTGTCTGCAGTGGGTACACTCTGTACGCAGTGTTTTTGGTCCTGTAGGTGTTTGTACGCCATGTAGCATTCGGGTACTCTGCGTGGTTGCTGCTGTAGATTAGTATTATGTGAGATCCTGCTCAGTGTCCTTCCTCACTTCTAAAACAACAAAACTCACGACTCGCGACATTTGATCATAATGGCAAGATACTACGATGTATCAGCATTCATCCGGACTTTGCAAAGCTTGAAACGAAAATAGCTGATATCAAGTACTAGGTACGTAATATTTGCAAGGGTGTGTTGGGTAAGGTACGCACTTCGGTATACCCGGGTAAAATGGGTATGTACCTTACCTAACCACTTAGGTACGTTAGGTACGGACCCCGATACCGTACCTAAGTGTTAGGGACGTTAAATACGGACCTCGATACCTTACCTAAGTTTTAGGTACGATAGGTACGCCGCTCGATACCTTAATATTAATATTGCATGTCTCGTTTGGTGGCATGTTTACGTTTGGCGTCTGTATATGCGCCCGAAATGACTGCCGCTTTATGCCGTGTGCTTTCCAGTTGAGTCCCTCGTCGAAGTCGCAGGCAACAAAAACAACTATTTAACTTCAACTGGTCTACGTAACGCAACTGTGCCGGTTGGGGAAGTAGAAGGGCAATACACCTGCACTCTGGGAAACATGAAATCAGATACACTTGGCATCTGTATCACAACGTTGTGCAGTTCGCTTGTGACACCGAAATATTGTCTTCATCGTCAAGAACCCAATTCACAACATCAGCAAAGGCGAAGCAAGCACGAACATTTGACAAATTATTGTATATATACGCAACACTGCAACATAAGCGGACGCTAACTTAAAAAGCAATCACAGCCTCAATAGGTCAGTACGAATCTGCGATTTCATAAGGAAATGTAGACATTTAACTGTTTTCGACAACCAAACACCCCTAACCTAGTGTTTCAATTTTCTCCGCAATCTAAATGTTTTGTCAAGGAGAACGTCCCGTCGTCTTCCCTTCGAACGGTCAAATCATTGTCATGCTCCGACGTTGAACGATGGTAACGGTCCTGGGAATCATAATTGTGTGAATCCTTGGGAACGTGCACTTGTTCAAATAGTTGAAATACGAGAACGAATGCACGTTCTGGGGGAGTTATTGGTGTATTTGGTATGATTTACGCGGGTCGAAACAGTCTGCTACAAACCCTCACTAATATCTAGCGCACCTTTTCGACTACTCAACGGTAAATCATGTTAAGGATATCCGAGTTGAATACTTGTATCGTCCCAGGCCGTACGACAACTTCTCCAGTCCTCGCCTTACTGCGTTGGCGACGTTCGCGAAGACCGGTACGAGTACAACCGTGGACCTTGGCAAACGCAGGCATGTCAATGCCACATCTAATAAATTAAACCACCTAAGGCGTAGCGAAAACACAAGTGCGCAGCCTGTTCTTTCGTTCGACGATGCGCACCAGTTGAGTCCTCACCTCCATCTTCATCCGCGTGATTGTCGGAGAAATAAGAGTCGCCGTTGAGGTATACCTCCGACCCCTCAGAATATATAGCACCTGGAAACGTGTGGTTGAACTAGTTGGTTTCTATTTCAATCTCCAACGAACTATGATGTCCGCGCCGTTTCGGTTCCATTTCATTAAAAACGAGCGATTGCAAATATGTATTTAAACTAAAGCATGATTCGGGGAGATACACCGAACCGGAATACGGTTCGTCGAGAGCATATGCGGCTCGTTGAACCAAACCACGAGATAACCCATGCCACATGCCAAGAGATTGTGTGTTGGTTGACGCAATTCAGCAGGAAGTCACAGTACAAAAGGTCATGAAGCTTTGGCATGTAGAGAACCCAAAACCACGTTTGAAGATCAATGATCATGTACAAGGGAACCCAAAACACTGATCCGATTTTTACAACGGTGCTGGCCCAATACACGTCATATGCAGTTGTAGGAGTAATGTATGGCATCGACCGGTTCCTTATACCCAAACCCAAACCAAGACGTTTGTAGCTGAGAGGCATTCCTGCTACCCTGTCGTACGTGTAACACAATTATCAGAGAACATCCTTGGAAGACCTCTGGGAAGAAGAAAATATCCGTTGTTGTCACGGCCTTGTGTTCTAGGCCGGGTACAGGCGCGAAATTGAACTATATGACGTGGGCAGACAGGCATTTGGTGTTGGTTTTCGGTTCTGGAAGGAGGTGAGCAGGCCCACGCCCCATCTTACCAATGCGGATGGTTTACGCCGGGCCGGGCCAAGGCCGCCGTTTGTTAATAATTACTGGCCAGACAGAGGCCTGGTACATTCTCCAGACTTCCGATGAGTGTGGTCAAGCCACAGCCCATGAGAGGTGGACTACATCTAAGCAGCTCCGGCCTATCCATAAGACTACCACGGGTTCGACCTAGGTCGCTCATCAGATGCGGTGTTCGCCTGCTGCTTTTACGACCAATTTGAAGTGGCCTGTGTCATGATCCACCATAAACACCTACGTTCGTACACCTCATTTCTGGTAAACCACCAGCCTCGGGTGTACAATAGTGGAGGTTGCATTGCTCGAATGTCGGGTTAAAGCCTTGAGAACGTTGTGGGTATAGAGGAGACACTTTCCGTCTGTCCGACGCAGAGGGCATTTATCGTGTTTGCTCTGATTCGCTGCGAACCAAACCAGCAGTGAACAATACGTAACATCTGCCCCGAAAGAAGACACCTTCTGGCGGACACCTAGAGCGACGCTTACGTTCGTGGGTCTCGTCGTCAAATGGGTTTATCAGTGTTGCTATTGTAACATGGGAATCACATACCAAACTCGCACTATTAGTAGTGGTGTCTTTCTGCCTCCGGATGCAAGATAGAGAGTAGGAAGTGTAGTAAACCACCGTGTGTTGCAGCGCAAGCTATTGCAGCAGAAAGCCTTGTTACTGCTGTCAGTCGTTCAGCCGAGAAACGGGGTGGTGTACCAGTCGGGATAGAACTCATCGGACCAGGTGTTGAGTGGGGAATACTTTGGTGAGTAGTGGGCATACGTTCCCATGTTCTTCAAGCACCTGACCCAAGGAATCACGAGTGAAACATAAAGTGAACTGAACCCATGTCAACGTGCGTCAGCGAACACGCGTGCACGTTGTATGGACGAATAGCACACGAGCCGGCTGATCGCCCAGCTTTTCAACTTACCGGGCCGGCCCACGTCACTGTCGGGAAAACTATTATAAATCCTGTATTCCACGGGCATCGCTGCTATCGAATAGGCCAAGCTAACCAGGGCGGTACACATCGAGAATGTCCAGGGCCGGGACAGGCTGTGGCGAATATAAAGAACAACGGATGGACAGGGCCGGGCTATAGCAAATACGGGCTATAGCAAATAGAAAATGGGGTGGGATCGTTCTCCACGATAAATGGATAGGCCTGCGCTGCTCAGCCGACCCAAGTAGCTTTACACCAGGAATATCCACAAGTGTCGGGTCATCACAATTCCTGCATAATCTCAACATGACCTTGCGCTAACCAAATCGGTGGAATGAGCGGGTGGTCTCTAAGCCGTCGGGAGCTATTCCACGGTAGGGGTACCACTTGTTAGCTCCATATGTTCTGACCAGTTGAGCTCCTCACGTGAGTAACCACCGGACACTATTAATATTTTACTGGTGTGTTTGTTTTTGGACTACCGCATTTGAAGGTTTGGTCGGGTTGCGCCAACCAATATTTCTGAAGTCATGTTTCGGGTGGGGATGTTGAGCTCCTCATGTGAGGAGCTCAGAACATTCTGCTTCACCACTACCGTCGGATGGGTCTCGGAGTTTGTTTATCTTGAAATGAAACGTTGCACAGACAATCAACACAACACGCCTTCGAGTTTGGTCTTGTTAGGATTGCTGGGTAATTCGAACAATGATAGCACCTATAATGTCGCTCCAATAAACCCCAAGCTGTGGCGGAAATGTTTTCTCACCTCCGGTAGTTGCGTTGTTGCCTGCGAAGACGCAATCGTACGCAGACAAGGAGCTGTTCGGAAGCAGCTCGACTGCCCCGCCCCTTTCTGAGTTGCCTCCTTCGAGCACCAAACTTGTGAGGTGGAGGTTTGACCCATTGGAAAGAATAAACATGCCAGCGGCACGTCCAGAATTCACAGAGTCCCCAGCATCGTGGTCGCCTGGCGCTCCACGAATGGCATGAAAACCAGACCCAGCTATGGACAGGTTCTTGTTTGAAATCTCGAGCGTTCGACCTAGTGTCAGGTTTGCGAACCACATTATGTCGAAGGCTGCTTCGCCCGTGCAGTTCAACCTGTCAGTAAGGTCTTGGACGTCTGCTGGTGAAGTAACATTCAAGAAGACGGCGCCAGATGGACATGGGGTCGACACAGCCGCTGGCAGAAACAATGTTGTCAACCCGATGAACCCCATTTTCAGGAGACAGAACACCATCTTCTTGTGAATCTGCCGGAACAAACAAACGAACAAAAACGAATGAGTTTTGAAATTAAGATTGTACCAAGGTCAGACGAAGAATGACGCACGTGCGGAGTCATGGAGAAATATGGTGACGGGGTTGTGGTTGACCCGGATGAACATATTTTAACTTGTGTGCAATACCTATTCGGAGCGAAACGTTTGGACATGCCAACGTCGTTTGACAGGCATGGGTGGTGGGATATAGAAAATACTTCAAAGAAAATGAGATGCACTATAAATTCAATCGATCGGAAACGACAGCCAGTGTTAAAAGGCACGTGGAAACTATTGAGCAATGTTTTTCCGGTATTCGTGGGTAGCCCTTTCACTTACAGTAATACACACACTATTTCGACAACAGTCAACAAATTGATGAACAAGATAGTTTTGAGAAATATATGCGAACCGCGATAGAGCAGTACTACCAACAAACGCAAGGGACTCTTGCATTCGTCACATTTTGGGGTCAGTATCTTACTGCCTCTGTTGGAAACGCACTTTGCTTTTTACCCCAGTCGAGGCTCGTCATCTGGCCAATGCAATGCATCCCACCGAAGGAGAGTATCATGAAGGTAAAGTCCGTCTTTCGAGGACAACTACCCATGGCACTACAGTGAATCTGACGCATGACATGTTGTATTACCCGATGGTGTGACGTTTTTTGTCACACTGCCTCGGGTCTTGAAGTTCACGTAATCGCCTCGCCAAACGTTTACATCAGCCAGCCCCTGCTGTTTGTCGTATCTGATGGTCTCACAAACTCCGTAAACAGCGTGCTTCGACTTCTCCAGCCGTTGTCGTTTGTCAGAAGGTGTGGCTGGTTGCAAGTATTCTACAAATGTTTCCTTTGCTTTCGTCAAAGTTTTGGCCAGTTGTTTCCGTCTCGAAATTCGAACGTCGTCGACCAGGGCAGGACCGCAAACTTGAAAGGTAGTTGTTTGCTGTGACAGCCCAGACAGACAATCTGGAGGTAATTGCAACAAGTTGTGCCTAAAAGCGAAAACCTCCCGATACTCCTGCGAAGTGGTCAAGTTTCCGAACCGTCCCCAGTAAGAGTTACCTCCACAAGTATACAGTACGTATGTATACCTATCTAAGTGCATCGCCTCGATTGTCCAATGGTTAGCTTTGAATGCTACGACAGTAGCCTTGTAACGCCACCTTGGGTAGATTTCGACGATGTTTCGCAAAACTAAAAACGAACCAACTGCTGGGAGGAGTTTCGAAGCGTGGGTAATGCGCAACTCGACCCCAGTGAACGAATGAACACAGCGCCGCGGTGTCCTCGCGATATAAACGCGACTCACGAACGGTGGAGCTCACGAACGGTGGAGGTAAGGGGAGACAAAGAGGCCATACGTGCCGGATCCGGGCCACGTCTAAGATGGATTGTTCAGACGCGCCTTCGGATCCAAACCATTGCAATATGAGGCTGGAAGTGGGCGTTTTGGGTACAACTCCCTCCACAGTAGTTGAAGCGACGAGCTGTAGCTAGTGACGAAAACAACATCCCCATGAGGATAAAAGGCACAGCAGTATCAATCGTCATCGGGCTGTATCACGTATCACCCTGCCTCGAAAGAGTCCCATTGAATTGTATCAGAGTTGTGTGGTGTGGTGCTCTTTATTTTAGTTCTATTTGCTTGGTGTATTTATTGCCTGTCGCAGCTCCTCCATGGGGGCACGAACTAAGGGTGATACCAACCCCACAGGGCACGACAGCGATGCTACAACCCCCAAGCGTAATTTGCTTGTTGTTTATTTTTTTGCCGTGGTCGCGTTTGCCTTTGTTTTTATGTCCTTCCGTATGTTCCTACTGCACGTTTTTCTTGGATTGTTTAGCTGCGTATGTATTCATTATGTTTTTGGTGTTTCCTCTTCTTTTGCCTTGACTTTCTTCGTGTGTGGCACGAAATCGAAACGGAACTGGGTGGGAAGCGCCACGCATCCGTTGTATAGGTGGCGCCCAAGGGAAAGGAGACGGGGGGAGGGGGGGGCGTTCGTAGGGAAACCTCGGTTGACGAAAGCAGGAAAGAGACGGCAGACAGGGTAGCAAGGTACCAGACCGACTAGCTAGGATAACCTATCTGTACTACGAGTAGAAACCTGCCTCGGCTGCCTGGAAGGTGTTTTTTTTGTGTGCTCCGGTTGCCTACCATTTCCTTTCGTCCTTATTCTTGCTCTGTTTACGTCGTTTTCTTTTCATTTTAATTCCGTTTCGTTTCATATTTTTTTGTTATACATTGTCACATTATGTGGGCGTGCTTTAAACCATTCGGACCAGAGTTGTACGACATGAAGACGACTCCACTTAGTCTGAAAGTCCGCATGTTGAAGGCCGAGGTGATTGAGACCCTGCTGTGCGGATGTGTGACGTGGACCCTCAGTGCACAACACTTCGCCAGGCACACCACCAAATCCTCCTTCGTGTCATTGGCTTCCAACGTCGGCAGCGTGGCGACTATATGACCCTCTCGTACGCAAAGGCTCTCAAGCAGACACGGTGCGATAGCATCGAAACGACGATCAGTAAACGACGGCTGTTCTTTGCGGGGGTCGTGGCATGGCAACACAAGAGGCGACTACCCAGTCGGGTGATGTTCGGGATATTGACGGGTGGGGAGGGACGCAGACCGGGTGAACAACCAAATACCTGGCAGAAATGCCTTGCTGAAAACCTCAAGGTGTTTCGAGCCACCGAGGGGTCCACGGCACAGTTCCAGTTCGTGTTTGGAGTAGAGACTGCAGTGTGGACCGTTGCAGCAACTAAGGTAGGCAAGTGGTACAGGGGGGTCCTCGAAGCGGCTGAACGGTTCATGGTCCGGTGGCAAAAGAACGAGGCAGAACTGAGTAGACAACGCCACGCATCCGTTGCGGGGGATGCAAAAGGGAATGGGAAGGGGGGGGGCAACATTCGTAAGGAAACCGCGGTTGATGAGAGCAGGAGGGAGAGAGCCGACAGGATAGCAAAGTACCAGGCTGACTAGTAAGTCCCGTCAAGACTACCCGTGACGCTCACCTTTGCAGCTGCTTCGAACGCGGCCCTGTTGTTTAAGATATCTACCGTACATGCTACCTGGTACACAGCCGACGGCTGTGGTAGCCAGTACGTAGGCTATCGGTTCCATGTCTTGAACATAGTCGTCTGATATACGTAGCTCGTACTCGTAGGACACAGCAGTATGATGCGCTGTTCAGTACTGACATACGAGTACTTAGTGTCATAGTAGTGTTCAGAGTGTTGGATCATAGTTCGTTGGTATGGATATGCGCAATTTTGGTACCGCACAGCACAAGGCGCTGACGCGATACCACTGCTACTGGTTTTGGCACGATGTGTATATCGTATAATACACCTGTACATATTATACCAGGTACCAGGTACCAGGTATCAAACAGTAATATCTACTTGTGCAGTAGATCAAGTGTTTTGCGGCATAACCCCAATTGTTCGGTACACAGTAGTTCTTACGAGATTTATTATGTTTTACTCGTACTAGTAACTTGGGGTACAGTACAGGACACCTAATAAGAAACAGGCTAATAAGAAAGCCAGGCTGACATTTCCGAAAAAATAAGAAAGACTCGAGGCTGGGCCCCCGCTGCAAAATAAGAGAGGCCTATTACCCCCCTGGGGCGAATCTCCGACGCCTTCGGGAAACCCTGCTGCCTGCCCCTGGTGGTCGCGAGTAATACATTTCAGGTTTTCAGCGAACATAATTTTTCAATTTTGTGACCCGTTACAGCAGATGTTTACTCGTAGATTTTATTGTTTTTTTAACACATTTTGTTTCTTGCCGTTTCAATTTTTCCAATTTGTTTCACCCCACAAAACCGCTTATTTTGACGCGGACAGCTGAAAAAATTGTATTGGGTATATTTTGTTTAACATCCCCGCAGGGAGGAAATTATTATGCAGAAATACCGCCTTCGCGCGCGGCTCTCTTTAGCTCATCGAACTGCGGCGTATTCAAGGCTCCCCTTGGGTCTCAGTTCAACTGGTTTGAAGAGCGATTTGAGTCTGGCCGTGAACGCCATTGGGTCTGCTACAATACTACAGGCTGCTCTTCCCCTCTCTCCTCTCTTTCCAACCTTGACACGATGTTGGGGCTACGATGTGACGGCTCCCTCAACGAAGAGGAGTACAGCCGCGAGCTCGGGGGGCTTCTTAGTTTAACCCGACAAATGCGATCGGACGCGAGTAGCTCGACAACTGCACCCATGCCAGGCCCGCAGCCTTCGGCGAGTCCCACGCCGTCGAAAGTGGGCAGAGCCCAAGCACGTGCTGCTGCTGGCTCGGAAGACATCGTGAACGCGTTCATCAGGGGCTCGCCGATACAGTCGGCGAGTTGTTCCTGCTCCCTTGCGCAACCCATACTGCACTGCTTTACAGCAGCGCTAGCACCGGAGTCGGTGAGATAATCCTGCCACCGTACTGCTGCCATCAGGGTACACGGATGAGGTGCAGCCGGTCGATGCAGGATACGGGCGGCTGGTCAAGTTGGGTGTGGGGAAGGTTCTCGAGTCATGGTTGGAAAAGAGTGACAACGTGGAAACGTGGGAAACAAACAAACTGTCTTCCTCCGACCGTACTATGGTCTTGCTGACGCACTGGGTGGGTGAGGCCATCACAAACGATGATTCGGGCCAGCTGTAACGTAGACGCCTGTTTGAATAGACTGGGCTTGCGATGACAGCAGACGGTACCGACGATATCCTCATCAACCTCGAAGGCCTGGACGGGCCGTACACGTTTATGGGCGCCGATGACGGCAAGGAACTCCCGCATGATGTGAAGCCCTCTACTCCAGCGGACGAAAACCATCTCGAAGGGTCGAGCGACGAGGATGGCGAGGACGAAACGGAGAGTGACAACACCGGGCAACTTCGTGGATCGGACGAGGTAGCTATCCTTAACGAAGATGACGACCACGACGCTGATTAAAAGAAACTGCCTCTGGAACGCCCACCGGGTTATGCCTTTGTCCGCTCGCCTCCTCCGGCCCTCGATACATCACTCGTGAATCGGGAAATCATGCTGTGCCGGGTGTTGGGATTGATGAAGGGTTTCCTCACACGACGACCACAGGCACGGACGCGCCAGGATTACGACTATAGGGTGTTAATCGCGCGAACCGTCAAGACGCTCAGTATGAGGCTTCCACTCGGGAAGTGCACTGCTGTTGGCGAGGCCGCGGCAAACGGTTCGTGGATGCTACTGAGTGAGGCTACTTCGTTTTCTAGAATACTTGAACGTGAGCTACTGGCGCCACCGCAGCGAGTGGGCAACAGGGACATCGACCAGGGCGGTCGCGCTGGACGTGGCAAGGAGGACAACGATGAGAGGAAGAATGCCAGCGATGATAAGAGTCAGGAACGGAGAGGGGGGGGGGGGTGTACTCATGTTGTGCACGGCCGTAGTCATATGACCATAGACCCTCGCATCCCTACAATGCCGGGACGGAGCGCGTTGGGTTTTCACCAACCAGGCAGACATTGCTTGCACCAAGCGCGAAACGCAGTGAGGTATTGGGCGAGTCGCATGGAGGGTGAGCTGCATCCTGCTAAGAACCGCCTCTGAGGCGGACTTGCATATGTACGACAGCTTAATTTAATTTCTGGTGTGGCCACTTCTGGAGACAGCAATGGACTTTGGTATGTAACTGCCTCGCGGATTCCTTACCATATTAACACTAGGTGATACGACCATTCCCCTTGTGCGGAGCAAAGGCTCTCCACCCCGCACAAATGATCAACTCGACCGCCAGCTATGGTGACCACCCAAAAACCAAAAACGGCACACTGGTTGTCTAGCTTACGCAGCGAGTGGCGTGTTTTACAGCGTCGTTTCCAACCGACGCCAACCCAACCTACAAATATATGGGGGGGGGGGGGGGTTACAGCGAGGAAAGCGGTTTAAAGAGACCAGTAGCAGCAGCAATGGCAGTGAGAGTGAAGAAGGGGCAGGAGAGAATAAGGAGTGGAAGGGGAGTGACGACGAGGAAGGGAGGAAGGAGTCGGGTGTGCGCTTTGTAGATGTCGCCAGCGATAGTGATCTCGTAAAGTGCAGCTTTCCGAAAACTAGGGAGAGGGTGAAGGCGGGGGAGAGAATCCTGTGTAATGATTCACGCAAGGGGAAGGGACGAAAACGTTAAACGTTCCAACCCCGTTGCCGAGCACGTTTCGTTGGCGTCAGTGCCCCCCAGTAAGAGTACACGCGGAATAGTTCGGGCGCCGAACGTGCGCATGCGCAATCAATGAGGGGGGTACGGCCAATGGCGATATTACAGTAACGTAGTATGAGTTATACAAAATAAGAAACCAGCTCGATTTTCGATTTTAGCCCGGAACAATAAGAAAGGCTCATAAAATGACAAATATAGGAAATCCAGGCTGAGCCCAGATTCCTGTTTGTTATTAGGTGTCCTGTACTGTACACTGCTGTATATGTAGAGTCTGGAGCAGTCGTGATCGATCGAGGATACACGCGCACACCTCTGTCACACTCATCAGCACCACTCTCCGTCTCTTCTTCGAGACCGCTTTTAATCAACAACAACAACAACTGCCCTTGGGGCTTCTCCTTTCATCAGCTCTTCGGAGCTTTCAGCTCGATTGCAACATTTGCAACAGCAGACCTCAACGTCTGCTGCGTGCTTCCCTATCTGGTGCGAGCTCTAGCATAGCTCAAAGCAACCGCACAGCCACCCGGGATTCAACCCCCCTATGACCTGTTGTGATTTCGTTTCGTTTTAGGTTCAGTGTTACTCTCGCTCTTATCCCTGTGATAAGGAATAAGTACTACTGGGCTTGGTGGATGGCGAGCTGCGTGCTTCTCCTTGGTTATGTATGGTGGTCTTTATTCCCCTTTGGTTTTATTTGCTTGGTGTATTGCCTGTCGTAGCTTTTCCACGGGGGCACGACAGCGATGCTACAGCCCCTCGCATTATTTATTTTGTTTTATCAAGGTTTTATATATTTATTTATTTCGCCGTGATCGCTTTTTACCTTTGTCTCTCTGTTCCTCCGTATTCTTCTAGGATTTTCCTCGATTGCTTAGCTACGTATCATACGTATATATTTTGTTTTGGTCATTTCCTCTTCTCTTTCCTGGACTCGTGTGGCATCAAAACGAAACGGAACTGAGTAGGAAGTGCCACGTGTCCGTTGAATGGGTGGCGTCCAAGGGAATGGAGACGGAAAGGGGGGGGGGTCGCAGGGTCACCGCGGCGGACGAAAAACAGACGTCAGACAGGGTAGGTACCAGACCGACTAGCTGGTAGAACCTGTCTGTACTACGGGCACAAACCTGCCTCGGCTGCCTGGAAGGTGCTTTTGGTACGCTCCAGCTGCCTGTCCTTTCCTGTCGTTCTTAGTCTTGCTCTGTTTGCGCTGTTTTTCAGTCCATTTCATTTCGTTTCATTTAGTTTGATTTTATTGGCTGTCGCATCTCTGGGAGAAGCACGACACTGTCGTTCTTTTATGTTGTCATGATTTTCTTTGATTTTCTTTGATTGTTTGATTGTTTGATTGTTTACTTGCTTTGTTATGTTTATTTTTATATTTTTTTCCCTTTCACTTTTTTCCTTTCTTTTTTTCTCTTTTTCTCTTTCATGCACCTGGATTGCTAGCAGGGTATGTCTTTCCTATCGTATATGGTATTGCATTGTCTGTTCTGCTTAAATATTACTGATCTGACCGTAGTATCTCTGTGTCGTAGTTTTGTGCCCACATAACTGGCACCAGGTACCTTTTTAGGATGAAGAATCGGCATGGACACTGGGTGTGCTGGATATCGACGGGTAGAAAGGAAGGCTTAATGTGAGGAACACACACACACATCTCCCCCGGGAGACGCACGACGCTTCCTTTCTTTTGTCGTCGTTTTTGTTTTTGGTTGTTTGATTGTTGGTTTGTTTTTTATTGTATTTGTTCATTTGTTAATTTTACTTTTTGCGCTTTTAGTCTTTTTTTTTCTCTCATTTTCTCTTTCATGCAGATGGATTGCTTGCAGGGTAAGTCGGGCGTGTCGTATATAGCATTGCATTGTCTGCTCTGCTTACTGCACTGCAGCTTGGTATCTCTGTGTGGTAGTTTTGTGACCACATAACTGCTATGAAGAATCGGTACGGTGCTGGATGTCGACGGGTACAAAGGACGGCTTAAACGTGGAGAACACACACACTACCCAGGGTGACATTTCTTATGTTTTTAATCTATTTTCCTTTCGTATGTTCTCTCACACAGTGCATCTGGATTGCTGGCATGGGCATGTTGTTCCTGTAGGAAAACACACCGGGTATAGAGTGTTTGCGATAGAAGTAGAAACAATATATACTTTCCTTCTGCTCAAAAAAGTGAATTCCCTTCCCCTCGTGGTTTCGGTGTGTTTGCGATAGAAGTAAACAAAATCCTGCAGGCGACGCCTCCGAAAATAATAAGGGAAATGGGGTGAGGCAATGCGGCAAACCAAAGAAACAAAAAAGTAGCGTCCGGGAGGAACGGCAGCCCAGCAACGGTGGCGGCGGCAGGGGTATGACCGCAGTGCCGCAGCTGCAATCCCACGACCGCAAGCAGCAGCACCGGTGGCTGCAGCTACGTGGCGGCAGCCCCAGCAGCAGCGGAAGCCCCAGCAGCAGCGGCAGCAGCAGCAGCAGCGGCAGCAGCAGCAGCAGCAACAGCAGCAGAGCAGCAGAAGCAACAGCTTCCGTTTTTGCTTTTTTCGATTTTGCGTCCAACTATTCTTGTCGTCGTGTGCTGCTCCTGCTGCTGCTGCCCACGACCTACGCGCGACACCGCGCCGGCACGCTCCGCTCCAAGCCCGCCCGGCGCCCGACATATATAGACCGTGGCGGCGCGCCGCCGCTGCTGCTAGTGCTGCTAGTGCTGCTACCGCAGTGTGGTGAAATTGAAATGATACACGGCGATCTGTCATCCTGTCGCGCTCTACAAGCAAGGCGGTACGAGTACGTCTCCATACGACTCGTATGAGTAACTCGTACGAGTAGTTCTTCTGAACAGCGCATCCTCCACGACACCAAGCCGGCGAGAGCGTACCGTAGCGGGCCGCCAGCAGTCCGCCGGCGCCCCGTTAGCAAAACCCAGCACCGCTTGTCCGTATCATACTGTAGCACACCTCCCGAGCCTCTGTGCTCCCACCGGTTGTTGTGTTGTGTAGAGCAAGCAGCAAGGTTGGGGCCTATGGGAGACATCTTGGAGACACCGCCCATAATTTGGGGCGTTCTGCGTTGGTAGAATGCTCGGTGCGTGTAGGCCAATCAAACTGAGAAACAAAAGTTATCGTAACTTTCGATCAAAAACATACTTCTCTAAAGTAATTTTTTGCCGTTTTTTCAAAAATTTACCTCAAATCCTCCCTTCGGCAGAATTTTTAGAGAAGTAAAAGTTGAAAAAAAAAAAACGCACTCTTATATATATACAAATATTTTGTTATCCTACAGTGGGGGCCCGCTGTTAAGACACGTCATTTTGGCTTCCAGGCTCAAAGTCTTATTTCGTGTGCCCTCACCAGCAACATTTACGGCATTTCTTATATGATTCTTATTTTTCTCGACTTAAATTGTAGTTTTTCCAGTGTTTCTTATTTCTTATTATACATGCCGCGAGAACCACACATCACGTTGACATTGTACACGTCAGCCGCAACCGACGAGTGCGGCAATACTACTCTGTAGTACTCTATTGGCCTCCCCAATCAACAAACCTGTAACTCAATCAAGCCTGCCATACACTCTTACGTATACCAAGTATATATCTGGCACTCCGATAGCTCCTCGGCTTGGTCGAGCCTTCGAGCGAGGTGCTGGAAAGGGCCATGGCGCCTACATCATCAGTGGAACGTGTACAGTACGGCGGACCCCGGGTCTGGGTACTCAAGTGCGCGATGCTCACTGCCCACCAGAGAGTCAAGGCAAAGCCGTAATGAAGATCAATCAGTGTGTCCTTCGATAATTTTTGTGTTGACCACAGATGTGTCCACTTTTAATTGCTGTTTTTCCTGGGGGACATTTCACTTGTGACGAAACCGTCGAAAAAAACCTGCCGGGGAAAAAAACAAAAAGAAGAAAAACAAATAATGTCGGCTGTGACTTGGCTGTGGTGAGACTTTATTACTTGTTTTACTTTTCTGCACGGTCGGTACTCGTATACAGCACGGCCGGAAGGTTTTCACGTTTGGCGTTTCTTATTCCATGCCACGCTCCGGAGAGACCTCATTTCTTAAATTGGATGGAACGACAGTCACTGCCGTTTCTTATACAGCATTTGCTTATTTCGCTACCCGGTTTGAGCTGTCTTTCTTAAACGAAATTTCTTATTTTTTCTCACAATCTCAGCCTATGTTTCTTAACAGAGTATTTCTTAAATGCGGGCCCCCACTGTACGATATATATCATGTTTTTTATGTTGTTGCCGTGGTCGCTTTTTCCTTTGTTTTTGTTTCATGTCCTTGCGTATTTTCTCAGGTTTTCTTCGATTGTTCAGCTACGTATGTATGATACGTATTCACTTTGTTTCCTTTTTGCCCTCCTCTCTTTCTTGTCTTTCGTGTGTTGCACGAAGACGAAACGGAATTGAGCAAGAAGCGCCACGCCTCCGTTGTATGGGTGGCGCCCAAGGGAATTGAGACGGGGGGGGCTGGGCGGTTCGTGAGGAAACCGCGGCTGACAAAAGCAGGAATGGGACGACAGGCAGGGTAGCAAGGAACCAGAACTAGCTGGTAGAACCTGTGTACTACGGGCACATATCTGCCTCGGCTGCCTGGAAGGTGTTTTAGGTGTGCTTCGGTTGCCTATCCTTTCCTTGCGTCCTTCGTCTTGATCTGTTTACCGGTACGTTGTTTTCACTTCATTTTGTTTTATCTTACATTTTTCCTGTCACATCTCCGGGAGCAGCACGACACTTTCTTTCTTGGTCTTTTGTTATCGTTTTTTGTGTTTGCTTGTCTGTTTGTTGATCTGTGTTTTTCCCGTTGGTGTTTGGAGTAGAGACCGCAGCGTGGACCGTTGCAGCAACTAAAGTGGGCAAGTGGTACAGAGGGGTCCTCGAAGC
>MEHQ01003406.1:0-19397 GCA_008828725.1 Saccharina japonica | reverse complement strand
AAAGGCTGTATATTCAGTGGGGTCACATGTAAGGAAGTTCGCTTGCGCGGGTGAATTTACGCGAGCTCCAGCGCTTCGGGACATACACCCCACGGAGCTGACGAAGTTAAATTGTCTTGCATGCTTTCTTTCCGTGGCCACACATGTTGTTGATTTAAAAGTCTCTCGACGAGAACGACGATCACGGGTCGTCCCGCTATTTATTTATTTTAATCTAGACAGCGAATACTTGTCGCCCGCGTCTGAGTGAGTGGTTCTTTCAGGGGCACGTTCAAGCATGTGCCCCGCTTTGTACTGTCGTACATATGGTTAACGCTGAAGTGCAATATTCAACAAGCCAGTGTTTCAGCCGAGTCTCTCTTTCGGCATCTCGAGATACGTCCGCGGAGGGACCGCAGAAACGCGCATCTGAACTAGTCCTCATTCCTGGGGCGTCAATTGTTGGGAATCTTGATGACTGTTTCTTTTATTTTGCTCTCAACCTCACACACATAGTGAGTAAAGACGAGTCTTCATCAATATATTTGATAACATTCCATGGCGCCATGAATATTGATATGTTCTCGCGCTGACGCCTTGCTCTCGCTTTACTTGTACTTTTTAATAATTGAGCTTGTTCGCAACGCGACCAATATCCCGAGGCAACGTTCGGCGCAGGCAACAACTCGCACTTAGTACGTAGTGCGGGCGGCTTTTGCGAAGACCCCGTGCCCAGCATTGTCGATCACGGTGGGCATGCGAAGGTCCTTGCAGGCGGCAGCCCAGGGTTCGGCTCTCCCTCTCGATACTTATCCGAGGGTGAATATTCCCTTACATCCGAGCTGGTTAAGGCATAACACGGCAAATTTCGTCAGTCATGAATGCCGCATACAATAGCAACTCCAATGTCACATATTTGGTATCATACTGACCGCCATGAAAAGTGGAAGAGGGTGACATCGCCAGTTTTTTGTTCAAGGACCTATAACTGACGCTACCGCCGAAAATGTGGCCCGACCAATCACAGGCCTTTAAAGTGGTCAACAAGAGGCAGGCGTTTCCTTAAGAAAACGTTTTCCCCCTATTTGTTTTCTGAAAGAGTCGTTTCCAGATAGTTCAAGGCATGTTTGTACAAAGGTTCACGCAAATATTCGAAGATCTGACTGCGTATGATCATATTAATTCATATTTAACGCCCAAAATCGATTATATACTGAAACTAAGTAATTACGAGGAAACGCCTATTTTTGCACTTTTACCGCACAAACGTTTAAACGTCCACGCCGTTTTTTGGAGATAGAGCCTGAAATTTGGTACACGTTTTTAATGCGCTCTACTCGAGCCTTTTACAGATGTGTTTTGTTTTTTGTTTTTCGCTGGAAAGTTTGGATATCTTACGACCCAAATTGACCCAAATTTTCCCAAAACATTACAAAACAACCAATATCTGACGAAAAGCATAAACGAAAAAAAAAACATCTGTTAAAGTCTCGGGTAGGGGGCATAAAACACGTGTGCCAAATTTCATAGTCTATCTTAAAAAGACAGCGTGGACATTGGCCACTCAATGCATTTTCCGCGGTATACTTGAACCAACCTGTAGTGACACCCTGACCCATTATATGACCTGTGTTGTGCGTATTCTACTACGCGACAGAGGCGTACCGACTTTCTAGGTATACGAGCTCCGATGTTTTGGTTCGGTGGAAGCAGCGAGAAAAAAGCGAACCGTGTTTGGTTCCGCCGCATATATATGGATGTCCCTCCTCCTCTCGACACTGCATACACCGCGCCGTACTTAGGCACCGCGTGCTTTGCTGTTTCGTATGATTAAGTGTCGACAGCTCCTGTCTGTAAACACGGAAGTGATCGACCTATATATTTGCTGCAAGAGGACTCCATGTGTGCTTCAGTGCAAGGCAATTGATTTGCGTGCAACTTGATGAGTCATCCCACGGTAGACGGGGATTGAAGTTAGGCTTGGCCTTCCGAGGCAATATTGTCTGGCCGGTGGAGCTCCTCGACCGCGCAGCTACTGGTTGGTGCGGTATTTTGACGTCTGTATTTGGCTCAGGACTAGCGCTTATAAATTGTGGTCGGATTTCACAAACAAACGGTCTACGAAGTCATGTTTCTGTTCAGATGGCGATTCTTCGTGTAACGAGCTCAACAAAATTGCCACCACCCCTACGGTGTCATTTCCCCTGATATATGGGCCTTCCCTAGTAAGAAAGTGTCTTCCTGTTGCAAGAAGACAAGGCCAAACCTGCTGCATTTAACATCGTATTACCTCTCCCTTCACCCTGAGCCCAAAACAGGCACACGAGACGTGGCCCTCACGGCCAACTCACTGGTGGGAAACTCTGATGTCGTTCTCCACTTGGCAGGCTCGAAGACCAGAAATACCTGTTTTTCGCGCCAGTTTCGACTACCTGGAAGAACGCGTGGGGGCAGCGTCCCAACCTCACCAGTGGAGTTACGACCCACGCGAGAGTGTCTCAGCTATGTTATAGTTTCGAAAATGGCCTGGAGCAACGAGAGGTAGTGTGCGAGGCTGCTGCGAGCCTCGGCCGGCTGGATCTACTCCAATTCGCCATATCGCATGGCTGCCCCTGGCCCTATACGCTGTACAGCAAAGCCGCGGGCATGTTGATATCATGACGTGGGCACTGGCGAACGGCTGTCCGTTGGAGAGGGGAATTTTCTATGTGGCCGCTCGCGCGGAACGCTTGCAGCCTCTCCAGTGGGCAAACTCCAACGGCTGTCCCATAAACGGGAACACTTGCGAGAAGGCTTTCATTGGGAGGGCACCTTGGTATTGTCGTGTGGTTGAAGTCGAACGGCTGCCCATGGGATGAAACCACCTGCTGCGGGTTTGCTCGTGGGGGGCACTTGACTGCGCTTCAGTGGGCGCGAGCTAACAACTGCCCCTGGAACGAGCGGGCATGCTCTGCGGCTGCCGCGGGAGGGCATCTGCACATCCTTCAGTGGGCTCGGGCGAACGACTGTCCCTGTAATCAGTTCACGTGCTCTGCGGCTGCTGAAAGAGGCCATCTAGACATTCTTCAGTGGTCTCGGGCAAACAACTGTTCCTGGTTTAAGTTTGACATATGCCACCTTGGTGCTCGTGGAGGGCATCTGAGTGCTATTCAGTGGGCGCACGCAAATGGTTGTCGTTTGGACAGGCAAACGTGCAGAGAGGCTGCTAGGCTTAGTCGTTTGGATATTCTGCAGTGGGCGCGGGAAAATGGTGCGCCCTGGTGTACCGGTACGATCAGTAATGCCGCTATGGGGGGGCACCTAGAACTTATTTGGTGGGCACGTTCGAACGGCTGTCACTGGAAGAAGGGAGCATGCAGGGGTGCGGCAAGCGGAGGGCACCTGGACATTCTGGAGTTCATACGTTCGACCGGCTGTCCTTGGGAAGAAGAAACATGTTATGGCGCTGCTGCCGGTGGGCACCTTGACGTTTTGCAGTGGGCGCGACTGAACGGCTGTCGCTGGAACCACGAAACATGCAACTTGGCTGCTGCTGGAGGGCATCTGTACGTTCTTCAGTGGGCGCGGTTGAACGGCTGTCCCTGAAACGAGGGAATATGTGCATCTGCTGCTAATAGACGGCATCTCGGTGTTCTTCAGTGGGCACGTTCGAGCGGCTGTCCCTGAAACGAGATGACATGCAGCGCGGCTGCTTCCGGAGGACGGCCGCGTGTTCTTCAGTGGGCGCGTTCGAACGGCTGTCTCTGGGACGAGACAACGTGCAGCGAAGCTTCTTTTGAAGGATACCT
Organism: Saccharina japonica; assembly: GCA_008828725.1. Lineage (NCBI taxonomy): Eukaryota > Phaeophyceae > Laminariales > Laminariaceae > Saccharina > Saccharina japonica. The sequence goes on along the minus strand of MEHQ01003406.1, from coordinate 15,630 downwards.
CGGCATCCCTAAATGGGCGCGTAGGAACGGTTGCCCCTGGGACGAGAAAACATGCAGCCGAGCTGCTTACGGAGGACACCTCGACATCCTCAAATGGGCGCGCGGGAACCGTTGCCCCTGGGACGGGGAAAAACATCGCTATGGCTTCTCTGCCAGGGTATATATATCATACAAAGTGGGAGCGGGCGGCCGTCTACTCGTACGAAAGGTAACGTAGGTACCAATGGGGCGGAAACTGTAGACATGTTTAGTTGGCGACGCGTGCTACGATAGAGAGGCACGTTTTGGCGGAAACGTGTTCTGAACGATCGGCCTCCTTAACTCAAAATCGTCGTACTTCTAGTCTTGTGTTCAAGTATTTTTCATTGCGTTCTTAGGCCATCGAAGTTTTGATCGGGTAGCATTTTTTGTTTCACCCAGCGTTGTTTTTTGGGTGAGATAGAGCTCCTCAAGGTACCACCCTCACAAAAAACGTGGGGCACCTCTATCGAAGCATGCGTTTGGCCCGCGCCAACTGTTACCCCTGAGACGCTCGGGACGATGGAAGCCTTTGATAATGCCCGCAACTACGACGAGGTTGCACAGTCAGTAGCGAACGGGTGTATTTATGTTGAGTACGCGAGATGGTCCTGATAAGCATGTTGTTCAGCGCTGCAATGTCCGTACATTAGTACAGCCCCTTGCCAATTTGCCTGTTGGTGCCAGGCATGTGTATGTATAAATATTTGAATTTATCTCATTACTTCGAATGTCAGGGACTTGACGTTTTCGCTTGAAATTGTCTGCATCCCCCTTTTCCTCTGTTCTCGGGTATACGTATCATGGAGATGTGTTTTTTGTATTGTTCGAAAGCAAGTGGTACGGGAAAATATACCACAGCTCGTTAACACCGTTCCCTTACGTATTAGTACTGCAGTGTGCCTCGTTTCTTACGTGTTTGTTTGCTTCCATCGAGCGGCATGGTTTTGTTTCAGCCTGTTGTATAACAAGAGGCAAGAGTTCAGGGGATTTAGCAAATACGATAACATCTTCGTGTGTGTGTCTTACATCTTTCGTGTAATGGACCACCAGGTACCAGGCGCTGATAGTTGTCGTGCAATGTTCAGAGTATCGCGTTGCCTACATTCATCTGTCGACCTCCGGATGGTTGAAAAGTTCTTGAGAACGATGTAACGCTTTAAACAATGTGTTTTCCGTTGTCACCAAACACCCCTGCGGATATATGGGAACAATAAGGAAGTTGCTCCTCCTGAAAGGTACGTTCCCCTCTAAAAGTCGACTTCACTGCAGCCTATAACCTGCTGTGGGTTTCTCGCTGACATACAAAAACAATACCTGGTAGTATCGACATCTAAGAATATGGTTTCAAACATTTAGAACACACGTTGGAACCACACCTTCGAGGGTGTTACCTAATGGAGTGCAAAAAGTGAGGTCGCTTGCGCCTCTTCTCCCCGTGAACCTCGATAAAATACGAGGAACGAGTGAGAACTGTAAAAGGCTTCAGCAGACGCATGCTACGATAGAGGTGTGCGTTGTTTCTCCTGAGCTCCTCACTTAAGGAGCGTCATACGTCACCGAACGAAAATAGTTTGGAGGAAAATAAAAGTGCTGCCGGATGAGAAATCTTATGACCGAAGTATAGTCTGAAACAGTATTCGTCACAAAAAAACGAAAGTCCGACGAATTTGGGCTATGGAGCCCGATCGTTCAGAAAATTATTCAGCCAAAAAGTGCTACCTCTACCGTAGCACGCGTCAGCAAGTTATAAACAGATGCGATCGCCGCCCTTGGCCGGTCGGGCGCCGAAGCTTGCCCTGGCGACGGCCCCATGGGCATCGACCGCACCTAACTCGAGGTACGCTCTTCGCTCGGCCTGAGTTATTTCGCATTGTGAGATTTTGTTTTTGTTTGCGTTGTAGGCTCTTGCACACGCCAATTTATAGAGTGTCCGGCTATTGATCGCTGCCGTGAACAAATACTGAACACCGGTGATCCTGAAACCTATTTGGCTACGGCGTGGTGCCTCACAGCGCCTGCGATCAAACGGCGGGGTTTCTATACGGCTCATATACGCTGATACGTGAGGTAATACTGTGGTAGTTACACATCCGGTGTCTGGAACCTGGTGATTATAATGTGTTAGACATATAGGCTACAAAACCTTAAGTTCATATGTTCCCCCCACATGCTCATGTTTCTAGACGCACCTATGTCATGATAGTTCCCCAAGGGTGCCTACGTTACGTCAGTGATCTCATTCTAGCTCCGTGTCCCACGGTTTCCGAAATTTTGCGGCGTCCACTATCCTTGAGTGTTACTTCGGGTGAGGATAGCTGTTACATTATAGTGGCATTTTGGGCGTTGCGTCAGGTTGGCAAGGGAGCTCGCCTTAGGACCCCTGCTCGGCGGCAATTTCTGTAGAGGGCTTTCTGACCTCAGCAAAGATATACAGCAGTCGCTCTGGTCGGGGATAGCATCCTCGGTTGAATTCTAAGTTTTGTATAGAACCGGTACTATTCTTCAGGCCAGCCCGGGTCTTCTTCCTTTCGCCCGTTCCAAACTACTAACTAGACGATTATATTCTGGGTATTCATTTTTGAGACGCAGAGGTCAACAGTTGGTACTTTTCTATATGCCTGACACTATACCGTAATCGGTTCACTGGCGGCAAGTGTGAGATGGAACTGTTTCGAGTCGACATTGCTCCGGCAGGCCGGGCTGGATGTTCTAATCGGTGAATTTTAAAGCGATATTATGAGCACTTCTGTACGTCATGTTCTTCCTACTTTTAAGCCAGAGATCCTGTTATGTTCCCGATGCCTCGGACTCGGGGGTTTACCATACCTGGTGGTCAACCTCCGGTCGAGATTAGCTGCCACGTCGATTGGCCTTTGGCGCGCCGGCGCGTTAGGTTGGCAAGGGTGGTGCTGGAACTGATTTCCTGGTCTCAAACTGAGACATACGCAGTTGTTCTGGTCCAAGATAAGGTCCTAGTTTGGAGTCTAATTGATATACATATATATGGAACTAGGCTAAGACTCCCGGCAGCCCAGTGTCCTCTTTAAGTCGACATTTAATGTATATCGTTCGAATTGCATGGCCATTATCGTTTTCTGAGTCGTGGGAAAGAGAGACCCCCCCCCGTTCAGCTACCCGCATCGCAGCCTGCTGCAACCCCCTCAGTGTCTCGACCACCCAATGTTACGGCGTCTCTTTCCCCATCGAAATGTCGGGCGGGTTCCTACCTACTGTAGTACGGCCTATAATTGTTTCGGATGACCAAGCCTCCGAATGGTACGGTACCATTCGACTCTTTTAACACCGAGGTAATCTGAGTCTGATGTTTACCTTACTCTTAGTTATTTTCTATCCCAAACTGCACCTCCCCACGGATGTTACCACAACGACACGAGCAAAATAGGGTATGTTCGGGAAACCCAAGAAACATGACACAAACTCCAACACAAGGGTAATGGCTCTGCCGGCCGCCATACAAACCGACCTCGGCCCACGAGCCTCGTTCAAACCCGCACGCGAACAGTACAAAAGTGTTCCTGGCCACGCTAATGGCCGTACGAATGCACCGCTACCTTGTCGGGCCTGTTGCTCTCGCGTGTTTCCCATTCAAACGTCGTTAGCGTACACCACCACGTCACCCCGCGCGAGGCAGTGCACGGCGTGGACCTTCTCTTAAGCAGCGGGGAACGGTTCGTCTTATGGCAACACCAGGGGGGTACCGCAGACATAAACACAGCCATAAACCTTTCCGGGCCGCCCGGGGGCATGAGGGTTTCCTCAGAGACAAGCTTACCGAATAAGCTGGTGAGATCACCCGGCGAGGCGTTCCTGCCACTACGTTGATATAAACAAGTACCTCGAAACGATAACGTACGACGGGAGCCGTGCCGGTAGCTCCAGCTCTACGTGCAATCGATAGAAACATTACCGCCGGCAATTAACTGGAAACTGTATTCGACGCGCAACACCACAAGGCGAGCCCGATGAAGAAGCAGGCCTTCACTATTAATAGACGCCAAAACAAGAAAACAAAATGCTGACAAACAATCAACATACGAACAGTACTCCGTACGGATCGACCGGACGCGTGCGTGCAGCTAGTGGAGCTCGCGACAGAACCACGGGCGTCCTGGAGCTCACGATGTAAGCACAGAGACCCCCCCCTCCCATACCGGCGAGGCGCTTCTTCTGATATTGGCGCCGTCGCCGACCCACGGAGCCCCTCTCCCCTATTCGAGCGCGTAAGGCGTAATCGAAGAAAAACCTCTCGGCGTCCGAACAAACAAACGCGACCCTCCATCCACGCGTCACAGTCGCCGGTCATATTGTAGCTCGCGTACACCCCCTGCCAACGACGCCAGCGAAACACGCTCGGTGGGTGCAGGTGGCGGCGACAACGGGTGAGTGGGAGGGGGTCGCGGGTGTATTTTTAACGGTGTGAGGTGGCATGAGTGGATCGTCAATCTTCATCCCCGTGGCGCGTTTGGCTTCGCCCAGTGTGCGTGCTATGCGATGCGAGTCTGTACAACGTAACAGTCTGTCATCGAGCAAATATATACATATACATAAATATAATCTGGTATATATCTCGTTCTAATAGTGTGCCACCTTATAAGGGTTGACAATACTATGCTCACCAACATGGTCTCCAAGTGTTACGGCACCAGTATCATAATGTTGTTTCACCGCAGCAAGAGTAATCATTCCACTCGCAGTTAAATGGCCACCCGGAAGTAACAGCACCAAAGGGCTGTTGTAATGCCACCGATAGTATTCGTGTTTATTCAACATTGAAAGAGTGATATATGTGCCAGACCGCAGGACACCTGAAATATACCGTGTTGACCGCATATATCGGGTTAGCAACGTGAACAGCCCCGCTTAACCAATGTTCACAGCACACGTGTCTGTCGTCGCTGCCCAAACTGCCTATCAATACTCTTATCGTGTGTTTCCACACTGAAATGCAGAAGTAATGATAAGCAAATGAATACCAGTAAGATAAAGGTATATACTCGTAGTCCTCGGTCAGTTTCAGACCGTCAGAAGCCCGAACTCGAATGGGTTGTCCCATTCAGGAGGTGGAAATGTGAGCCACACAACGGCGACCAATCTTCGCAGATCACGGGGTTTTTATCGGTGCCGGCACTGCATATTCCGCTCTACCCTCTTGTTTCCTCAAGGAGCTCAAGCAGGAAACCAAAACAAAACAAAATACGACAACAATTAATACACGTATGGGCTCCTACAAATTTTCAGATTGTAGGAAGCCCGAATCAAATTGTGCTGTTGGATGTCAGGGGGTAAGCAACACGAGCCGCATGACGGCCACTTCACTTTCCCAGCCCACGGGTCTGTCGTCAGTGCCGGGACGACATATTTGCGCATTTCTTGTGTGTATGTGTGAGCCGCCCCCCGGCCGTCCCATCTTTAATATGCATGGGCTGCCTTGGTATCGCGAGCAATGTTTTGTGCTCTGCCCGACATAGTATCCGCTCCGTTTGAAGCCGCAGGGGGGGGCGAAGTATACTGCGTTGCACCCTATAGGGTGCTGGCGACATGAGCAGCCTAGCGGCAGCACCAATCCGCAGCACGTCGGGCTGTCTACGATGCCGTAAATACCTATCACTGCTCTCCTCGTGTGTTTCCATACCTTAAGCGAGGGATAGACAAAAACAATACCTCAAATTACACACCGGGCACCGTGTAGTCTCTTGGCAGTTTTAGACGGTGTGGGACCCCCAGGTGTACTGGGTTTCCCCCTGTACGGGGTTGACAACATGCGCTGCGACGTGGACACCGTACTCCCAGAACACGGGGCTGTCGTCGCTGAGGGTATACTCAGTAAGTGACCGAACATAAATAGAAAACTTTAAAAGGGTAGGACACCGCCGCATATACTTACTTTTTGTTTTTCTACATGGGTCTGTCTCTGATGCTCCGATGCCGGAATGGCACATGCCACTTCCATCGTGTGTTTGTACAACTTACGGTTAGGAAGGATAGGAACGGAAACTACACATTAGTACCCATCAGGTACGGTATAGTCTCCTGACAGCTTCAGACCGCATGCAACTTCAAGTACACCGTGTTCCCCCATATATTGCGCTGGCATCCTGAGCAGCAATATCAAACGGCCACCGAAATACCCACAACCCTCAGGACTGTCTCTCTAAGGTTGCGATTTCGTAAGTTTATTTATAAATATGTATCTTTTATTTTGTTTGTTGTATTGTACTTTGTTGCGAAGCTGTTCTCACCGGCGAGGGGTGGCCGGTGTTGGTCTCCCCTGACCGCCTCCCCGCCCCGCAGCACCTGGACGGGCGCACCCTCTACATCGCCGTCATTCCGCGCGTACAGCAGAACATCTAAACGAAAATGAACACAGACATGTGAGAACAGTGTGGGAGGCGTGGCAGCGATGCGCTCGCTACCCCCCCCCCCCCCCTCCCCAATTTGTACAAGCCACTATTGTGATGATAGTTTCTGCATCGTTCACCGCCCTCTCCCAAATGTGCTTATCAGACGAGACGAACGATCTCGGGACAATCGGCGCGGGCTGCGTGTTCCGAGGCGAGGGGTTAACCCCCGCACAACACGGATTCCGGAAACTAGAGAAAACTACAACAGCAGGACGGTCACCTCTGAAACACGTTGCGTATGGGTAGGTCAATTTTTGTATGTGTCTATGATATCTCGGTTCTCGCCCAGGAGCGTGTTGTGTGCTGCCACGATCCAGTGTTTGCGGTTACCCCAATGGTTTTGCATTGCCCCCAAAATAAGTATCGCATTGTTCCGCTCTAGCAAGGCTGACCCGAATGCGATCGGGAATGGCCTCCATTCGGCCTCAGATCGCGGGGCACCCAAACTCTAGGCTAAACCGTTCTTTCTACCCAACGACACAAATCAAGAAACACACCCTGGTGTCCCACCTTGATTTCTTCTTGTTAAGAACCGGTCAACATAATCCACTTTTTTTTGTCGTATTCTGTATCCCTACCGCTGGATCATCTAATGTAAGCGTTGTATTGGATGAGGCCTCCTGCACCGACAGGCTTGGCCACCTTAGACGCATATCGGCAAACGCTAATTTAAATACGGCATATAAACGCTCATCGGTGACAGCAAAGTTTTCTGGTAGGTTCACGGTGCGTGGCCCCCCCTATGAATACGGTATTGCCCGTGCTCCTAACTCACAGCACAAGGGGCTGTCATTGCAGGTTGCGTTATAAGCAATTTCACCATACGTAACCAAATTTCATAACTTAATCAGGAACAAATCACGGTGGCCACGACCGACCATCATTATGTCCTTCTCCTTTGCACTGGTGGTCAAACGCCGATATGTGCTTTCATCGTGCGTTTGCACCCGGGTCGAGCAGGGGCCCCACCCCCTCTTTCCTCCGGGCAGAAGTGCCGACAGTCTTCAAAGCGAACCCGCCCCTTACTGTATCCGCTCGAGCCTTAGTGCGCGCTGTCTAAACGACAAGCATGCATAATAACAGAGGTAGGCCACCACTGGCCACCCTTGTTATTCGAAAAAAAAAAATGTCTTTCACGCAGGTGATCGTGCCAATATGGTATAATTTTGCGTTTCCACCGCGGTTTTCCCACAGCGGTCAACTACTACGTGGCTCTGCACTAGTCGCGGCGAGGATAGACGTACCGGGACGAGCGAGTCAGAGAGAGGGGGAACGGAGGTGTGACCAAAAAGAGGCGTACACGCGAAACAAAATTAAAATATGATACAAGTGTGTCCAGTGAGCTTGCTGCGGCAAATGTGGAAAATGAGATAGAGCCGGAGGAAGGAATGATTTGGGGTAGATAATGTCTACGTGTGCAGTGAACAGTTAGTATCATATCAGAGCGTAGTTGGAGGAGTGGAATGGGATGGTACGATCCGGGGGCTTGGTTCTCGGAGACAATTATAGGCAGTACTACCGTACTACCGTACTAGTTTGAATCGCGGCTGGTATCGTAGTAGTGAGGGGTCGACGGTAAAATACTGTGTTCAGGATACCCAGGAAATCACAGGGAGCTGCGATTGAGGTACATCTGACCTACATGAGGAATCTCTCTCTCCCACGACTCCGAAAAAACAAAAAATACCCAAACTACGCCAGCTGGGACTAGCAAGAGAGGGGGGGGCGAATACAAGGAAACGGCCATGATCGGCAGACAAAAATGGCGTGTACGCGAGGAAGGGGTGAACAGTAGTAAAAAGAGAGGGATGCAATCCGCCGTGCCAACAAAGCCATAGGAGCCGTGGGGTGCTGGTGAGGACTGCGGGGTAGGGTGGAAAGCGGGTGGCGGCTAAGGAGAAGAAGGAGTGAAAGCTGTCGTCGAGATTTTCGGAATGGTCGTAGGAGTGGGAATGCTGAAGAAAATGCCGCCGGTGGCTGCTTTATTGCTGGCCAAAGCAAAACACGAGGGCATGGATCACCAGGTATGAAACAAGCGAGCCCTACCGCTACCAAAATACGTAGCAACATAAAACTGAGACCGAGAAGAACCAGCGCGACTGCGAAACTAGGTAGGCGAGGCGCTACGCAGTCGTGAAGAATGGCGGAAGAGAGGTATATCATACGGGTTGGGCGACGGTGGGCGGAGGACGCTGTTGTCGAATGCGTCCGTAGCCGCGTTATGTGACGATAACATGAACCGTCCTCTATTGGTATCAAAATTTCAATTATGAGCGGGTCGGAAGGTGGGTACGAAGACAACGACCTGTGGGAAAATACCTACTGTAGGCATGACGGGGTTGCAGGGTGACGCCAGGCGACGAGAAACGCCTACTGCCATCCTCCTCACTGTTTGGAGCTACGGTCGTGCGATTTATAAAAACTGCAGGGAATTCCTGCTTGGGCATATCACAGCGCCAGATAATACGAGAGTGAAGCTCAGAACACATTTTGGCTAGATACCGGTTGATTGAGAAGCTCACTGTGGCCTTTAGGTCGCGGTGAAACCTAATGCCGGTACACGCACGATACAAGCTGACGTAGGCAAGAACGATCTCGTCCCCACAGCTCCAAATGGGTGATTAGTGTCTCCGGGCAAATATTCTCGACGGTTGGGTACTACTCATAGCTTGCATCCATCCGCAGCTGGATGGAATACTCTGACATGATACGATCAATCGGTACCTGGACCGCCATAAAAGACTGACTACGGCTGGCCCGGACTGCGAAGTCGTATACCAACTCAAACTACTGTAGGGACTAACAACTTGATGTGATTTGGAAGCCACTGGCGCTCGATACAAAATCCACGCCAGCTCCAACCGATATTTATGAATTGGCCGCAACAGGAAAACAGAGTTGCGATTATACGAAGAGCCTGAAATTCGTTCGTGGAAAACATACACCTGGTATTCGACGACAACCTCAAGTACTCAGGACAAGGAAATCCGTTAGCCGCTGCCTATCGAGCCACACCATAGTTGCCGGCATAAGCAGCAGCATTGTTTATGATGGCGTCTAGGCGACAGATGATAGCCGGAACCGAATATGCATTGCCTACGTTGGCCGCTGAACTGCAAGTCCTCCGGACAGCCAGCCGGCCGCGCCCATTTGACAATGCTCGAATTCACAATCCCAGCAGCAATCGCCAATGGTTCGCCAGTCCCAGGGGCAACTGTTTCCATTCGTCCAATTGAGGATGCCGACGTGCCGTCCGGCAGCAGACAGACGGTATGTTATTGCGCCCCAGGAACAACCATTCGAACGTAGTAACCGAGGCACAACAAGACGCTATCCGCGAGCAGCCCTACTGCGTGTTCCTTGGTTCCTAGCACAACCGTTCAACTGTGCACAAAAAAACAACTAAAGGCTCCCGCAAAAAGCAGCGTTGCTGCATATGTTCTGAATCCAAGAGCAGATATTTGCACGTGCCCACTGCCAAAGGTCTAAAGATACCCCCCCATAGCCGCCGTACAACACGTATATTCATCTCAGGGAGCTCCATTTTCCCGCGCCCACTGAAGAACATCAATATGACCTCCCGCAGCAGCCATTCGGCATGTTTCCCTGTCCCAGGGACAACCGTTCTCGCGCGCCCACTGAAGAACATCCAAATGACCTCTCGCAGCCGCCATTCGGCACGTTCCCACGTCCCAAGGACAACCGTTCTCACGAGCCCACTGAAGAACATCCAGATGACCTCCCGCAGCAGCTATTCGACACGTTTCCCTGTCCCAGGGACAACCGTTCTCGCGCGCCCACTGAAGAACATCCAAACGGCCTCTCGCAACAGCCATTCGGCACGTTTCCACGTCCCAAGGACAACCGTTCTCACGAGCCCACTGAAGAACATCCCAAAGACCTCCCATAGCAGCCACTCGGCACGTTCCCACGTCCCAAGGACAACCGTTCTCGCGCGCCCACTGAAGAACATCCAGATGACCTCCCGCAGCAGCCATTCGGCACGTTTCCCGATCCCAGGGACAACCGTGCTCACGCGCCCACTGAAGAACATCCAAACGGCCTCTCGCAGCAGCCATTCGGCACGTTTCCACGTCCCAAGGACAACCGTTCTCACGAGCCCACTGAAGAACATCCAAATGACCTCCCGCAGCAGCCACTCGGCACGTTCCCACGTCCCAAGGACAACCGTTTTCGCGCGCCCACTGAAGAACATCCAAATAACCACCCTCAGCAGCCATTCGACACGTTTCCCTGTCCCAAGGACAACCGTTCTCGTGCGCCCACTGCAGCACACCGAAATAACCTCCCGCAGCAGCCACTCGGCACGTTTCCTTGTCCCAGGGACAACCGTTCTCACGAGCCCACTGAAGAACATCCAAATGACCTCCCGCAGCAGCAACATCGCATGTCGACTTGTGCCAAGGACAGCCGTTTGCCCGGGCCCAGTGAATAACACTTAGATGCCCTCTAGAGGCAGCCGCATAGCACGTAGACTCGTTCCAGGGACAGCCATTTGCTCGCGCCCACTGAAGGACGTGTAAGTGCCCTCTCCAAGCAGCTCTCTGGCATGTCGATTCGTTCCAGGGGCAGTCGTTCGCTCGCGCCCACTGAAGCGCAGTCAACTGTCCCGCAGCAGCAAAGCCTTTGCAGGTCTTTCTATCCCATGCGCAACCGATAGACCTCAACCACTGCAAAATTACCAGATGCCCTCCGTATGCGGCCGCCTCGCAGGTGGCCTTGTGCGAGGGACATCCGTTTGCGTGCGCCCACTGCAGAGCCCTCAAGTGGCCCGCACGAGCAGCCGCATCGCAAATACCCCACCCCAAGGGACAGCCGTTTGCCCGTGCCCATACCATGACATCCACATGTCCACCTTTAGCGGCGTTGCGGTAGAGTGAATCGTGCCAAGGGCAGCCATGCGATTTGGCGCGTTGGAGTATGTCCAGCCGGCCAAGACCGGCCGCAGCCCCGCACACTGCTCCCGTCTTCTCTAGGCCGCTCATAAAGCTCTGCATTAGCTGGGGAACTGTGGTGTCGGCCGTAATGGCACGGGTGAGTTTAGGACGCCGCCCCCATGCGCTTTTCCAGGTAGTCGCAACAGGCGCGAAAAACAGGTATTGCTGGTCGTTGACGAAATCGACCAAGTGGAGTATAACATCAGCGTTGGTCGCCAGCGGGTTGGCCATGAGTGCTGAGGGGTGTGCCTGTTCTGGGAGGGGGGGGGGGGGCAACTGGGGGATATGAGATGCAGTGCAGCAGGTGTATCCTTCTCTTCTCCAAACAAAAACGACAGCAGCAGGAGATATGTGTACTGGCGGGAGCACATACATCATTGGCATGGGTTGGGGCGCAAAAACCTTGCCATGCCTTGAGTCACAAATTGAGTCCTGTTGGATGCACCAGTATTCCACCTAGACTATGTTCACGGAAAGGCTGTCGACAATCAAGGGCGGAAACAGCGAAGCACGCTGCGTTGAAGTTGACAACGGTGTGTACAGTGTATATCGGAGGAATATTGCTTTTATTTGCGGAAGCCAACAAACACGTCGGGGAACACTGTTTTTCGCGGCCCCTTCGGGAGCTTGCATCTCAGCTCGTAAACACAAATCCCGATTAAGTTTGGTTATATTATATATTATGCAACTTAAGTCACCCCTTGCAAACGGAAGCATGATACGTTGGGGATTTCGCGTATTTAAAAACTCAAGAACACTTGCGTTTCTGCCCTGCACCGTCGCGCCTGACTATTACTATCAAAAATATGTACACAGGAGCAGAACCGGCACCTACATAATTTACGCAAATGATCAGTTGACAGGCGCAAGCATTTCGAAAGTGAAGCAAAGGAAGTTTCCATAGATACGTAGAATACGGTATGTTCTTATATGTACACACACCCAACCCGGAGGAACCCAACGACAAATATAAGCCAACAATTAACGGCTTGGGGTGTATCATTCGAAGTTTGAAAAAAAATCCGGAGCAAACGACTGTAACACATAGCGCGGGACCTTTATTCGGGCAGCCCTAGGTCTGGTATCGCTCGGTAGTAGCGTGCCCTACGCCCAAGTTGCCACAGCATTCGAGTGAAACTGGTAAAGGATACACTACGGGAGGCAGGTGGGCTTAGAACCTCTGGCGGGTGCAAAGGCCAAAGGCTCGTGCACAGGATCGAAACTGTGGCGATCAAAGGGGCAGGCGGCAAATACGGGGAGCGCTGCTGAGTGCGGGCTGCCGCCCAAGGCAGCTTGGAACATGAGCAGCATTAAATTAAAAAAAAAACATGCGCCAGTTCCCGAGAGAACACGTGCACGGAGAATATGGGGCGAATGCGAGAAACTGAAGTACTTATATGAGGTTAATGTATACACTATCACGTGCTTATGTCAGATGATCCGCCAAAAGCACCAAGTAACCCCCCCACAATTCCAAAACATCGTCCCCCAACATTGCCTAGATCAGAAGAGCGGTTCCACGATCACTACTTAAAGCCCCCCGGGATGCCAATAGCCACTCTGCAGCAGCAGCAGCACCTAGCGGATGAGATGTGCTTCTCAGCGTTCAACACTGTTAATAGTATGATAATAAAAACCGGAAAATACGCTCATGAGGGCATCTGAATACACTACCCATTGGAACGCGGTCGACAACTTAAAATGACTTCACAATGGATATCTCGCGGGGGGTATTATTTCGTGCTTCTTGTCGACGACATTTCAGATAGAGAACATGCCTGGCCACCGGAAGAGTGCATGAAATACAGTTCAACGTCGGCGGCTTCGTGGGGCGTGTGTCAGGAGGATCTTCTGTCGGCGAGAACTTTAGTTTGTGGGACCCAGTATGAATATTCCGGTCGAGCACCACACATTACGGCGCCGTGAAAACTGTGATGGAGGAACAAAACGCCCTGGCACACGCCCTAAAGGCAGCGCTAATAAATGGCTTATGCCCAAAACTTGTAGCACATTCTCAACTCTGCTTGATTGGTCTTGTTTATCTTGGCCAGGCCATCAAGCACGAATGAATGTGTGGCATGCCGACGAAGCAAATGAGAGGATACGGCAGGCCTGATGGGCAGGCCTGATGGACGCGAGGTCACGCGGGTTGTCGGGGCGTGCCCGGGGTTGTTGAATATGCAGCATTGCAACAAACGACACGATATAAAACTAAACACTATATTAAGATAAAATATAGCGATGTAAATGGGTCCTGACCAAACAAAAATGTTATGTGTCCCTGGTTACTTGGGAGCCAGCGCCAGGCACAGCGATCTGGATGTATGTATGACGCCCTACAGCAGCCGCACCTGCAGCAGAACAACCAGAAACTACTGTAAGTAGGTTTAACGCGTTCGTGCGTCTCCGGCGCCAAATGTAATAAAATGCGACAACAGCGCACTACCTTCACCATGACCACCATTAACACCAGCAGTAGAAGCAACTACCATCAACACCACCACCACCATCAACATCAGCAACTGGAGCACCTACCACCACACTACCACAACTACAAACAGCAGCTGGGTACTGCTGCTGTGGTATATGGTGGTGATCACAAGCTAAAGAAGGTGGCAACGAGCTACTGTATATACTGTGGTCAACAACAACGACATAGCCGCCATTGCTGGTATAGCAGTAATGATACTTGCTACCTTCGGTTAAAAAGGTACGTACGTGCAAGAGTGGATACAGCAGTAGATGCAGAAGGTACGTGCGCATATCAGCACTAACTCACATATGTACGTGCGCAGTCGTGGCCGCACTATAATTCATTGGTAACGAAAGAAGAGCGCCGCGCGCGGCCGAAACTGTCGTATATATGAATACGTTCCGCCCCCCCCCCACCCTAGCACGTGCCGGAAACATGTGTTTACCCTTCACAATATCCGTAGGTTCTCAAAACGACATGCGGCTGCTGGAAGACGAACTATATAACAACCGGTGCGTACTCGTCCTCGCATGCATACCAGTAACGTATACTTGTACAAAGTGCGTAATACTGCTGTAGCACAAGGTTCGCCATGACACGGTGTTACCAGGTACCGTAACAACCACGCGGGGGTCGTACACGAAAACTTAACATAAAATAAATAAAGCGAGACCGCATTCCTAGAGGAAATGGTACTAGCAGCACGCGTAAGGGTGTGGACGAGCCCAAAAAGGGGAGTCAGACAGACGATGAACTCGTCGTACTGGTAGCGGTGCTATCCTACGCTAGGTACATACCAAATTGTCCGGAAAAGTAAGGATCATTTGGTTACCCATATATTGCTGTACCTGGTATACACGTACCGGTAGAGCGACCCGAATGGTTGTACATTTCCGGACAATGTGGTATTTGGCAGGAGGGGCCCACAAAATATGTCTATCGACAGGGCCAGATAACATATATATGTAGCGTTTGATGGTATACTCTAGGTACTGACGAGTACTCAGATATTTCGGCACAGCACCTATACGTATGGAAATTTTATCTAAGGCTTTTCTTAGGACTGATCCATCACAGGCTGCACAAGCAGTATAACAAGGCCAACCACATGCGACTTTTGTAATAATTATCTAAGGACGGGCGGTGGTGATTTCTGGTGCAGTCTCGTCGCTGCTGGGCCTGACAGTCTCGGCGCTGCCTGGAAGCCAGACGTGCCGGTGTGCGAGGAAGAGAGATAGCGCTGTCGCAGGTCGGACATTTGGACAATTGCCTCCGCAGAGGGTGGCCCAGCACCCTCGTGGTGTGGCGGTGCTTCGTGCCTGTAGTATGTGCCCAGTTGTGGTATTGAGACTCTGCGCTCTGTCCCCGTGAGAGTGTCGAAAGTCTGGGCCAGCGCAGGCTGCTCTCTCCGTACACGTACCACCATCTGCCCTTACATAGGCCAGATGCACAAGCTTTTGAGTGCTGGCGCGTATCCACACCAAAGCAACCCCAGAACCAGACTACATAACCAGCGGCAGTGTACCAATAACTTCTTACATTTCCGTACAGAATGATAGTGCTGCTACCCCTTTGTCCAGAAATATAGAGACTGTTTGAGTATTATTATGAGTATTGAATGTTTCATAGCTTTGCGGACAGTGTGTGGCATTTTCTGTGTGCAATCTCAAGGAAAACCACTCGTGCTTGCTGCGAGTACAGGGTTTGCTCGCTGCTGCAGGTAACCGCGAGGGCTCGAATCCACAGAGGCGAAGCT
>MEHQ01003181.1:0-50862 GCA_008828725.1 Saccharina japonica | reverse complement strand
GCACCCTCCTTTCTTTCCTCGTGCCACACAGAGACCCCGGAGCGTCCATACCCATATTCGGCTACCAAGCGCTGCACTCCCTCCCTCACCTACAGCACCTACACCCCCCACACAGCTTGCTCCAGGGCTCTGCCGCGGGTGTGGGCGGGGTTTCCAGTGGCCTGGCAGGGGTGGGCGCTCGAGGAGGCGGCAGGGGAGGCGGGAGCGGGGGCGGCGTTTGTGAGGAGAGGGGGGGGCAGGGGATGGCTTTCGAGGGGCTGTATCAAGAGCCTTGCCTGGGGCACCTGGTGGGGCTGGTGAGGTTCTACGTGCACCGGATGGAGGTCGTCTCCAAGGAGGAGGTAAGAAGGGAAGGAGCTTTCCACTCCCTCTGACAGATCAGATAGATCATCTACAGATAGATCATCTAGATCATCTACAGATAGATCATCTAAATCATCTGCAGATAGATCATCTAAATCATCTACAGATATATCATCTAGATCATCTACAGATAGATCATCTAGATCATCTGCAGATAGATCATCTAAATCATCTGCAGATAGATCATCTAGATCATCTACAGATATATCATCTAGATCATCTACAGATAGATCATCTAGATCATCTGCAGATAGATCATCTAAATCATCTGCAGATAGATCATCTAAATCATCTACAGATATATCATCTAGATCATCTACAGATATATCATCTAGATCATCTGCAGATAGATCATCTAGATCATCTACAGATAGATCATCTAGATCATCTGCAGATAGATCATCTAGATCATCTAGTTCCTCACCTGCCGTCGTGAGAGGTTGTGCACGATCTGCATGGTGCAGATCCCAAGCCAGGAGCATGTGCTGCTCTGTAGCAGATATAGTTCCTTGTTGGCGGACCCATACTGTACTATTGTTGTCACTATCATACGCAAAACTCGAAACCATGCTCGCCACAGCAAACGTCAATGTCTGGGTTGACGTCTTTTTCTGTTTTTTTTTGTTTCAACGGTCATTGATGAGCGGTCAATTATCATTATTCCGTTATCAGTTATCGAGGGGTGGACAAAGGGTGATAGTGGATCTTTAAAATGGGGGTTTTGTCTTGGTAGTAGTATGTTGACCCTCAGATCGAACCCTAACCCGAACCCGAACCCTATGCCAGTGGTCAGTGCTTGCTTGGCCAATCAGAGTGCCTAATTAGCTACCTTAGGAAGATCCACTAACAGTGTTTGTCCACTACTGCAGTTATCGATTATCAGGCGGTCAGCTCGATGGTCAGCGATCAACGATAGCATTTGTTTTTGTGGACACCAGGCGTTCACGTTCAACTGTTGTGTCGGTGATCACCGGTTACTTCGCCAACGGTCATTTACCAACGGAAACAAAAAAAACTTCGTTTTTGTTCGTGAATCTCATTGCACTCAACGCATCAACCCGACCCTGACGACTCCGGCGACCATGACGAATATGATGACCACAACGACTCTAACAACCCTAACGGCTATGGTGGCCATAACGACTACATTGTGACGACCGTAACGACCATGACAACTGTGAGGACCGTATGTCGACCATGACGAGTATGACCACCATGTCGGCTACATCGATCACAATCACTAATAATATGACGATCATGACGGCTGTGGCAACCATGACGATTATGACGACTTATGACGACTATAACGACTATGGCGACGACCATAAGGACCACGACGACGACCATAACGACCACGACAACCATAACGATCATGTCGACGCTAACGATCACGGACCGCTACTAATGTGACGATCATGTCGGCCATGACAACCATGGCGATTATGACGACCACGACAGCTTAGGACGAGTATGACGGCCATCATGACTATGACGACCATAGCGACCATGACGACTATGAGACTTTTGACGATCGTAACGACCATGACGACCATAATGCCTATACCGTATGACGACCGTAACGACCATGACGACTATAATGGCTATACCGCATGACGACCGTAACGACCATGACCATGACGACTATAATGACTATACCGTACAACGACCATGACGACTATAATGGCTATACCGTATGACGATCGAAACGACCATGCCGACTATAATGACTATACCGTATGACGACCGTAACGACCATGACGACCATAATGACTATACCGTATGACGACCGTAACGAACATGGCGGCTATACCGTATGACGACCGTAACGACCATGCCGACTATAATGACTATACCGTATGACGACCGTAACGACCATGACGACCATAATGACTATACCGTATGACGACCGTAACGAACATGGCGGCTATACCGTATGACGACCGTAACGACCATGCCGACTATAATGACTATACCGTATGACGACCATAATGACTATACCGTATGAAGACCGTAACGACCATGCCGACTATAATGACTATACCGTATGACGACCGTAACGACCATGACGTCTATAATGGCTATACCGTATGACGACCGTAACGACCATGACGAGTACAATGACTACCAGGTATACCGTATGATGGCCGTAACGACCATGACGACTATGATGGCTATACCGTATGACGACCGTAACAACCATGACGACTATAATGCCTATACCGTATGACGACCGTAACGATCATGCCGACTATAATGACTATACCGTATGACGACCGTAACGACCATGACGACTATAATGACTATACCGTATGACGACCGTAACGACCATGACGACTATAATGACTATACTGTATGACGACCATGACGACTATAACGGCTAATACCGTATGACGACCATAACGACCATGACGACTATTATACCGTATGACGACCGTAACGACCATGCCGACTACAATGACCATACCGTATGACGACCGTAACGACCATGACCATGACCATGACGACTATAATGACGAAACCGTATGCCGATCGTAACGACCATGCCGACTATTCTGACTATCGTGTGACGACCGTATGACGACCGTAACGACCATGACCACCATGACGACAGGACTCGACGGTCGGTGCCGGCGGCGTGGTTTCCAACGACGAGCGTAACGTGCGACGCTGGCGCCTGGGACAGCTGGGTTTTATCGCGGAGACCGCCCTGTGGACACTTGTGGTGAACACTCTGGCGCACGAAAGCGGCGTGGGGGGGGACGCGTCGGCGCCGTCCCCTGTCGAGAGGAGGAAGCTGCACGACGAGATGCTCGAGCTGTTTGAGATGAGGCTCGACGGACACACCCCGGTCTGGGACAGCCTGGTGAGGAAAGGATATTTTTTTTTCTTGTAGAAAAATCCGTACGAAACAAAGTCGTACGTCGAAAAATCAACAGAAAACTCCGTCGAAAATTGGAAAATTCGATAGAAAAAAAAACAAGAAACTTCGACAGAAAAATCCGTACGTAGAAAGTGCGATAGAAAATTCCGTATAGAAAGTTGCGCACAAAATTCAATAGATAATGCGGTAGAACATTTGATAGACAAGTTGACCCCACCCCACCACAGCCCACCGTACCAACCCCTCCTGCCCTCCCCCCCTCTCCACCCACTCATTGAAGCTGTCATCCATATGCAAGTCCGCCTCACACGCGGTTCTCAGTAGGATGCAGCTCACCCTTCATGCGACTCGCCCAACACCTCATGGGGCTTCGCGCTTGGTGCTAGCAATGTCTGCCTGGTTGGTGAAAACCTGACATGCTCCGTCCCGGTATTGCAGGGATGCGAGGGTCTATGGTCATACGACTACGGCCATGCATGAAAATGAAGCACACCCCCCCCCTCACCTGGTTGGTGAAAGCCCAACGTGCTCCGTCACGGCATTGTAGGGATGCGAGGGTCTATGATCATACGACTACGGCCGTGCACGACATGAGTACCCCCCCCTTCCCCCTCCCCCCCCCTCTGTGTGTGTCTCCCTCGCTCAGGGTATCGGGGAGGGTGGACGGGCTCCCGTCTCCATGAGCCCAGGTTTCATCTCCCACGTGAAGGCCATGGTGCAGCCTTGGCTAGACGAAGCGAAAGCGTTGAAGCGGGAGAAAGACGCCATCACCCCCAAGTCTCGCGCGGTGTCGGCAAGGGGGGGCGGCGGCGCCGGCGGCGGAGAAGGGAGGGCGGAGGGAGGGGGGTTGGGAGGGGGTAGGCTTTGGAGCCCCATGGTACGCCAGGTGAGGGAAAAGGGGGGAATAAACGCTAATTGCAGCATCGGATGTGCAATTAGGCTCTTGCGCACCGAATATGCTGGTTTTAGTGAGTCTGGTTTGATGCAAGGTCGCGCGCTATACGATATGGGGGTACGTAGCCATTTTTTCGTGCAGCACCGGGTGTGCAATTAGGCTCTGCGCACGGAATATGCTGGTTTTTGGTGGGCTTGGTTTGAGGCATGGACGCGCGCTATACGATATAGGGGTAGCATTTTTTCGTTCAAAATATGTTTGACTGACTATTAGTGTACTCCTCAACTGAGGGACTAACTACCCAATAAGCCGTGCGCCTTAGAAGGCATGCCTTGTCGTTGGTCCCATTTTTGTTTTTGACGATATTATTCGAACAATACCTACGATAGGCCAAAGGTTAAGCGTCCACTTTTCCCTAGAATCGTTTTTTGGGGGAGATATATATAGAGGTCCTCTACTATAATCAAGTGACCACCGTCAGAAAAATAAGGTGCTACCCCTGCAAGGCAAAACACGTTCATTGCTACGATAGGGATGCAGCTAATAATTTCTGAGTCCTCCACTTGGGGAGCTCTATACTATCATTAAGTCACCCATACTAGTAGTGAGTCACCCATACTATTAGTAAGTCACCCCTACTGTTAGTAATTCACCCATACTATTAGTAAGTCGCCCCTACTATTAGTAAGTCGCCCATACTATTACGGAGGACCATAGTAAATAAGGGAACTACGTTACACACAAGATACCTACTTGGCACATATTTTCCTATTTTTTGTGGGTTTAGGTATGATACCCAAGGTTGATTGTTGACAGAATCGACAAATTATATCACTATCAATACTCGTAATTGATAGTATACGATCAACCGGATATATATATATATGTCGTATTCGTATCAGATGATCTCGGGGGCATGTTTCCAATCATAGATAGTTCGTCCGTCGCGACGAAAGATTGTGTACCGAGATCCTACTGATGAGATCATAGGAGATCTGACGACGTCACAGTTTGTACGATAAGAGACGGGAGATCTTATGACCAGGGGTGAATTGGTGATATGTACGTACCTGCATGGGAGATCCTTGCGGTGATCTCCGGATATGTGCGGGTTAGACGAGGCATGGTTCCCACACCGCCCCTCCCCCCCAATGTTGGAACGCCTCATACTGGAAAACCCAGTATGCTTTCGAAGTTTTTTTTTCCCCATAAGAGACAGGTCACAGTTTTATCTACCAATTCGATCTGAGGAGCACCGAGTCGTCTCTTGCCACGTCTGAGGTGCGGTAAACGATCCACTTTCCTTCGGTTTGGTTGAAACAGAGGCAGTACGTGTGTCTATCTCGCCTGTGACTACAGTAGCTGCTGACGAGCGAGTTGGTGCGAAAGTCTGACAGTAATATACACCCTGCACCTGGCTAAACCCCTAAGCCACAAGTCTAGCGTGTGTCTTTACCTACAAGACGGGCAAGGATGGCCTGATAGTGCTTTACCTACAAGACGGACAAGGAGGGCCTCATAGTGCTTTACCTACAAGACGGAGTGAAGACAAAGACTAGATGGCCTGATAGTGAGGACAAAGGCTAGACTTGTGGCTAAGGGGTTTAGCCAGGTGCAAGTTAGGGTGTAGGTTTACTTTCAAACATTCGCACCAACTCCCTTGTGACCGACCTTGATCCAGCAGCTAGATCACAGACCAGATAGATACACGTACTGCTTCTGTTCCAACCGAACCGGAGGAAAGTGGATCGTTTACCGCACCTCAGATGTGGTAAGAGATGACTCGTGCTCTCACGATAACAGACGAAGATCTTACGTGTGACCAGATAATTTGGTGATATCATACCTGCATGGGAGAGATCCTTACGGTGATCTCCGGATATGTTGCAGGTTGGACGAGACATGACCTGCCACATTTTTACTACTCGTAACAATATTGGGTCCTCACTATGGCTCCCCGTAGTATTAGTAAGTCACACCCAGTATTTTATCTGTTTTTGTTGAGATCCTACACGATACCAGTACGTACATGATGTCCTCTCTTGTTCTGACATTTTGACCCGTGCCACGCGCCTTCCCCTTGCCTGTTTGCTCTGCTGCTGTCGAACATCCCGAATTTGTTTTGTTTCGGCCCCAATTGTTTTTATATTTTTGGTGGCTTGACGGCTTGAAAACGAAAACAGGGCAGCGACATCAGCTTGCTGGGAAGAACGCCTTCTTTCCAGCGGGGGGGCTGGCAGTGAGCATCCCCTCCCCCCTACTGTGCGGCCGGCGACGCCATGTTGACGCTATGCCATGCCCATGCGACGCGATGCAATGTACGCGGCGATGCTTGCGAATCAATAATGGACGCGGCGTAGCAAATGAATATGTCCGTTCCGTTCGTGCTCAAGAGACGAAAAGTGGGAAGGGGAGGGGGAGGGTGTACCCATGTCATGCATGGCCGTAGTCGTATGGTCATATACCCTCGCATCCCTACGTACAGTGCCGGGACCGGGGGGGGGGAGGGGTCATGAGCCATCTTCATCTTGAGAAATTTTTGTTTTTGTTTTTTTTCGTCGGGATATCTAGTACCAGGTATGCACCTGCGGTAAATTCGGTCTCGAAAAGAAAATTGGTTTTGGGGACAACAAAAAAATCGGCGACAGGGGGCGAAGTAGTGGACGTGCTACACATACACTAGCAGTACATTTGGGCTCGAAATGGAGGGTTTTGTGGAGAGATAAGTTGGCTTCAGGAGGAGGCGGGTGGGCGTACCCGTTCAGTGGATTTCGGTATTTTCGCCTAGTGGTGATGATTATGGGTGCTTGCATATATAGGTTGGTTGGATAGGCTGAGTTAAGGAGACGACATCTGTACCGTAGGAGGCGCAGTAGGTACAGCACGTGCTGCGGTAGGTACAGTAGGGTGGTGCAGTAGGTGCAGTAGGCGCAGTAGGTTGCAGGCGACTGGGCAGTACGTAAGGGCCTTGCACGGGGGGAAGGAATGGGAGGGAGGTAAGGATGGAGGGGGGAAGGCAGCATGTCGTGCTTGATGTGCTCTGCTTTGATCTCCCGCCCGCACAAGAAAAATGAAGGATGCGTTTTTACTGCTTGATGGGCATTTTTATGCTCTTGGCACTGATACATCCGAAGTCAGGGGGAAACGATCGGGGAAAAAATGGGATCCGGCAGCGATACGTCATGTTTGACGTCATATACACGACGCCCAGCGATGCGCCAGCACACGCCCCCCCTAGATGTTGCTCGGTGAAAAATTGGAAATAAAATGCAGCCGTAAACAAAAACACTACCCGACCGTCACTGCTGCGTTGGACATGTGTTAGTAGGTACTGTAGGCTCTGTTTTACCTCTCAGCTGCCTACTTTCTCGTGCTGCTCTAGGCCGCTGAGGATGCAACTGTTGTCATTGATTTACTCCCTCGCGTACTTTCCAGCAGGATTTCTCCCCCTCCGGGGATGCTCTTCGTGCGTCCCCGGTTTTGGATCGAGATTACAGCATGTTTTGATCATACGCATTTGGACTCTGCCACGGAGAAAAAGAACCCCCACGAAATGGGGAAGTTTCCACAATGAGGGTATAGATACACTGATTCCCATTGTATGATCTAGATATATCAGAGGGCAGATAGATTTCTGATCTGTATGATCTGTGTGATCTGTTTAATCTAGCTCATGTTGCCGGGTGGGGGGCGTATAACCTACATGCTCCTGGGCATGTTTCCTGGGTTGGGTATGTACTAAACAGATCCTGACAACGTTTCAGTCAGAACGGTAGGTTAGGATCTAGATGATCTAGATCATCTATGTGTAGATCATCTATCTGTAGATCATTTGTCGAACGTGTGCAAAGTTTCTTGTACGTACCCGTCTTGTGTTCTACCGCCTCTTTTTTCTCGGAACGTTCAATGGCACCCAAAATAGCGAAAATACTGATACCTATTAATAGTACTGATAGTTTCAGTAATACTGTTGATAAAAAAAAACGGATACTGCTGTATATCGCTTTCGTTGTTATCACGATTCGTTTTCGCTTTCTCGACAGACCTAAGACACGCCTTGATAAGCAATGCTGCATTTCAAGACGCGCACAAAACATGGTTCCATTATATGACCAATCATAATCATCGTTTCAAATGAATCTTCCTCCACAACCACAGGTAGCCCTCCTCCCTGTCGTACATACGTAGGAGGAAAACTTATTTTTTATTTTTACACACAAACCCACTACAAATACTATTAATAGGATACCAGGCCCTTTGGCACCGTCTCATTACGCACCCTATTGCTCTGTCACTCCAAGAGGGTCAAAGCTGAGAAATGGTTCGATATTGACCCCTGTCCCCTACTTGGTACCCACCGCCTCCTCACTGTAGCTACCAAAACCCTGTTCCTTACCACACAGATAATACGGATGGATGTCGTACACCGGATGTCCTTGGTACTTCAATACCAAAGCTAACTCTGCTTATTTTTTCTATTGCTACTATACTTATCATACGGCGGTTCACAAAAGCATGCCAGGTATACTTACGAGCGTCTTCGGGAGCCGCAGGGGCGGGGTATTCTTGGTCGCTACTGCATAACACGCAAGAAGAAAAAAACACGCACACGCACACGCACACAAATCGCCAACTACGAAGGAGGTCAAAATAAATGCACCAAGCAACTCAAAACGAAATGCCTTTCTCTGGGATGAAATTCAAAAGCCGAGCTTCTCTTAAGCCCAGGGGAGACACAAACCCACACACAAACGAAAATCATGGATTTGGGAAGATGTCGTCGAGATCACCTTCCATAGACACAAATCACTGTGGCGTTTTTGCACCTTCTCCCCATTTTTCGAGAGAACATCAGCTTCGAAATTTGTGCGAGGGGGTTGTACTATCTTATCACCCCCCGGTGATACACGGCACCCGGCCACGAAACACCTGGCGTGTACGTACACGAGTACAGCAAAAAAAAGCAGAAAAAAAACGCCACTCGTTAACATATAGGAGACCGCAAAAACTGCTTGCGTACCCTCCTCCTCCTGTGATAGGGCGGCAAGCCTCATTACCCTATAAAACCTTCTTCGATATTAGCCCCCCCCTATGGTCATACGGCTACGGCCATGCATAAAAATGAAGTACACCCCCCCCACCCCGAGGGGGGTCTCGAAAGGGATGCGTGGTCAATGGCCGAATGACTAAGGCAAGCAACAAATGAGTACGCCCCCCCCCCCCCCCCCCGAGGGGAGTGGGTACATCATCATCACCATCACTACTGTTTAGGTTCCAACTCGACTCGAATGCGGTAAAGGGTGCCCTCTATAGTGCCGGTATGGGCCAGCCAATGATACCGGCCCTATAGCGGCAACCGGCACTACTCCGCATACTGCTACACTGGTTAATCCCATCTGCTGTGCCAAGCGATTTCACAGGCACTATAGCGGGCAGCCGGCCCTACGACCCAACCGGCACTGTAGAGGGACCACTACTACTGCTGTATTCGTGGGAGGTTTTACCCTAAGCAGCCTGCTGGTCAAGCTGTGGTGGTCACAGGTGTCGTCCTCCCCCCCCCGGGTACATATTAC
This sequence comes from Saccharina japonica, assembly GCA_008828725.1. Classification (NCBI taxonomy): domain Eukaryota; class Phaeophyceae; order Laminariales; family Laminariaceae; genus Saccharina; species Saccharina japonica. Next base: position 41,150 of record MEHQ01003181.1, on the reverse strand, counting down.
ACGTGCCTTCATATCCATCGCGCGGAGGGTTCAGCATCCCCTATACACCAGTATTGGTCCCTCTATAGTGCCGGTATGCGACTATATAGTGCCGGTATGCGCCAGCCAACAATACCGGCACTACAAAAGCGAAAACCGGCACTACTCCACACGCTGCCACACTGGTTAATCCCATCTGCTGTGCCAAGCGATGTCACAGGCACCATAGCAGACAGCCGGCACTACTCAACCAGCACTATAGAGGGACCAATTCGCTACATGGGATATATATACATATATATCCCACTACTCCACATAAGCAAGCCGCCTCAAGGTGCGTCTCCGCGCCAGCACCCGAATACCGATATACGATTACGCCGTGGCGGCAAAGGGACAAGACAGACGGCACGTGGAAACAGTTGACCAATCAAAAATTCCGACCTAAAAAAATTGATCAATCAGAAAACTGCGGGTTACTTTCTGGTGACACAATGCTTATTTCTATTTAGGACGACGTCGGTGTTAACAGCCCCCACCGAACAGCCAAGCCGCCACACAAGAACATGCCAGAAGGTCATACACACATATACCCCCCTGTCCGGAAATGCAAGAGGGCCGTTTGATGGGTACTCCTACTAATATTAACACCCACACGGTCCTTATATTTTCGGACAGAGTGGTACTGAAAACAAAACAAGCCAACAAACAAACAAACAAAAAACAATCAATAAAAAAATCGGAAAATGCTATCAGCCAGCGCTACTCGAGGGCGGCCTGACCTGTCCCCCCATCTGCCGCCCCAGCGGCGGCGGCGGCGGCGGCGGCGGCGACTCGGCCAACGACTTGCGCCACCAACACGTCCGACTTCATCTGCGCGGCCGCATACCTTCGCAACGCCTCCGCCAACTCCCTCGCCGCTCCAACCCCCTCATCGCCTCCGCCCCGGCCCCCCTCCCCTATGCCCGCCCCCGCCACCGGCGGCGGCGCCGACTTAGCTCCAACCCGGCGCCGCGCCCGCGCCACCGCCTCCAAAGCCGCCGTTTCATCCCCTAACGCAGACGCCGCCGCAACTACCAACTCCCGCCCCTGCCGCGAAGCGTGGTCGGCGGACGCTCTCGCCCCGTCCGGCAGCGCCCCCGCGGCCACCGCCAGGAGCACGGCCGAGGCGCCGGGGGAGTCGCCCCCGGCCCGGAGCGTGCACTCCGCCGCGCGCTCCGAGCAGCCGGCTACGGCGACCGCCGCCCCCCCCGCCCACGGCTCCGGCATCGACGCCACCGCTGACAGGGATCTCACCGCTTGAGGGAGAGACGCGAGGCTCGCCGACGTGTCCGACCGAACGAGGAGGTCCAGACGCGTTCCGACGTCGAACAGACCGAGGTGTTGTCGATCGTTGCCGAAACCGTTCTCACCGCCGCCACTGCCGCCGCCGCCACCGCCGCCGCCGCCGCCGCCGCCGTCGCCGCCATTGAGGTCGGCGCCGGCGCTAGATTTTCGGGCGTTATTGAGTTTTCGGGAGTTTGTGCGGCTTGCCAGCACACCTCCGTTCCGCCCACCGACCGAGGAGTTGTTAGAGATAAATGAGGCCGCGCCATCCATCTTCCCGTTCGGGGCTGATAAAGGCGGGGCCTCCGCTGCCGATGATAGGGGCCCGATGCCGAGCATATCCCTAGGCGAGACGAGCACGCGCGCGAAAATTACGGAACACGGTAAATTCCCGTCGACTGAACGAATTCCCGCCGCTGCCGTCGCCGCCGCCGCCGCCGCTACTGCCGCTACTGTTGCCCCCCCCGCTGCCGCCGAACCTCTGGTCCCTTCCTCCTCTGCATCACAGTCGGTATCCGAGAAGTCCCACATACAAGACACGTACAGAGGCGCGGCCTCTCCCGCCTTTACCCTTTCGCCGCCCCCGCCACCGCTACCGCCACCGTTACCGCCGCCACCACCACCACCACCGCCGCCACCGCTGCCGCCGCCGCCGCCCACGAGTAAATCCAACGGAACGCCTACGCACGCTCGGACCGTCGCCGACTCGCCGGGGCCCAAGCGCGGGCACACCGCGCTGCGCGCCGTGAGGCGTCCGCACACAGAAGACGCGGCGAGGCAGACGTTGGTAACGGCAGCTGACGCCGCCGCCGCCGCCACCCCAGCTGCCGCGGGAGGAGACACGTCGACCGGCTTGTCCCCGTTGTTGGTGGTGGCCGGGCTAGGGGAAGGGTTGGTTACGAGAGCGTCCAGACAGAGCGTGCGCGAGGGGGCGTGAAATCGGACGCGAGCGATGGCGCACCTCAGGGGGCGTGTCGCCGTTTCGGCCGGTGCTTCATCGATCCAAGGAGGGGCGGACACCGAAGCGTCCCCGGGAAACGCCTGCCCGTCGTAAAACGCCCTCGCGGTAGATCGGGCGAGCCAGGGCGGCGGGGGCTCGAGGAGGCGGTCCTCTTGGGCGGACCCCACATCGCTTCCGACCTGTACGGACAGGGCGAGCTTGGCCGCTTCGAGCGCGGCGGCCTTGCCCCGGCGAGCTTGCCGGAGCCGCAACAGCCGCGCCTCCTCCGCCTGCACGCGTCGCCGCAGCACGTCTACGACGGTCGAGAGGTTGTCGAGCCTGTGACCGTCTTCGGTCCCACCGCTACTGCTCCTGCTCGGAGCCGACGACCCTCCAACCACCGGTCCGACCTTGGCTAAACCGTTCGCACTCCCGACTTTCCCGCCACCGGCGCCGCCTCCGTCGCCATCGTCATCGTCCACTCCCCCCGGCCGATGTCGCTTCTTCCCCTTCGTTGCCTCCGGGATGCTAGCCGCGGTGGATGCGGGCGCCCCCGTAGCCGTCCCCCGGCTAGAGTCCAAATCCCTTACCCCGCCCTCGCCACCGCTCGTTCTCGCGCCGACGACCTGAACAGGCCCTGCGCCCGGGCGAGCGGCAAGGTCGTCCCGCCGACCGTTGCCCAGAACGCTGGAGCAATCCGTCACCAGCGCTCGCTTGACAAGGGTCTTGAGCGGCAGCTGTTCCCATCCGCCGCCACCACCACCACAACCAGCCCCAGCCCTAGCCGCTGCTGACGCCGCTGCCGCCGACGCCGGCGCCGCGCCCCCCCGGCGCCCCCCCGGGGTACCGCCTCCCCCGCTCCCCGCTCCCACTTGAACAGCAGACGCTACCGTAGGAAGCAGCGCGACCTGTTCTCGACCGTTGTCTAGGAAGTCCCCGGCGAACGCCGCTGCTACCGCGCGATACTCTTCCACCACCGGGAAATCCGATCCGTCGCGCGCCAGCAGCAGGGCCGTTCCCGCCGCGTCCGCCAACAGCACCACCAGTACCCCCTGCGCGTCGTCAACCGCTGCTGTCATCACGGCCCACGGCGGAGCCGGGAGTGAGCGAGAGCAAGACAGGGTTCCACCCTCCTGGAGCTCCAGCAGAGCTCCCCCCCCGCCAGCGTCTACGCTCCCCCCGCCGCCCCCACCCCCGCCACCACCGCCACCTATGCTCGACGACTCTCCTCCGCCTCGGCTGCCGGCTGCCACCGCTACCGTAACCGCTGCTGCTGCCGCCGCCGCCGTCGCTCCCACATACACGGTAGGGGGGTGCGGTCTCAGCACCAGCCCCCTTTCAGCCGCACCTCCGGGCGACGCACCCGCTAGAGCCACCACGCCCGCGTCAACTTCCGGAGCGCGGCAGAGGCAGGTGAAGGAGCCCAGCATCCCGCGGGGGGCGCCGCCCCAAGGCGACAGGGAGGCGGTGCACCCTTCCCGGTCGTCCAACAGCGACATCCAGTTGGGTGCTGCGTGGGTCGACACTGTCGCAGCAGCAGCCGCCGCCGCCGCCGCCGCCGCCGCCGCTGCTGCCGAAGAAGAACTCCCAACACCAGCAGCAGCACCAGCAGCAGCAGCAGGAAGCGCCACCACCGCCGGAAAGCATTCGCCCCTCCCGCCAGGGTTAGTCCGCCGTCCCAAGCTGCCGCAACCGGAGATGTCGGTGTTGGCGCCTGCCGACAAGGAAGTACTTGGGGGGGAAACGAGGAGGGCGCAGCCCGCGCCCGCGCCCGCACCCGCACCCGGGGCACCGCGTTTTTTGCAACGAGCGATGTCGCCGTTTGAAGCTGGGGGGTTAAAATCAAAATTGGCCGCTGCGGACAAATCCAAATGGAAAGGGCTATCGTGACGGACACCGCCACCGAGACGATCGCTGCCGCCGAAGCTACCGCCGCCGACACCACCACCACCACCACTACCGCTACCACCACCACCACCGAAAGCGCTGCCAGGTGCCAAACCATTACCGTCCCCTTGCCCCCGTCTTTCGTCTCCCGCCCCCGGATGCTCCCCCTTCCCTGGCCACAAACCCGCCGGTAGAGGCAGCCGCTGCCCTCGCCAAGGCCCCGTCGCCCCGTCGGCGCGCGGTGCGGCGGCTTCTGGGCGGTACACCTCCAGCCCCCGCCACGGCTCTCCCACGCGCGAGGGAGGGCGGTGGACAACGACCGGTCCGTCCATGATTTCGAACGCTCGCGACATGGCGCTCGCTGCGGCTGGGGCGTGTGAAGGCCGGTTGCTATCGTTGTTATTGCCGCTGCCGCCGCTGCTGCCACCGCCGTTGCTGCTGCCGCCGCCGGCACCGCCGCTGCCTGTCCGTGCACCACCTCGACTGTTCCCTTCCCCTTCCACGGCGGCCACCAGGGGGAACGAGTCCACAGATAGGGCTAGGAATAGATCGTCGGGAGAGAGGGCGATGAGATGGGCGGTGTCGGTGCGCCTCGAGCGAGAGGCCGAGCCCCTCTCCGACGCTGGCCGGCCCTCTCCCTGGGAGGAAGGCGCGGAGGCGGAAGCGGAGGCGGTGGAAGGTTTAGCGGCGCCTTCCGAGGAGACCTCACGCAGAAGCACGAACACGCAGCGGCAATGCAGGGCCGTGTGCATGGCCTCCTTCGTCGCAACCACCTTGGCCGCCGGGCCGAAGCTTAGGCGCGCTCCTCGGCCCGTAGAATCTCCGGGGCTAGCCATGGATACAGGTTTGGATTTGCCCCCGAATCGGCGCTTCACGGGGTCGAATCGCGACTCAGACATGTACAAAAAGCAGCTACCATTGCTGTCGGAAGCAGCTCGCGTCGTCCTGCTACCGTCTTTCCCACCACTGTCATCGGTTGCTGGGACGGAAGCTGTTGCTGCTGCTGCAGCAGCAGCAGCAGCAGCAGCAGCAGCAGCAGCAGCAGCAGCAGCAGCAGCAGCAACATTGTCGATCGCGAGGTAGGCCTGGACTAGGGCAGCGGCTGCTGAGGCGCACGTGACAGGGCCGTAGTGAGAGGGAGAAGCGGCCTCACCGTGGCGGGAGCTGCGTCGTGCTCTCTTCTTGGCCGGGCCCATCTCCTTCCCTGCAGATGGATCCATCGGCACGTAGTGTAGCACGCAGTCAGCGCAGAGCACAGCACAGCCTAGAGCACACTGCACAGCACCACAAGGCCACAGCAGGACAAGCAGCAGGGCTGATCCATCTCAATCTTGACAAGATAGAAACGCCTCAAGAACCAAATGGAAACCCATTTTTTTAAGCCGTGTGGGCTGGAAACTGGAACAATTCAAGCTTTATCTTCAAAGCATGCGCCCATAGGCAATAGGGTCTGCTGGAGGGCTATGAGAGATGAGAAAGGGGGCATGGTGCAGGATTTGGACGGCAGCGCGGAAATTGTGCTGAAAATATTGCTGGTGGGCGCATCAAAGTCGGTGAGATGAAGGTGTTGCAAACGGTTCTGTTTGCAAGAAAAAAGTAAAATGATCGCAGCTTCGCCGCTTCGTGTTCGTGATAATTTGCTGCAGCTATCATACACGCAGAGCTGGTGTACGGAATTTCGTCGTGTTGCGGAGGAGCTACGGCCCAGCCACACCGCCGATGATAGTGCCCAAGACTTCGTTCTTCCAACAGACAACGTTAATGTTGATAGGTTCTCATTGTCACTCTGAGTTGAGCCCCATTTAGGCTTGCACGGCCTCCAGCGGAGATGAACCAGGGTCTGTGGACTACAAGGTACCTGGTACACCGTATATACGAGCCTGTACTCGAAAAGGGCTCCTGCTGCTCCATTAGGGTGCCAGCTCGTCGAATCGCGCATGCATCTGCCCTGGGTAACAGCAGACTTATACTCGTACATACTGGTATGAGCATACAAGGGCTCCGCTCCGCGGGCGGCTGACGCCGCCCGCTACGCTCGCGCAAGGAAAGGGGCAGAAGAGGCTCATTGATGTGGTGCAAGCACCGACTTGAAAATGCCAAGAGGTTCATGGTGCAGCGAAGAAACGGCGGACTTGACATGCATGCAAAACATGCTCGGGATGCACACATTATAAGCTCCATGCTCCAGGACAACAAAGCTGTATGTTCGAAAGAAAAAGCACAGCAACACGGCTCGGTCACAGCACGGCGCTGCGCTGCCTGCTGTGGGTGGGTGTGATTCGTGCCTTTGTCGTAATCATGTGTGATAGTACAGCAACAACAGCAGTAGTACTTCCTACTTTGTATGTACTTGTCAAGTTGTGAAGTACGAAAAACAATAAAACTGATAGAAAGACGTACATGTACGTACGGGTATACGTACTCGTATTATTCTCGTCGTACTCGTACTCGTATTCGTACTCGTACTCGTACTCGTATATACTCGTACTCGTACTCGAAAGAACAAAGCGACAGGAGACAGGAGCGAGAAACAAAAACGAAGAAAAACGGTCGGAAAAAAAAATCATGTACATCTCGAATCACACACGAAACACGAATACTCCAAATGACATATCGTGATTGCGCCGCTCAAAAAACAAAAAAGTTAAAACGACTGTCACGTTCTGTCACCCTCGATGCTACCCGCTCCCCCGCGATCACCTCGCCATCGATTCGGTCCGGGTCGAGCTCTACTGCCTCTCTGTCCCAGTTTTGCCCCGTGGCCCGCCTCGCGTGAAGCCCGGTGCTCACCGTGGCCCTCGTTCGCCCGCTCGAGCATTATGGTGTTCAAACCACCTGGCTGTCTCTCCAGGTCTCTCTGTGAATACTATTTGGTTGAGAAATAAGCCCCGCTTGAATATTATTTTAGAAGAAAGAAACGATCCTTATTATGTCGGACATAATGGATTTGCACCACCGGCAGCAACGCAGACAAAGCCCTTTCATGCTTCCCTCGTGTCTCGATGGACACACCACGCCTAGCCACGCAAAAGGCGACCGCGCTCCTTCCGCCCCCCTCTCTACTGGCCAGCGCCCTCCCCTACCCGCGATGGTGCCGGGCTCGCCCGCGCTGCCGTGCTCTCATGCACCCAAAACCGAGAAATAAAAAGGCTCTCGCGAACAAAAAATGATGGGAAACAAAGACAGGGAGGCAAGCCCCCGGCAATTAATCAAGTAATGATGAAAAGGAGGCGGTGTCGAAGTGGGAGCTCTGAGAGTGCAGGGATGGGGAATCCCTGAGCGAGATATTAGTAAGTAAGTCTATACCAAGTATTAGTTCGCCGCCGCTGTGGTCAATTTTGCTGCTGCTTACGCCTACTGCGTATGATGTGTACCCGCGGGTGAATATATACAGCAGTGTCCCCAAGCACTATATACGAGTATGAATAGTACCCTCTGGTATTTACGTGTACAGTGCTTCGCCAGCATGTGAGCTCCCAGTAACGGTCGGTATACTGCTGTTGCGCTACTGCGCTCGTATATGTGTACGAGTATGATACTCGTACGGCAGCTGTACCAGTGCTACTACTGCTGCTGCGCTCGCTGCTGCAGTGTCACCGCGTCCCTCAACGAAGCTGGATCCACGCTTTCATCTCTCTCCGTAAGACGAAAATAACGCTATATAATAGCCTATCCTTAGCCTATCCTTAGCCTTGACCTAGATTTTGCCTGGCTTAGCCTAGCCTAGCCTTGGCATAGCCTTAGCCTAGTCTAGCTTAGTCTACGTAGCTTGGCCTAATATAGCCGAAACTAAAACCTAGTATATCATTGATCTAACCTTCACCAAGTAGCTTAAGCCTACACGTAGCCTAGACTAGCCTAGCCCGACCTAACTTCGGCCTACAGTAGCTTTGACCTGGCCTTAGCCTAGCCTAGCCTAATATTAACCAAGTCTACGCTACTGCAGGCCTATCCTTAGCCTAGCCTTGATCTAGCCTAGCCTAACCTACGTAGCCTAGCCTTGAGTACATCATACGATCCGTTAGCTACTGTAGGATCTTTAAGGCATGATTTTGTCTTAAAATTTGTGTACCTGTGGTCCGCATATCGTAATTGTGGTCCGCGCTCGGAATGTTCTCGCAATTTTCTCGCTAGATGCAAAAGCGGCGCAGCCGCGTTTGTCGCCCGTTTCTGGTCCGTTTTGGGTCCGGTTTGGGTTAGGGTTAGGGTTAGGGTTGGGGGTTGGGTTGGGTCTACGCCCGTACCTTGATCCCACCAGGAAGTGCTTCCTAGCTCGCAAAACAATGCGAGAAGTGAACAGCCCGCCCCTAGGAAGATCTTAGCTAACGAATTGTATAAGGGGCTCCCTTAGCCTACCCTTAGCCTGCCCTTACAGCCTACCCTTTGTCTAGCCTTTATAGGCTAACATGAGCCTACCCTTACCCTGCCCTAATCTTCGCCTACACTTCGCGTACCCTTAGCCTACCCTTAGCTTAGCCTAAGCTAACATTAGACTAACCTTAGTCTAGAATTAGCCTAGCCTAACCCTGCCACCAGCCTTTATTTAGCTTAGCCCAAGCTTACCTTAGTCCAGCATTAGCTTAGCCTAGCCCTGTCACCAGCCTGCCCTTAGCTTAGCCTAAGCATATACTAGCCTAACCTTAGTCTAGCATTAGCCTAGCCTAACCCTGTCACCAGCCTTCCCTTCGCCTAGCCTAAGCTTACATTAGCCTAACCTTAGTCTAGCCTTAGCCTGGTCTAAGCCTACCTTCAGCCTACCCTTAGCCTACCCTTAGCTTAGCGTAAGCCTGCCCTTAGCGTAGCCTAGCCTAGCCTAGCCTAGCCGTGCCCCGACGTCTCTATACTTCCGCGCGCCCGCTGTCTTTTCTCTCCCCCTTGGTGTTCGCTGCTGTACGCTCGACTACTGTCGCCTCATTTTTTGCCGCCGTTTTTTTGTTTCTTTGTTTCTTTGTATACTATGTTTTTTAACGCTCGCAGGGGAAAACGTCCTTGGTGAGGAGACTCTGCGACAAAGCGTTTCGAGAGGCATATCTGGCAACCCTCGGCTTCGATGTAACGGTCGTTCCCTACGCAACCTACCAGGTAAAATCGTTAACCAATCAGCGGAAAAGACGATTTTTTTGGGGGGGGAAAAGAAGGTGGTTCCAGTGTTTTGCTCCGATTGTATACGACAATGTATGGACCCGTCGACCATTCCGATCGGAACGAGCTTCGCAGCGACAACAAGAGAGGAGGTACTGGAGGGCATACAGAGGACCACCGACCGGGGCAGGAGGCCTCATCCAATCCAGTACTTGGCATTGAATGATCGGCGGCAGCGTAAAATGGCAGTACTTCTGTAGTATATATAGTACCTGGGGCTTGGTGCAACACAGTCTCCCCCCCCGCGCCGACACGTGTTGGTACATGTCTCGTAACATATGTATTGAAGCATCCCTGCCAGGCTGCTGATAGTGCACTGAATACCGGTTCCATTTTTTTGACAGTTTTTTTTCCAACCATGGCACGTAACGCCCCTGCCTCCCCCGCCACCGACAAAAGCGAAACAAATCTACTGCAGGAACCGTGAAAAACATTGTTTTTTAAACTCAAACTGATGTTTGAAAAGTAAACAGTTGAAGATATAACAACTTGAAAAGAACACTCGAAAATTCGGAAATAAAAAAGTTCGAAAAGAACGTCCAAAAAGAAAAAGAAAAAAACAATTACGTACCTGTAGCGCGCAGGCAGGGACGGTATTTCTGCATTTTTTTTCTGCCTGCCCATACCCAAAAGCCCTGCTGATCACGCTCCCAGTGGGGAACCCGAATTGCACACCGGGTGTAGAAATTGTACTCTGGACACCCTTTCGAATATGGTGTGTTTTTTTTGTGTTTTTTGTTTTTCGCCTTGGCATTTTTGGTGGAAACCCTCGATTTGTTTCTGGATTAATTAGGTCGGGTTTTGACCGTGCGCCTTAAGCCGACCCCCACCCCCGACCCAAACCCGAACCCTTCTACCAGTGGTTAGTGCTTGGGTGGTGCTGTGCTTGGTAAGAATCAACAGGGGGCCAAGCGGAAGCAGGGTGGAGGCGCACAGCGTATAATTTGCATACCCGGTGTGCAGTTAGGCCTTGGTCGCTCCCAGTTGGAGTTGTTAAAATCCCTGATGGCGTTGTTACGTACCAGTCTGTCCCGAATTGTTACATACCAGTCTGTCCCGAACTGTTACATACCAGTCTGTCCCGAATTGTTACATACCAGTCTGTCCCGAAATATAAGCACATTTTGCACATTAATATATATATTTTAAACGGTGCTTATATTTCGGGACAAAGTGGTATAATGCACGGGAGAAGTAGTGGAGATGTTGCCCAGGCCTCGAAGGCCGACACGTAAAGGGGGTTCTTCGCAACCCAACACCGTCCCTCCTCCCTCGCTGTCATCACGGCCGTCAGTTTTTTTTTCGAGAGCTTTAGTGAATTAAGTGTCTTGGACGATGGAAGTTGGGTGATAGATAGATGGTACTGAGTCAAGCCTGCGAGCGAAGTGGCGTGTTTCGACCCAGAAGCCGTGCCCTTCGCCCCCCCCCCCTCATTGAACTTCCCCCGTCATATAAATGTATTATATATTTATAGGTTGGGTTGGCGTCGGTTGGCAACGACGCTGTAAAACACGCCACTCGCTGCGTGGAGCTAGACAACCAGGGTGCCGTTTTTTTTTGTTATTTTTTTTTGGCGGTCACCAAAGCTGGCGGTCGAGTAGATCATTTGTGCGGGCTGGAGAACCTTTGTTCCGCACAAGGGGAATGGTCGTATCACGTAGTGTTAATATGGTAAGGCGTCCGCGAGGCAGTTACATAGTAAAACCCATTGCTGTCTCCGGAAGTAGCCACACCAGAAATTAAATTAACTCATTGAAGCTGTCGTCCATATGCAAGTCCGCCTCAGAGGCGGTTCTTAGCAGGATGCAGCTCACCCTCCATGCGACTCGCCCAATACCTCACGGCGTTTCGCGCTTGGTGCAAGCAATGTCTGCCTGGTTGGTGAAAACCCAACGCGCTCCGTCCCGGCATTGTAGGGATGCGAGGGTCTATGGTCATATGACTACGGCCGTGCACAACATGAGTACACCCCCCCCCCTCCCTCCTCCGATGGACTGATCAATCTACTCACCGAATGGGTGGCAATCCTTAACCTACCCCCCCCCCCCCCCCCCGACACGTTCAAACGCCGCGTTACCTTTTAGGGCCGACCCGTTAAGCTGCACCTGTGGGATGTGGCAGGGTCGCAGCTCAATGCTCACCCTTGCCACCACGCGCTCATAGGCGATGGGGCCGAGGGGGTCATGTACGTCATGGACGTGACCAGCAGAGACAGCCTGCAGGCGGTTGATGACTGGGACCGCGCGCTTTCGAACGTGAGATTTCGCGAGCTGTCGCGAGCTGTAGTGGGCTGTCGCGAGCTGTAGTGAGCTGTCGCGAGCTGTCGCGAGCTGTCGCAAGCTGTAGTGACCTGCAGTGAGCTGACGTAAGGTACCGTGATATTTTCGCGAGTCACGAAATGTTGTGGGCTGTCGCGAGCTGTCGCCAACTGTCGTGAGATGTCGCCAACTGTCGCGAGCTGTCGCCAACTGTCGCGAGCTGTCGCCAACTGTCACGAGCTGTCGCCAACTGTTGTGAGCTGTCGTGACCTGTCGTGACCTGTCGCGGGCTGTCGTGACCTGTCGCGATATGCCGTGAGCTGTGGTGAACGGTTCTGAGTTGTCGTGCGTTGTCACGAGCTGTCGTGACCTGTTGTGGGCTTTCGCGAGCTGGTGTGAGCTAGTGTGAGTTGGCGTGAGCTTGCTTTAGCTAACTTGAACTGGCTTGAGCTGCCGTCAGCTGGCGTGTCGTCTTACTTGTTTTGGCCGCGGCGGCGGCGGCGGCTGCTGCTGCGTCGCTTTTGGGATCGACCTCGGTTTGGTTTGTGGCCGTTTACGTTGCCGGGCTTTCCCCGGTTGACCCCGGGTCAAGGAGCGTTGGTGAGTCAACGTTGCCGTTGTTAGGTTAATTTAATCGTGTGGTCGTCGAGACACGCCTCGATAAGCAACTGCGTAGCAGCGCAGCAGTGTGAAAAGCCGAACCCTTCTTTTCAAGCTGCGTGCTGGCCGTTTCACTATTCTTGCAACACGCAAAGTGTCCAAGCTCATTCGCTGCACCCCACCCCTTCCTGTGCTCAGCAAGAACTAGGTCCACACTCCGACTACCGGTTAGCACGGTTGGTTTCCAGATCCTCTGCATTCTTTTGCGCAACCCGCTCACGGTGCGACCCCACCCACCCAACCCCCCCGCGGTGCGACCCCACCCACCCAACCCCCCTCCCGCCCCCCAACCTCCCCCGGCCCGCCCCTTCCACCCAACCTATCACCCTTCCCCTCACCATCTACCCCCACCCCCCTAATGCCCCTCCCAACCTCCCCTTACTTACCCCCCCCCCTTACCCTGAAAATCCGACATGCTCCGTTCCCGGCATTGGAGGTATATGCGAGGTTCTATGGTTCATGCCGAATAACTACGGCCATGCAACTGACATCAAGTACCCCCCCCCCCCCTCATCCCTGAGTCGCGTGAAAACCGACGTGCTCCGTCTCCGCATGTAGGGATGCCGTAGGCGTCTATGGATTCATTACGACTACGGCCATGCCATGAAAATGAAGTACACCCCCCCTCGCCCTCACCTCCACCCTCGACCTCCCCTCACCCTCACCTCCACCCTCGACCTATCCCTCCCTGTTCCCACCCCATGCCTACCCCCTAATCTCCACCCCCACCCCCACTCCGTCCCCTACCTCCCCTCGAATCCGTTTCCGGAAGTTCTTGCCCCCCTGGACGTGCAAGCTCTTGGTGGGGCACAAGGCGGACCTTCCCGCCTATGTGGTGAACGACGAGGCGCTGTCGCTGTACGTGGCTAGCGCCAGCGGGTTCTGCGGCTGGTGCCTCACGGTCGGGAGCTCGGAGTACGGGGACTACGATGTGGCGGCAAGGTATACATATATATAAAAACAAAAAAAAACAGTTGTGAGATGGAGGATTTCGTCGAAACTCGTATTTGCTAGCTGAGTGTGTATGATGCCTGTGTATGTATTTTTTCAAAGTGCGTTTGTGCCCCATGCACACTACGGAACCTATCGCCAATTACGTATATACACTGTACTCTTACGCCCCATTGAATTGTCTCTCGTAGTTCCAAATTACCCTCCCCCCCCCCCCCCCCCTATTAGTCGCAATAGGACGATGCTCCGTCCTCGAAAAGTAATGCCGCAGTGTCAATATGCGGCTCAAATAACTTAGCAAGCACAAATTGCAGCTACCCCCCCCTCCCCCCCCCTCCGCCATTGGGGCGGAGGGGACGGCCCTATTCCCTAGAATGTATATGTGTGTGTTGTGCGCGCGCATACAGCGCATGTAGCGCATGCAAGCCATGCTTCGATAGAGGAGGTACCCTTAGCGCCCGATATTTCCTGTGTAACGGCCGCTCAGGGTGGTACGGCCGGTCGATCACCCTATATCGACCGCTTCGCTGTGTTATGGCCCGTTTACTGTTTGCAGGCGGCTGCTCACGGTGTATGGCGGTCGCTCACTGCGTAAATGGCCGCTTTGCTGTGAAGCGACCGCTTGCTGCGTAACGGTTGATCACTCTGTAACGACCGCTGGGGGTGTAACGATCACCCGACATTGAGTGCATAACAGCAGTCGATTGTTGTGTAACGCCCGCTCACTGCTGTGGAACGGTTGCTTACTATGTCAATTTCTGCGAAACGGCCGCTCATTGTGTAACGGCCCCGTGCTTTATACGACAGCACTCTCTGTAACCGCCGCTCACTGTGTGGCGGCCGCTGTTTTGTTACTGCCGCACGTGCTGAAGCAACAGCTCACTGTGTAACGGTCGCTGAATGTGTAACGACCTCTCCCTGTGTAAAGTCGACTGATCGTGTAACGACTGCCTAGTGCGTAGCGGTCGCTCCTTCTGCACGGTTGCCTGTTCTATTACGAAACGGCGGCTCAACTACCGTGTAACGGCCGCTAAAATTGTAACGACCGCTCACGGTGTACCGGTCGCTCACGCTCCAACGGCCACTCATTGTGTAGCAGCCCGTCATTGTATATCGGCCGCCCACTGCTGTGTATCGGCCGCTTACCGCTGTGTAAGGTGTTAAGTGACATGCTGTGTATCGGCCACTCAATATGTATCAGCAGCTCAATGTGAAGTTCCCACTCGCTGTCTGTGTAGTGGCCACTCGCTATGTAACGATGGCCTTCTCCGTTCCGACGGCTTACTGTCTAACGGTCGCTCACGGTTTTGGTGGACGTTTCAATATGCAGTGGCCGGCCACTATAACGACCACCCAATGTGCAATTATTCCTTAATCTGTAAGTGTCGCTCATGTTACACGGCCGCTTAGTGTGTAACGGCTGCGTGGTGTGAAGGAAGCTCACTGTATAACGGTCCCTCACTCTGAGACGGTCGCTCATTGCATAACGACCGCTTACAGTGTAAGGGCCGCTCGCTGTGTAACGGCCGTTCACTGCATAACGGCCACCCAACATGCACCGGCTCCTTTCTGTGTCACGATCCCTCTAAACGTATAACGACCGTATATCCCATATAACGGCCGGTCACTCTGTAACGACCGCTCAATGTATAACGGCCGCTCAGTGTGAAACTGTCGTTCCCTCTATAACGGCCGTTCGCTGTGCAACGGCCGCTTACTCTGTGACGGTAGCTCGCTTTGAAACGGCCGTTCACTGTGTAACGGCCGCTTCGTCTGTAACAGCCACCCGCTGCTGTAAAACGCCACTCTCTCTCTGTAACGGCAGCTTGCTGTAACGACCGATCAATTTGTAGCGGCTGCCTAGACGAAATGACTGTGTCTGTGAAGGCCGCTCACTCTTGAACGGTCGCTCACTCTGAAACATCCCCTCAATATATATCGGCCGCTCACTGTGTAACGGCTGCTCACTGCGTAACGGTCGCTCACTGTGTAAACAGTCGCACAACTTGCCTTGTAACGGCCGCTCAATGTGTAACGGTCGCTCTCTCTCTGTAACGGCCACTCAATATATATAAACATGGCCATTCGTTCTCTGTGTAACCGTAAAGTGAAAGGATGACAATTAACTCACCTCGGAAGTCGCTCAAGCCATCCTAAAACACGTACGCCTTTGGCCCTTGAGCGTCAGAGATTAACACACTACATGGGAACATACCGGTCTTTGACATGCGTGATGTTGACGTTTGCCCGTACGCTGCTTGCACCATGTGGTACGACTCGACCCGTCTCACTAGAAATCACGAATCACGAAAAACCTGGGCCAGCGAACGATCGCTGTCCAGTTGGAAGCAACAGCCCTGTCCGCGTGTTCTACCAGTCTACCAGCACCGTTCCGTGCGGTATCCACTTGGTATTCCCACAAGCGCGATGAACCAGATAAAGTCCGATGCTGCAAGTGAGCTAGGTAGTGTACGTGCTCAGCCAAAGATTATGAACCAGAACGCCAAATTCTCTCTATGACAACAAACTACAGATTATTCTTATATCGGTTCCCAATCACGAATAATCTTTTCCTTGTTGTGCAACGCCTGGCGGTTTCGTTTTTTTTTTCTTTTGCTGCAGGCGAGGGGGCGGCGGGAGCACGTCAGACGTTGGCGGGCGCTACAAGGGGCAGAGCCTCAGCGGGGAGAAGCAGCTCTCGGTGTCCGAAGCGGTGCGGACGCTCGTGGGACACGTGTTCCGGGCCGGAGGCGCGGGGGGTAATGGCGCCCGCCCGGCAGGGGTGCTCGGGACAGGGTGAGGCCTAACTGCGTCCTTCCATCACGTTGCATCGCGTTGCGTCGCTTTCCCCCCCCGCGTTACGTGCCGCTCGTTGTGTTGTTCGTTTACAGATTTGAAGAAGGTTTGACGGTTAGGGCAAGAAGAAAAGAGACTAGAGGAAGAAGTAGCTTTGATGGGCCCTTGAAGAGCGCATTTGAAGCGACCTTTAAAAAATATTTTTATGAAAACGTTTTGGAGTCTTGAGGGTCCCTTGAAACCATGAATGTTTGAAGTTTTGAAAATAAATAGTTGGAAGGCTTGCTGTTTTTTTGTTGATGCTTTGGAAGCCGTGAAGCTCTTGGAAGCTTGAAATTTAGCTTTTCAACCTTTGCTTGACACCCCCACCTCTTGAGCTGTTCCCCTCCCCCCACCCCCCCCCCCCATCGCCTCGCCACTCGCCCGGTTAACCACTGCATTAGGGCAAGCCCTGGAGGGGCCACGCCTTACCCTTCCCGCGACCTAGAGGACGCCCTCGAGACTGTCGAGCTCCTCGGCCTGGGCAGCGGGCCACTGCCATCGCGCCGCCCGAGCGATGACCCCGCCGCTGCTGCTGTGCAGAGGGAATACTCGGAGGGAGGCCGGGGCGGGGAGGGGAGGGGGGGCGGGCGGGGCGGCGCGAGCGATATGCGGCAGCTGTTGGGGCGGGGGCGGGGGCCGGACCCGAGCTGGACGGCGGGCGGGGGGGTTCTTGTCGACCAGGTGTGTGTTTGTGTGTGTGTTTGCTATGTGGCTTGATTTTGTATCATACCGCTCTGTCCCTTAATATGAATACCGTTTGTATTGAATCTTGGTATAATTAGAGGTCATTATGTTTAGGGACAAGAGTGCCTTCTAGGGGTAGCACCTAATTATCGTGAGGTTATGATACTCACTTGGTTATAGTATAGGATATCTATACCCCATTCAAATATAAACATATCTATTCTTTCACGATTAGAGGTCCGTAGTTACTCGATGCTCTTTGTCCGTACAGACCAACTGATACACAGCTCTTTGCAAACAGACCTTTTGTTTCGCAACCAGCCCTTCAAACAGGCCAACTGAGCTCTTCGCAAACAGCAACTGATGACGTAACAGCCAAACTGACGTATTGTACTGACGTATTATGCAAACAGCCCAACTGACATCTACCCGCGGGAGAGGAGGGGTTCCCAGCGTATTCGGAGGGCTTTGCGGCCCGGGTCCAAATCCACACTAATTTCAAGATAAAATATCCACACTAAAATCAAGTATTTTTCCTGGCCATACTAATATCAAGTAATTTTTTCCCAAAGAGTCCCCCAGATGTGAAAATATGGATCTCCAGAACATCGGGCAAAATCGAAATCGGCCCATAACTTCGCGAGTTAGCCACTTTTACACTAATTTCAAGATACAAAGGGCAGACAGACGTAAACATATCGACCGAAAAAACAAAGCAAAAAAAGGCTACTGCTGTACGTACAAGGGCTGTGCATCCATGCCGGCGTTTTGTTTACACTGCTGTACGTACAAGGGCTGCGCATCCATGCCGGCGTTTTGTTTGTGTCCGCTGTACGTACGTACGAGTCGTACTGCTGGACTGCTGCTGCTGCTGCTGCTGTTGTTGTTATTATTGCTGCTGTAGATGGGTTATATAGGGACTCCTACGATTATTATTGCTGTACGTACTGGTGCTGCTGTATACTGATTTCACTCTGCTGTTGTTGTTGTAGATTGTGGATGGGTGGATCGGTTGGTGCGTGTGTGTGTCGATCGGTTGGTGCGCACGTACGTGCGTGGTTGGGTGGGTGGGTCGGTGGTTGGGTGGGTGGGTGTGAGTGATGCGAGTGGATGTTGGTAAGTACGTGGGAGTGGGTGGGTGTGGGTGCGTGGGTGTCGGTGGGTCAGTTGATACGTGGTTGACTGCGTGTGTGTGTGGATCGTGACCCAGTTCTTATTTTGTACTTTTGTTTCTGTCCGCTTTATACCGGCCCCGCCCTGGCGTGGTTCGGGGTACCACTATTAATAGTATATGTATAAAACAGCAGTGTGTGTTGTCTTCACAGGAAACCCGTTCATTTCTACTGTACCCTGTAATGCGTTTTACAACCTAACTGCAGCAGTACATATAATGGTATGGCCAGTCAATCACATGCACCCATTGTCTCTGATCCCTAATATTAGAGCGATACAAATTACTATGTGGTCACAGACTGTAGACAGAGAAAAACCAAACAAATTAAACGTAAATGAATGAGTAAATGCAAGTGAAATGTCAACTTACAGGGTACGAGAACACATCGACACGAGCCGAACCAAAGAGTAAGGACGTAAAGACAATAAAACGAATTATGAAATGCACGGAGTCAGAAGCACCCCTAGAAGAAAAGCATGCGTGCCCAAGAGAACAGAATAACTGCTGCACGGGCGAAGCAACACGAAGGAGAGGAAGACACCGGCATAGAAGTACGTACTTTCAATATTAAGGAGGTACTGTACTATAAATGTCGACCAGCAGGTGGTCAGCATGGTAGAAACATAAAACGAGAGTTCGTATATATCTACGTGCACAATGTTTATTGTTATTAGTTTCCTTCTTCGTCTACACAATAAACGCTTTGTCCGCACTCCTCGGCTTTAGATGAAGATGCAGCAGTGCAGTTTGTTGCTTCTGTCTTTTTTGCTGCTGCAGCTGCTGCAGCTGCTGCTGTGCATTATGTTGACGCTCTGCTGCTGGCGAGGTAACCCGTTTTTCTTGCGTCGCCTTTACTATATTAAGACCACTCCGTAGGAAAGCCTTGTATATATCTATATATATTGAGAAAAGCTAAAAGTTGCAACCCAATGAAACAAATCCCAAAACCCGATTACGGAGGACCATAGTAAATAGGACCAAATTTTGCTACTGAAAAATGGCAAATATATAGGTTTTTGTGTGTACCGTCGGTCAAAATCACGAATTATGCTGTAAAAAGCTATTATACTAGTATATTCCGACGATACTGGGTTAAGGAGCCCGATCGGTCATAAGCATTTGCCTTCTAAGGCAAAAAAAATGTGCTATAAGGCATACCAGGTATGGCCTATCGTAGAACTCCTCAGGTTTTTTGGGGTGCTTTTTGCCTGGTCTCTATATTTTTTTGAGGGAGATGGGAGGAGGATTAATTTATTGTCGATGTTTGTGCTGCTTGATTGCTCTGTGTTTCTCTCGTTGTAAGTAACATTTCGACGTAGGTGAATTCGTATACAGTTTGGGATCAGTCAATCCCTAACCTCTTTTCTACTTTGTCGTGCTGTTGTCGAGCTCTGCTGTCGCCCGCGGAGTGGCTTAACCACACTCTCTTTTAACACAACGATGAAGCTTTCCCGAAAAGGGGTTCACCCTGCTGGCGTCCCCTCTCTTCTAGAATTCAGATTACTTTGTTATTTCACGGTTTCTACCTGGTAGGATTTTCGGAGGCGGTAGGTCGGGGGACGGGGGACGGCAGGGTGAGCATGTATCACTCTGGCCGGAAATGTAAGGACCGTTTTTCTAGTCTTTTACGTATGTTATTGCCTAAAAACACTCCCTATGTTTCCATCCAGAGAGCATATACACGCCCGCATTGGATTACCAGAGATGAAAAACATGGCGGAAAGCAGCACGGTTTTCTACTTGGTGGCGTTTTTTTTCTCTCTCTCCTTGGAAAGGTTGAAGATTGAAGATTGTACCATACCCACCAAGGCACCCAACCCCTGGTGACTCCTGTACTTGGTACACCTGATACCTGGCAGTATCGGAGACATGCGAGTATCGTATATACTCTCTTTCCAATCCTAGTGGGGGGGGGGACTAATGTTCACGGCGAACCGCAGGGATAGCTTTGCTCGGCTTGTTACCCATCCGGGTCTCGAAGGCTCGATTCATTTTTCTTTTCTGCCCATTTTGTTCCCTCGTTGCCGCTCCTCGCATGAAAACGCCTGCTCAACTGCAAAACCAAAAAAAAACGTTTTGTTTTATATCTACGGGACGCACAGCATACCGCGAGAAGCGACCCCGGCTGGGACTACTTCGCTGGGCGGATGGAGCGGGAGGAAGCAGAAAAATTGCTCAGGTAATATTTATCGCCTCCTTTTTTTTTTTCGGGAAACCGAACTTCTATTCGGTTCGGCAGACCGAATGTCGAGCCGTTTCGGCGGACCGAATGGATGCTCTGTTATAGCAGACCGAACGTCGATTCGGCACAGAGTGCTCAATTTGTTCAGGGTTTTGGTAGGCCTAACGTCGGTTCGATTGTTCGGTAGATTGGATGCATGCGTGTTTCTTTTCATCAGATCGAACTTCGATTCGGCAGACCGAACGATACTACTACTGTTGGGCGGTGCTGACGAGTAAAATACCATTGGGGAGGGCTTGCACTATATTACACCTTGGTAGTATATATTTATAAAATAAAATAAAAAAACTGCTGTGAAATCGAGGATTTCGGCGAAACTCATCTTTGCTACGTAGCTGAGTGTGATACTTCGATCGCGCGTACACCTGGTATTTATATATACGCTGCTTTCAATGAAAACGGTTTTTACCATATATTACTTCGAAAGGCTGTGCTCTTCTTGACTTGATGTTTTTCGACGCGATTTTTCCCCCCGGTGCGCCGGTCTCTTATCTGTGCGAGCGAAAAAACATTCCTGGAAAAAATATGTCGGAGCTCTTGAAGAGCATTTTCTTATCGCCCCCGTCAAAATGCCGGAAACAGCTCGGCCCGACCAATCGCCTGTCCCCAAAACCGCAGTCGTAGTTGTTCCGTACATCCTGCATGAGGACATAAAAGCCGTAAGTTCGCGCGATCGAAGTGTAACACTCAGCTAGCAAAGATGAGTTTCGACGAAATCCTCGATCTCACAGCTGTTGTTTTTTAATTTTTCAAATATTTCCTGCGGAATTCGAGAGGAAGATGTCAGGAGACAAAAAAAAAAGTAAGGAATGCGCCTTATGTAACCCCTTAAGAACTGGTCCCATGCATTTGGGGACAGACTACTTGGAATTCGTGTGGGATAAGTAGTTTTTTTTTCAGTTATGAATGGGTTATAACCAAGCAGAGGACATGCACGCAACCCTTGCTTGTGCTCCAGCATTTGGTCTTTTCAAAAACCAAGCCACCACCACCACCACCACCACCGTTTTCTTAGTCTCGTTTTAGTTACGTTGTTGATCATTTTCTCGTACGCATTAGTTTCGTTTTTATTTCCCGTTTTTTTTTCTTGTTTCGTTTGATCCGGTGCATCTATCCTCCAACGACTCCTCGGCCCAACACCGCCGCTGTTTGCCTAGTCTTTATAGACCCGACGTGCTCCGTCCCGGAATTCCAGGGGATTCGAGGGTCTATGGTCATACGGCTTACGGCCACGCATGACATGAGTACACCCGCCCAACCCCCAACCCCCAACCCTCCCCCACCCCACCCCCGACCCCTTCCGCCTCCACCCTGTGAAATGGATGGCGTTTCTACCCAGGGGGCGGCCGGACGGGACGTTCTTTTTGCGCCGCAAGGGCCCGTCTCTCCTGGTCCTGACCTACGTCGCCAAAGTACCGACGACGCAGGGCGGTGGCCGAAAAAGCTCCGGCACTCTCTCGCCGCGTCGCCCTGCCGCAAGCCCTCCAGACGACTCGGGTCGACGAGGCATTTTCAAAGGGGGAGGGGGGGGGAAGGGGGCGGGCGATCGAGGGGGATCGGATGCGGAAGAAGGGGGTGGAGACGACGAGCCTGCGGAAAGCGGGTCGGTCCAGGTGAGCAGGCAGGGTTGGGGTGATCGCTCGGTGGGCTTGTTTGTTTACGTACCCCGGTTGCTGCTGTGTATTTCGTTTTTGTTTACGAAGGAACCGGGTTGATGATTCGAGTTGGTGGTGGTCATTCTATATAACAGCCGATTTTCCTCTTTGAGAATTGCCTTTCCGATGAGAACGGTGATGAAAAATATTGGGTTTTGTATTGTAAGAGATGTACTTCCCTCACAGTCAACAATTACTCTGTAAACTATTGTCATTTGTAACAGCCGTCGATGACAAAAGTGTAAATCAAAACTAAAATCGGCAGACTAAACAAATCGAAGATCCAAGAAAATCGGGATTTATTGGCGAGGTACCTCGCCCCTAGATATCAATTCCCATATATCCTCTGTTTTACGAGCCTGTCAAGGCTGATTTCGATTTGTTTCGTGCGGATCGAGACGTACCATCGAGCAACCTATATTCTACAGTAGGTTAAATTTTAATTGTGAGCGAAAAACAACTCCTAAAAACAAACAGCAAACTACTAAAATTGATTATCATTCTCATCGGAAAGGCAAATTCTCAATTAGGAAAATCGGCCGTTATATGATATGATACCCTTCTATACGCTGACGCGTGCTATGATAGAGGAGGTATACCGTTTTTTGGCTGATACGTTTGAGGTACTGTACCCTTTTTTGGCTGAAACGGTTTCGGAATGACGGGGGGGGGGAGGCTCCTTAGGGCCCGAATTAACGAGTATAAAATAAATTCAATTTGGAAAAAATAAAATTCAAATTCGCTTTTCATTGGTCAACACACGCACCAGCACCAAATATCATGCCCCAAGATCCTAATCTTTGGTGCTGGTGCGTGTGTTGACCAATGAAAAGCGGATTTGAATATATTTTTTTCCAAATAGTTTTTTTTTGTTCTTCGTTAAAACGGGCCCTTAACCCCAAATCGTCGGAAATTCAATTTTTTTCCGATGCATAGTTAGGCCATGGGATTGTTCATCTGGTATATAGCACTTCCCCCCCCCCCCTCCAAAATCAGTTTTCGGGGGAGATACAGATAGCTCCTTATGTTGATCACCAGGCTCAAGAAAATAAATGGTGCACCTCTGCCGTAGCATGCATCCGCTATGTATCAGCCTTGCTTTACTCACTACTGCAGGCTGATGCTTGAGGTCATGAGCTCTTCTGCTTGGGTCAGGGTTAGGGTTAGCCTAAGACGCACGCTTCGATAGAGGTGTGTTGGTCAGGAGGGAAGACATACTACTGTAGACCACCAAGTCAAACTCCGAGACATGAGTCGAACTCACAAAACATACAAGATACATTTTATTGGGCCGAAGGGATAATTTACCCCTTGAGAAATCACGAAATAGTTGGCCCAGCAACCGCCGGCCAGCTACTCGTACAAGCAGAAGCCCTGTCTCTTCGCGTGTTCTACTGAAGCAGTCTGTCAGCACTGTTCCGTGCTGCACCTCCTTAGTATTTCCACTCACGCGATCAACCGAACAATATGAACCAAAACGCCTTATTGGGTAGCTATTAATACTCAGTTGAAGAGCCCACTAAGCCTTATTGGGCTCTTCACCTGAGCAGCTATCCAATAGGCTATGCCTTATAAAGGCATGCGCCATATTGGGCTCTTCAACTGAGTAGCTACCCAATAAGGCATGTGCCTTATTGGTCTCTTCAACCGAGTAGTAGCTACGTAGCTACCCAATAAGGCATATGTCTTATAAGGCATGTGCCATATTGGGCTCTTCAACTGAGTAGCTACCCAATAAGGCACATGCCTTATAAGGCATAGCCTATTGGGTAGCTACTCAGTTGAAGAGCCCAATAAGTCACATGACTTATAAGGCATATGCCTTATTGGGTAGCTCCTCGGTTGAAGAGACCAATAAGGCGTGCCTTATTGGGTAGCTACTTAGTTGAAGAGCCCAATAAGGCACATGCCTTACGAGGCATATGCCTTATTGGGTAGCTACTCAGTTGAAGAGCCCAATAAAGGCCTTATTGGGTAGCTACTCAGTTGAAAAGCCCAACAAGGCACGCCTTATACGCTACCCAGTTGAAGATCCCAATAAGGCATGCCTTATAAGGCATATGCCTTATTGGGTAGCTCCTCAGTTGAAGAGACCAATAAGGCGTGCTTTATCGGGTAGCTACTCAGTTGAAGAGACCAATAAGGCATGCCTTATAAAGCATATGCCTTATTGGGTAGCTACTCGGTTAAAGCGACCAATAAGGCGTGCCTTATTGGGTAGCTAATCAGTTCAAAAGCCCAACAAGGCACGCCTTATAAGCTATTCAGTTAAAGAGCCCAATAAGGCATGCTTTATAAGGCATGTGCCTTATTCGGTAGCTACTCAGGTGAAGAGCCCAATAAGGCACATGCCTTATTGAGCAGCTTCTCAGCTGAAAAGCCCCATCCGTCAGAAATGTTTTCACAAAAAACAATGTGTGCTACCATACCTCTATCGTAGCCGCTCGATGGGGGTTGTGTATATACGGTTGTCACGTGCATTTAGGAGAGAATGGGATGATATTTTGCGGTGATCTACACTCTTTTGTGTATGCCATCCTTCTCCTCAGTATCACAACTTTGCTCCGCTCACTGCCCCCCCCCCCCGTCTCGAAAGGGATGCGTGGTCAATGGTCAAAGGACCAAGGCAAGCAACAATTGAGTACACCCCCCGACTACGGCCATGCATGAATATGAAGTACACCCCCTGGTCGGTGAAAACCCGACATGCCCCGTCCCGGCATTGTAGGGATGCAAGCTTCTATGGTCGTACGACTACGGCCATGCATGGCATGAGTACCCCCCTCCCCCTCCGCTCTCTTCTCTTCGTGTTGGCCTGCCCCGGGGCTGTATACCCAGCACGCTCTTCTAGTTCACGAAGGAGGCTTTTTTAGCGACGAGAAAGGGCGTCTGGGCTGCTTTCCCACGTTGGAAGAACTCCTAAAGTCCAAGATAAGAGCGCTGGCTCGTCACCCCTTGACGTTCAGGAGGGAAGGGAACAGGTGCGATCGCTGCTGACTTTGTGACTTGTCGCTTTTAGTGTTTGCAGTGTAACCAGTCTGGATGCCCTGGCTGCTGCCCCACAGACGGATGAGATGCTTTAAGGTCGTTACTTTAGAGGACAGAACGAGAGAGAGAGAGAGAGAGAGAGAGAGAGAGAGGAGTGCTCGAGCTCTCCTCCCGTACGAGGTAAAATTCCATAGTAACGCCTGCGAATATATACGCAACCCCCTACCAGGTACAACGTTTGTAACCGTCGCTGCTGAAATGATTCAATCCAACACTCTAGGCCTGGGACTTGGTGGTGGTGGTTTTGGTGGATGTGTCGTGGGTGGGTGTGTTGGTGTTAGTGTGTTACCAGGTATGTGTTTGTGTTGGTGGTTTTTTGGGTGATAGTGCTGCTGGTGTTTGGTGTTAGTGCTTGGTGTTGGTGTGTTGGTGTTTTTTTTTTTTCTAGTGTTTGTCGTGGTGGTGGTGTGGTTGGCGGTGGTGGTGTTTGTGGTGTTGCTGTTTGCTGCTGGTGTTTGGTGTTGCTGAAGGTATAGCCATTTGTTTGTGTGTGTTGGTTGTTGGAGGCGGTGTTGGTGTTGATGTCGGTGTTGGTGGTGTACTCCGGGGGACTACGATCCCTCTTCCACTCCCTAACTCCTTGTTTTCGCCTTGCGTTTCTTTGATTTGCCCTGCCTTCGCCTTTTCCTGGTGCCAGTATTGATTTCCCTTTGCCGGAACACCTTTAATAAATCCGTCGCGTGGTGGTTTAGAAACTGTGTTTCAGCATTCTGGATACATCGGAATTACTCAATCCACATGAAATATTCCGTCCGGTTTGCGAGGGGGGGTGGGGTCCACGTTCAAGAAAATAAAACAAATAGAAGCACGAGCAATTTTCACCCGCGTGCCTCTCCAAGCTGTAAATACGTGCCTCTCAAGGCACGACCAAGGTTCCTCATGTCCTCGCGTTTTCGCCATTAAGTCTTGATCGTCCTCGTGCCCTCGAATTTTTGCTGCTAAACGTGCCCCACGGATGCCCTTCCTTCCTTCCCGCGACCCCTCCTCCCCACAATCCACTCCTTCCCAGGTACATCCTCGTCGACCCTGCAGCAAAACCGCCTTGTGGTAGCTTGAAAACCGCCCCCCTCGACGACCACCGACACTCCTCGACGTCCGACTGGATGTCCGCCCTCCCGTCCCCTTCCCCTACGCCTTCCCCATCGACTCCTTTCGCGAGGCCCGATGACGCAGCCGATCTCGCGCGAGGCACCACCGCGGCTTCCCTAGCGCCGGTTGTATCCTCCAATATTTTCGACGGCCGCAAAGGTGACGCCGCGGCAGCGGGTGCGGCAGGGGCGACGGTACCGGCGGCAATGGAAACGGCGGCGGTAGCGGTGGACGCTGCGGACGCTGAGCGCTTCCCCCCTCCGCCCCACTCCCAGCCTCCGGCGCCATCCGCCGGTTCATCGCCGCCGGGCGGCTTCGACACGGGCGCGCTGTACGAAAGCAGCCTGCGGGGGCGGCGGTCACGAGTCGGCAGCCGAAGCGGCATCAAGTCCGGCAGCGACAACAACTGGGCTGACAAAAGGGGGGATAATACGAAGCACCCGATGGGCGGCGGTGGAGGTGGTGGTGGAGGCGTGGAGGGCAGAGTTAAAGGCGGGGGTAAGGGTGGGAATGCTTCCTCTTCGGGGGGTTCCCTCTGGATGCAAGCGGCTGCGGCGGTCGAAAAGAAGTCTACGGCGTCGGGGTCGTCTGGGCGAGGTTTGGGTACATCGGGTAACATATCAGGAAAGTCGCGGGGGTTGGACTCGCTGTCCGGCGGTGGCGGTGGAGGCGGGACGGTAGCGTCGACAGGGTACGGGACGGGCAAGGTGTCTCCAGGTGGCGGCGCGGGTAGCGTTCAGAGCGGCAGCGCGGGGGCGCGCCGGAGGCCTCGCAGGGGCTCAGCGTCTTCCACGGATGACGGCGATAGCTTGTCGACGTCGTCGTGGGCAGAAGGGGCGGATGCAGACCTACGAGGTTCACAGCAGCAGCAGCAGCATCGTTGGGGCGGCGAAGCGTCGGTGATGGCGGCTGCAGCAGAAGAGGTGGCGGCGCTAAACGCGGCGAAAGACCACCCCGAAGCCAAGCGAGCAGAAGACCGGATGCTCGTCGCGCAGGCGAACGTCAACCATGCGCTCACGGTGCTCGAGCGCCGGCTGGTCTCCCTTGTGACGCGACAAGCACCGATGCCATCACCGAGGCCGGCGGCGAGGCCGACCGAGGCGCGGGCGCGCCGCGGCTTCTCCTCCACTTATCCGTCCCCCCGGGGTCCGAGATCACCGTGCGCCCCGAGTCTCGCGGAGGAACAGCAGCCGCAGCGGTGGGTCGCTGTGGCTCCTACTGGGGCAGCCGCTGCCACTGCGCCGCTCGCGGCCGCTGCGGCGCTGCTGATGGAACGGGCGTGGTCTTTCAGGAAGGACCTGGTGGGCGCCGTGGACAAGCTCCGCGAGCGGTCGGTAGCTCTCGCGGTGGCGGAGGTCTTCGATGCTGCCGGGGATACTGGTGGTGGTGGTGGTACCGCGGCGATGAGTGCCGCTGTGGCTAGTGCTGCGGTGGCTGGTTCTGCTGCAGTGCCCGGTGCCGCGTTGGGGGGTGCTCCGGTGGTGAGTGGCGGCTGGGCCCCCGCGCAGAGCAGCCAGTCGCCGCCTCTGCTGACCACCGACGCGCGACGTTTTGCCCTCTCCGACAGACAAGGGTTCTTAGCGGGTGCAACAGACGAGGCACGCCGCGGTTTGCGCGGCGAGGGTTTACGCGGCGAAGGAGCGGCAGAATCGACGGTCGGCGGAGTGGCGGGGTCCCTCGCCCTCCACCGTACTGCGGACACCAGGCGGGAGGAGCCACCAAGGCCAGCCACCGCCGCGGCAGCGGGCGGTGTACTCCTCGGGGTGTCCTGCTGTCTGGATTTCGATCGCATTCTCGGCGAGGACAGCTTGTTACCTGGGTCGGCGGAGGGGTTGCGCGACCATGGACGGAGCGAGGAGGGGCTTGTCGGGAGCCCGCTGTTCTCCCCGGCAATGGACTCGATTGGTCGATTGGGACCAGTGTCAGGTAGAGGTGTTGTTGCTGTCGACCGACCCCTGTTAGGATTCGGGCGAACCGTGATGCAGAGCGGCAGCAACGGTGGCGGTGGCGGCAGCGCGGGTGGGTTGTCGGCGCGGGAACGACGGCATAGTGACGACCCCCCTAGGATTGGCGTTCTCGCCCCCGACTCGTGGGCGCTAGTGTTGCGAGATGTCTCCGCCGCGGAGGATCGCTGTCGGGAGTATGTGTCGGCGTGGGAATCGGCCGGAGGGGCGTTGGGGGAGGCGTGTGATGATTTGGGAAGCGACGACGTTCGTGGCCTTGCGGGAGTTTTCGCCCCGCAGTGATGTTGACCGCGCAAAAGCACATGTGAGACTCTTTTCTCTCGTCGTACTGGTACGTACTACCTGTAGCGATGGGCTGCGAGTGCACCGGAGCCTGTTTTGTTTGTTTTGTTTTGTTTTTGTTTGTGTTCTCGCGTCTGCGCTGCTGTCAGTTCTCTTGGTACGGCTACGTCGTAGTGCAAGCGAATCGATTAAAAAATAAGATCCTTCTCCAAAAGTTCTTGCCTGTTACGGCGTTATCGTCGATTGGGGGCAGAGAGGGGGGGGGGCTCTTGTCATGCATGGCCGTGGTCGTATGGCCGTAGACCCTCGCATCCCTGCAATGCCGCGACGGGGCACGTCGGGTTTTCACCGACCAGGCAGACATTGCTTGCACCAAGCGGTAAACGCCGTGTGGTATTGGGCGAATCGCATGAAGGGCGCGCTGCATCCTACTAAAAACCGCTTGTAAGATGGAAAAATTATTGCATGTGGATGACAACGTCGAATACATCGGCGGGGGGCTCTGTGGTTCGTTGACTATGCTGTGTAACCAACAAAGGATGTGCAGTGGGTTCGATTCTCACCTTGCTTCATTTTTGTTGTTTTCGAGCGTACGCGCTGGAGACATTATGAATGGTTATTATAGTATACCCCTGGATACTAGTATCATATATACGTGGCGAGGGGAGTGCCCCGGAGATCAATGCAGCACGGTGAGATGAAATTCGTGTGGCATGAAAAACCCCTTTCGAACCGACGACACCCCCGTTTTTGGTCACCAATTACTCGGCAATAGTGTGGAATAAAGAGGGGATTATTAGAGACAGGAACCTTCCGAGAATAATCCGTGGTTTGTTCGTAAGAGAGAATGAGGCATGTTGGTTCTATTCTGAGGGCTTGTTTGGGATAATACCCCCCTTTGTACGTACTATGATTAAATGTACCCCATGTTTTTGGCGAAAAACTGCTTGAAAATAGTGTGCCTTTTGGAACTACGCATGGCACCCACGTTTTGGACGAACTACTTGGGAATAGTGTGGGATAAAACCACAACAGTAGGCCTAGCCTAGGCCTATCAAATCGGCAGCGGGCAGTGTCGTGCCGTCTGCTCGTGTCCCTCCGCTCTATTCACGCGGCTATCATACCAGTGTGCAACATCAAGCACGATGTGCTCGAGAGTGAGCGCACGTCTTCCCGTCCTCCTTGCCTCTCGCCAGAACTAGAAGCCCTTGCGTACGTCGGGAGAGCCCATACGTCGGCAGAGCCCATGACTACGAACCAAAGTTGATTCGGTTGGTTGACAACAAAACTCGTATTCAGTTTCTTTCTGGGTACTTTCGACGTCCGAAATATTTTGCTTTCATTAACGGCACCCACGTTTTCGGGAAAAAAAAGTTGGAGTTACGTAGTGTGGGATAAAACCCCTTTGTATCGAACCGCGGTCCATTTTGGGGCAAAAACGACTGAAAATTTGTGTAGTGTGGGGTAAAACCCCGTGAAAACGGTGAATAGTGTCACAGTATCCCCGTTTCTTCTCTATTGTTGTGGAAGCGTCATTTAACTGCTCAGAAACTTCTGGAGAGGCAAGGGACCGCTACTAATATGAACCAAAACACGTGTGAGTGATCCAAGAGAAACCAAAGTGAACCTGCACAGCAGTAGTTGAGCTTGCCCCATACTGCCTAAACTAAGGCGTGATGCCGCAAGCGGTAAGGCCGTAGTGTACCCTCACAATGGAACGACAGCAACTGCACCGCCGTTTTTGCGTCAAAACTACTCGGATATCATGTCTATTATCCCATTTATTATCTTCGCTCTTCTTTGTCTCTCTCTCTCATTAGCCGCAGCTCAGATCCGGGGTCACTAGGTAGCCTCTTCTCCTCCCTCTCTCCCTCCCTCCCCACTGCGGTGCATGCCTTGCATTTTCATCGCGAGAGAAAAATTCAATACGTTCTTCCCTCGTCGACTCCCGTCACATTATAGTGTGGGGTTAAACCCATTACTTATATATAACTATAATAACTGCACCTTGAATTGGGTTTAAAATGCTTGGAAAGAGTGCGGGATAATTTTGTTTTTGTATCGCCCCGGTGGTCAAGCAGTTAAACCACGAGACGGCTAAGGTTGATGTCGGGGGTTCGAGTCTCCGTAGTAGGGAGATTTTTGTTCTAACATATCATCGAAGTGTCGAAAGCGCCTAATATAGCGTGTGGGTAGGCACAGTTCGATGCGAGTCGACGAGGGAACAAAGGGCTGAAAAGTTCTCGCGATAAAAATGCAAGGCACGTACCGTAGTGGGGAGGGAGAAGAATAGCCTACTATGTGACCCCGGATCTGAGTTACGACTAAAGAGGGAGAGAGACAAGAAGGACGAAAATACTAAATGGGATAGAAAAAAAAATGTACGATCGTATTCTACCGGTACACTTCGTATCTAACTGCACCCGCGTTTTCGGGGTAAAAAATACTTGAAAATAGTGTAGGATGAAAAAATGTTTTACTGCACCCGCGTTTTTTGTGTAAAACTACTTGAAATTAGTGTAGGATAAAACGACTTGATATAGAAACTACATAACTGCACCCACGTTTTTGTTCACCAATTACTTGGAAACAGTGTGCGATAAAAAACCCTTTGTTTAGGAATAACTGCGCCCTACGTATGTTTCTTTGGGAAGAAATACTTGGAACTAGTGTAGGATGACACGCCTTTAAGTGAAGCAGTTATCTACTGAACTATAGTGGTAACAAATCTACCGTATAAATTTCCCAGCCCAGGGTAATCCTTATAACCCCGGCGGGATCTTTGGGACATAACGGTACCCGTACATTGACCCGTCCACTTCGTTTTAATGCCTGGGGAACCAGAGACATGTTTTTAGGGACGCACGCGCACAACAAGTGTTTCTATGAAAGAAACGTTCGAAGTGAGATTCGAACCCTTGTCCTGCCGACAACGCCGATGACGCCAAATGTGAAGGTTCATATAGGGGTGAAATATCGATCAATTACCAAGCCCAGAGGGGAATCCATCTAAAATTTGTATGTAGAACCAACTGCGCCCCCGTTTTTTCGGCGTAAAAATTACTTGGATTCAGGGTGGTATAAGACCCCTTTCGCTTCATTTTATTTTTCATCTTGTAGAGAGAATTCGGCGTTATCGTTCATATTCTTCGGCTGGGTACGCAGTACGTAGCTCACTTTGACAGCAGCAGATGGCATTGTTTGGTTAATCGCGCTTGTGGGAATGCCAAGTGGATACCGCACGGAACGGTGCTGGCAGACTGGTAGAACGCGCGAACAGACAGGGCTGCTGTTTACAACTGGACAGCGGTCGGTCGCTGGACCAGATAACGCGTGATTTCGTGATTCATCAGTCAATCCTCTACTCGTCGACTCGCGCCGAATTGGGCCTGCCCACGCTATGTGTACGAGCTCTCTCAGCAGTTGATTCCTTTTCTTTTGTTTTTGCAAATAAATATATTATCGCCACGGATAGGTGGATGGAATTTAAACCCATGAAATCAACTCTACGTAGCAGCACCCCGAGGGTACCGGTAGACCAGCGGGGCGACCGGTTTATATGTAGAACTACGTAACTGCACCGCCGTTTTTTCGGTAAAAACTACTTGGAATTAGTACAGAGATAAAACCTCTGTACATAGAAACTACCTGGGCCCACGTTTTTTTGGGGATAAAACCACTTAAAACTAGTGTGGGATTAAACCCTTCGTCCCCGGTGAAATGACAAGTGAATCTCGTCCCTGTTAGTGTCAAGGTCGTGAGTTCGAGCCCCCCCCGAGTGCATACTCGTGTACACTCGAAGGGACTTTTTCTCGCAAAAATATCTTGACTAAATTACAAACAAAAAAAGGAAGTGAATTCGCAGGACCAAATATTGGCAGTAAAAAATAGGTCGTAAATATAGAGTTTTTTGTGTGTGCCGTCGGTCCTTTTTACTACCAGCTATGGCCTCCCCTGGCAACAACAGTTGATGCGCAAAAATGGTGTAATTACTGACTGTACTTCCAAGCACTAAAACGAGGGTGCAGCCACTATTTCTGAAGGGATTTCATCCTATGCTCACGCCAAGTAGCACTCCCTCTAAAAATTGGGTACATTTTCTTGTGTACATAGTTCTGAGTTGTAAAGGGTTTTTTTTTCCCTACACTATTTTTAAGTACTTTTACACTAAAACGTGACTATATATACGCACAGAACTACTAGTATTAATAGAAACTATAAACTCGTCTGGGCTGGTCGGTGTAACTTGCCCCCGTCACTTGCACGGTGAGAATACCTTTTTTCTTTACCTTTTCAAGAGTTTTTTGTTTTTTGTTTTTTGCGGTCTTGCCCTTTGGCTATGTACGTATATGCGAATGTGGTATTTATAATCACTACTCTGGGCTAGGTAATTGGTCGATCTTTCACCCTCTATTTTAGCTTTTCAAGAGTTTGTTTTTGTGTTTTTTGGTCTTGCCCGGTGGCTACGTACGTATACACGAATGTGATATTTATAATGATTACTCTGGGCTGGGTAATTGGTCGGTCTTTTACCCCCTATACGTACGTAGCTCAGTAGGTAACACCCTCACATTGGCGTCGACGACGGCAGGACACGGGCTCGAATCTCGCTTCGAACGTTTCTTTGATAGAAAACGCTTGCGCGTGCGTCCTTAAAAAAACAGGTCTCCCTGGTTTTTCAGGTATTGAAACGAAGCGAGTAGGTCAACGCACGGCCGTACCAGGTATACGGTACCGACGTTCCAAAGATTCCGCCGGTCAGAGGGGGGGGGGGCGTACTCATTTGTTGCTTGCCTTAGTCATTTGACCATTGACCACGCATCCCTTTCGAGACGGAGCACCGTTCCTACTCCTAATAGAGACACCTCCAACACTTGGGCGCTCTTTACGTTGTTTCCATATATTACAAAGAAACTTTTTGCTATTCTTATCCCCTTCCTGTTTCGCCGCCTGTGGCCACCATCTATCTCCAAAGATAGCGATCGTTTTCTTGCTCCTATTAAGTGTTACAAGGATTTACCCTGGGCTGGGTAAATTATCGATATTTTACCCCTATAGCTCAGTAGGGTGCAATTACAGTTCTATATATATCTTTCCCATCCCATCTATTAGCTTCGCCCTTCCTCTCTCTCTCTCTCCTTCTTAGTCGCAACTCAGATCCGGGGTCACAAAGCAGGCTCTTCTCCCTCCGCCCCCACTACGGTTCTTGCCTTGCATTTTTATCGCGAGAATATTTCAGCACTTTCTTCCCTCGTCAACCCTCGTCGAAATGTGCTGACCCACGCTATAATATGCGCTCTCGACTGTATAAAGGTGTCTAATCCCGCAATAATTTCACGTAGTTTTGACCCTAAAAAGGGAGAGGGTTTTATCAGAGAAAGGAAACTTCAAAGAAAAATCGGTGTTTTTGTTCGTAAGGGATAATGAGGCATGTTGGTTCTATTCTGTGTGTTTTATTTTTATTTTTGAGAATCGAACTTCTTTATGGTGGCCATTGTTTGATTCATCGCGTAGTCGGTGGAACTACCAAGTGAATACAGCACGACGGGATTGTGCTGGCAGCCCACCATGGGGAACTATAGTAAATAGGACCCAATATTGTTAATAAAAATAGGTAAATATATAGGTTTTCGTCTGTACCGTAGATTCTGTCCACTATGGTCCCCCGTAATAGTATATATAGAACACGCGAACAGACAGTGCTGCCTCAGCTGGCCAGACGTTTCCGGGCCACAGACATATCGTGATTTATAAAGCGGTTTTATCCAACACTGTTTCCAAGTTAATACAGTAGTTGGTGACCGAAAACGTGGGTGCAGTTATTAATAGTTCTATAACTTTTTTTTTTTTTTTTTTCCATCCCATTTATTATCTTGGCCCTTCTTTTCTCTCTCCTATTTAGTCGTAACTCAGATCCGGGGTCACGAAGTAGGCTCCTCTCCCTCCCCCCCCCACTGCGGTTCTTGCCTTGCATTTTTATCGCGCAGAGGGTTCAGCATTTCCACCGCTCGTCGATTTCCATCGAAGTTTGCTAACTCACGCTCTCGCGCTGTCCGCTATTATCGTATATACTGGTATCTGGTACTTGGAAGAGTACGTGACGAGAAGGACGGAGTAAGGACAGCAACTTGAGCAAAGTAAAACCCAACCAAGACGGAAGTAGGCATGAAAGGGAGTTAGACTTTGTACAGAGGGCTCTTTTTGTTTTGTTTTTGTGTTTTTGTGTTTTTCTTTTTTCGGGGTGCTTGTGAGTGATTAACGTTGAAACATGCCTCATGTTACGCATTGTTGGACGGCAAGGATAATTGACATCAACAACCACAAACAACACTCATATTACTGTAGTAATATCCTCTGCATGGGTGGGTGGGTGAGTGGGTGGGTGGGTTGGTCACGAAATAAAAATCCCAACAAAAAAAAACACACTCGACGTAAATATATATATGACGTGCACGTTTGGGCTCGTGTTATAGGACTAAGTGAGACACAGAGTATCCCCTTGAAGGTTTGTCTATTAAGCATCCTTGGTGTTACTCACTTTCGTGTAGAATTAAGCGTAGAAGAGAAGCAGCTTTCATTAGTCCCCGAGCCAGATGACATCTGGCTCGGTGGGCTTCATGTATGGCCCTCCCGATCTTATAAGTACCCCGAATACGAATGCCATCCAAGTATTACGAAAACGGACCAAATACCTATAAACGAGGTAATTACCGGCCTTCCAAGCCCATACCATTACACTAGCCCACCCCGATGAGCCGTATATGCAAAAATATGGGGGAAACGAGGAAATCCCAGTTCCCCGAACTAGAACATGAGTCGAAGATGTGGCTCCTCAAAACCCCTCCCACACTTCTAAGTTGCTAGGCTAAGAAGCCGGAGCTAGAAGACTTGTCGCAATGCCGAAAACGCCACGTGTTATATGACTGGGTGAGACACAGAGTATCCCCTTGCAGGCTAGTCTGTTTAGCATCCTTGGTGTTACTCACTTTCGTGCAGAATTAAGCGTAGAAGAGAAGCAGCTTTTATTAATCCCCGAGCCAGATGGCATCTGGCTCGGTGGGCTTCATGTATGGCCCTCCCGATCTTACAAATACCCCGAATACGAATCCCATCCAAAGTTTTACGAAAACGGACCAAATACCTATAAATGAGGTAATTACCGGCCTTCCAAGCCCTTACCATTACACTTCACACCGAGGGTACAACGGACGCGTGCTACGTAGGATAGAGGTACGAGGCACGTTTTTTGGCTGTTTTGTTTTTTTCTTTCTTTCTTTCTGAATGAATGATCGGGCTCCTTGTTAACAAAACCCAGAAATCGTCGGTCTTTTCATTCTTGTGTTTGCAACCTTTTTCTTTTGTATAATCCAGTCAGGCCACGGGAGTGCTCGTCGGGAAGCAACTTCAAGTTTCCGTCCAGAATCAGTGTTTTTTCCTTCAAGGTGACCTACTATTTAATAGCACAGAGCTCCTCAATAAGTGAGTACCCTCCGAAGGCAGAACATTGGTGCACCTCTACCGTATAGCATGCGTCAGCCACAGAGAACCCCTCCAAGAAAATTTGTTTTTCGCAAACTAAAGCATGGAGAAGGAGAAGATGGCGACCAATGATGATGTCATTGGGCAAGCAGAAAAATGAAATATTTCGGAGGACCATAGCAAATGGGACCAAGTAAATGTTCTTATTAGTAGTAAAAATATGGAAAGACATACGTAGATTTTGTGTGTGTTGTACGTAGTGTCATAAGGCTTAGATTAGGCGTGTCCTGCCGACGACGCCATTTTTTAAGGCATTAGTAGTCCGTTGGGCTACTGGTAAAAGGTAAACAAATTACCTTCCCAATCTAAGCCTTGTAACAGCAGCAGGTCCTATTTACTCATGGTCCCTCGTAATAATATGTTGAAATTATTTCGGACAGCTCCCGTCCCGGTCCGTGTCTTGTTTGTGCGGCTCCACTTGCTTACTCATTTGTACGTACTCCAGTACATTATACATGCATGAATATATACATATGTTACGGGGAACGGGGGACCATAAGTGACTGGGACCTCCTGCGGTACACACAAAAAACATTATATTGCCTAATTTTTAATGACAATATTTGGTTCTATTTATTATTGTCCCCCGGAATACCTAGCACATATATATGTATATATACAATAATATAGTGGTATCAGTATTCATTATAATATTTTATTTCGTATGATTCCATTAGCTATCTGACAATGTGCAGCTCTTATGTCAATCGCCATACCGTTCACATATATATATATATTATGTATTACACGTATCAATCATACGAGACCTGAATACTTGACCACATTCTTTATCAATAATATTGCAGTCCCCCTTATGAAAACGCCTCTGCCGAGTTCTAACAGACGTTTCACCGATCAAAATCTGGAAGGGTGACATGGTGACATATGATATATACATGAACTTGCTGCGCCTTTTCAATAAAATTATATTGGCAAACATGCCCCTCTATATCGCGGCTCAACTTAACATAAAACTACTGTCCCAAAATATAAGGACACACATGTTTGATCTATCTATTATATATAGTTCGTCTGATGCCCAAAAAACAATACTTTAATCAAGTGATCTTTGATGCCCACTTTATCATAGCAATTTAGAGTAGCGCTGATGGAAAAAAATATATATTCGTACAGCAGTTCGCTTTGATGCCCAATTCCCAAATCAACCACAAATAGAACATATATTCTGCATGCGACGATTGACCTTCGATCTCGACATAGACTCAGTCCACGACTAACGACCTTCGTACCAGGCAAGGCCAGCAAGTGTACATAGCGGCCTCGAAGGTATTATTACGATTCGTAGTCTAGGGGGCGAGCGGTTGCTTGCGGCGTCCGACGGTCTTCGTCGAAAAACCTTAAAACACTCGTTCTTGCGATCGGATAGAGTTTTCGTGTTCTGTTTTGAACTCAGCTGCCAACTGTGTTTTCGTCAGACGCCTGCTCTGCGCCCTCCGCATATCATCGACCGAGGCGTGAGAACTGTGGCACTACGCTCGTAGGGTGGATCGGAGGTCCTCACCAGCGCGATGCGTTCAGAGTTTATGACGCAGTCGTTGGGTTTGTCGATCGATATGTCAAAATGTCAAACTTGAAAAAATGCGATTTTTTTCTTGTATATGATGCGTACCTGGTATAAAAAACCAAGTATCCCCGTCGTCGTACGAGGTACGAGTACTTGACGTATGTACGAGTATGTATGTATGTGCTGTCTGGTACCTGGTATGAACGAACCTGGTATCAACTACGCATCCCCGTCGTACATGCGTACTCGTATGAATACAAGTATGAATACGGGCTCCAGGTTCACAGCTTGAGCCTGTGGCACTTTCCTTCTTGTCTGTGTACGTACGCGTCGAAGAGACGCCAGGTTGTTGATCACACGAGATCTGGTTTGCACGATAAGATACGGAGATCTTATGACAGGGTGAATTGGTGATACTTGCATGGGAGATCCTTACGGTGATCTCCGACAAGATGTTACCGGGCGCTTCCGACAAGATGTATGTATGTGCAGGTATATATCATATGTACGAGTATACGAGTTCATAAGACACTCTCCTCTCGTACCACACTGGTGATGGTACTCGTATAAGTGCTGATGATGGTGTATCATAGTAGTGTTGAGTTGACGTACGGTACAGTAGTATATGTGTTGTTTAGTATCCACGACCCGGCTCCAAGAAGCACTTCGTACGAGTATGTATGTGCAGGTATACGAGTGATATATGAGTACGTAAGACAGCACACAGCACTCTCTCGTACACTGGCGACGGTGACTGTTCACCCTAGCCAAGGCCACAGTCGTTGAGCAAGATCGTTTATATTTACGCAGGGATGTGTTCATGCACGGATGCTTATACTCGTATGTTGGCCTATATCTAGACTTCGGAAATCCGCCGACATTGTAATATTGACAACCGAGGATAGGTTTGCCCCTACACGCTTTGTGCTAGAGCTGTCGACGTTGTTTACTCTTCTTTAATTCCGGAGTTATCAGGTTGACAGTCTTGTGTTTATATGTTCGTTATTGTTTCTTGCCTTCTCCTGTCTTCTTCAGCGTATTATATCTTATCATTATTATCATCATCTTTGCCATCCGACAATGTGCAGCATGACCTTCAGCGTTGACCACTCATAACATTCCCGAAAGCAGAAAACCACGGAAACAAAGGAAACCTATGCGCAAAGTCTAACTGTTTGGCAGCTCTTGTATCTTTGGTTGTGTTTATGTCCCCATCGTTTCTATTTTCTTCACCATTATTTGTACTCCTATTAACCTTCGCCGTCATCTTTTTTCCTATTTATTCCTATTATATTTATTTCGACCCTCTATCATCTCCATTACTACTTGCTTCAATCTGGCCCTACCGCCGTGGGGGCGGGAGGGCCACTTATTCCCTAGTATAATATATACTTCGTATATATTATATTATGTTGTATGCACATCGCGCGCCACCTCTCCCTATACCATATATACGCATGTGTCACGAGGGAAATATTGCGGGGGGCCATAGTAAACACTAGTAAATAGGGACCTACGGTACACACAAAAAGGAAAATATTATTTGTGATTGGGAACCGATATAAGAATAATCTGCAGTTTGTTGTTATAGAGAGAATTTGGCGTTAAGGTTCATATTCTTTGGCATTCCAGCAGTACCATAACACTAGCCCACTCTGATGAGCCGTATATGCAGAAATATGATAAATTCGTGGAAACCCCGATTCTACGAACTAAAACACGAGTCGAAGATGCGGCTCCTCAAAACCCACCCCCACACCTCTGAACGGCAAGGCTACGAAGCCCATAACATAAGGCATTATTAGTCCGTTTTGGGCTGCTGGTAAAAAAAGGTTAGACATGTTTACCTACACCAATCCAAGCCTTATATCATACAACTCTGTCCCGAAATAAAGGCACCGTTTGGATTGAATATGAATGCACAAATGGTGCTTATACTTCGGGACAGAGTGGTTTAACATAAGGCACCCGGCCATCCAGGAACCATTTCACCAGCCGAAAAAAAAAGTGCTACTTGTATATCGTATACGTCGTAGCACGCGTCTCTCTAGATCCAGCTCGGAGCTAAAAAACAGGAGGTTTACTATTCTTTCACGCGAG
Organism: Saccharina japonica; assembly: GCA_008828725.1. Classification (NCBI taxonomy): domain Eukaryota; class Phaeophyceae; order Laminariales; family Laminariaceae; genus Saccharina; species Saccharina japonica. The sequence goes on along the minus strand of MEHQ01003181.1, from coordinate 1,870 downwards.
CTCATAAAACAGAAACGACACGTTTAAAGCGCGCATTAAGCTTCGGCTGTGCCAAGAGATACTCCCATCGAAAGAGGGGGGGGGGTGCGTGGTCAATGGTCAAATTACTAAGGCAAGCACCGAATGAGTACGCCCCCCCCCATAGGACTACGGCCATGCATCGAGTACACCCCTGTGGTCAAATGACTAAGGCAAGCAACAAATGAGTACCCCCCCCCCCCCCCGCCCAACAACACTTCCCGCGATCATCGTGCACTGTTAAACTCGGCATAGGTATGTATATAGCGCGCATACAAAAAATGCATGCAAGCGAGTGAGTAGAACAAATCTACTATACAAGCAGTACAAGTAATACATATATACGTATATACAACATGCAAGTATGTTGCGGTGTACTATTGCCGGGGGGCATAGTAAAGAGGACCAAATATTCTTAGTAAAAATTCGCAAATATATAGGTGTTTGTGTATACCGTAGGTCCTATTTACTATGCCCCCCCCCAATAGTATTACTACGAAAACCACCCCCGCACTGAATTCCAACAGTTTTCCCGCTAACCCGTGGGTGGGTGTCATTTCTACAAAGGTATTAACACATTGCCCCCCAACCATTGTCTACATTCTAAGAGTGGCCACAACTATTGTTGGTGCTCTCCAAATCGTTATTTCAAGTCTTGCCAAGCAGACCAGGACGCCCACGTGACATAGGACACAATGCAGCTAGTAGTAGAAGCAGTCGTAGTGGTAGTGGCGGCCGTAGCAGAGTAGCAGCAGCAGTATTAGTGGTGGTTGTAGTAGTAGTAGTAACCGCAGTAGTAGTAGAAGTAGCAGCAGTAGTAGCAGAAGTAGCAGCAGCAGTAGTAGCAGCAGGAGTAGTAGTAGTAGTAGTAGTAGTAGTAGTAGTAGTAGTAGTAGTAGTAGTAGCAGTAGTAGTAGTAGTAGTAGTAGTAGTAGTAGTAGTAGTAGTAGTAGTAGTAGTAGTAGTAGTAGCAGCAGTAGTAGCAGTAGTAGTAGTAGTAGTAGTAGTAGTGGTAGAAGTAGTAGTAGTAGAAGTAGTAGAAGTAGTAGTAGTAGTAGTAGTAGTAGTAGTAGTAGTAGTAGTAGTAGTAGTAGTGGTAGTAGTAGTAGTAGTAGTAGTAGTAGTAGTAGTAGTAAGTAGTAGTAGTAGTAGTAGTAGTAGTAGTAGTAGTAGTAGTAGTAGTAGTAGTAGTAGTAGTAGTAGTAGTAGTAGTAGTAGTAGCAGTAGTAGTAGTAGTAGTAGTAGTAGTCGTAGTAGTAGTATATAGTAGTAGTAGTAGTAGTAGTAGTAGTAGTAGTAGTAGTAGTAGTACATACTCGGTATCATACATATATACCACGACCTGTACTGTGGTCTATCTACTCTAGTCCGAGTTACTCCTGTACGTAGCACTCGGGAGGGGCGAGGGAGGGGGGGGGGGGGCGTTGATGAGTTGCCGTGCACCTTACTACTATACAAGCAAGAAGTATATTCTACTAATATAATACATACAAGGGATTTGCGGCTGACTTAGGGTTAGGGTTAGGCCTAAGTAGTAGTAGTAGTAGTAGTAGTAGTAGTAGTAGTAGTAGCAGTAGTAGTAGTAGTAGTAGTAGTAGTAGTAGTAGTAGTAGTAGTAGTAGTAGTAGTAGTAGTAGTAGTACTACTACTAGTAGTAGTAGTAGTAGTAGTAGTAGTAGTAGTAGTAGTAGTGCAGTAGTAGTACAGTAGTAGTACAATAGTAGTAGTAGTAGTAGTAGTAGTAATAGTAGTAGTAGTAGTAGTAGTAGTAGTACACCCTGGCAGGCAGCAGCGGGGGGCGTACTCGTTTGTTGCTTGCCTTAGTCATTTGACCATTGACCACGCATCCCTT
>MEHQ01004022.1:1481497-1654236 GCA_008828725.1 Saccharina japonica | reverse complement strand
CTGTTAAGTAGCCCTATCGCTTGGTTTCGATTGGTCTCGAAATTGGACACCCTACCACTACTGTATCGCACTTCGGGGGGTGCGCGTTGCATATACCAGTGTTTTCACCAGCGTATGGCAGGCAGACGTTCACCTCCTTGGCCACCAACATCGGCTTGTCTCACAATAACAAGCCTCGTCTCATCTTGATGTTGACAGGTGTCCTGCTGCACCAGCCGGATCAGCGAGAGTGGCATGATGTGCGACACAACTAATGCGGCGCCGTGTATTGTTAACCCGGGTGGTGAGCCTCGAGAAAGTCTAGGTAGAGCAGTAACTACCCCGATATAGCTTGGTATGCAGCTTTCTTGCCTACTAATACTTGAGCGTTTTCGGCTGTGTATTTTGAGCAGACCTCCCTTCTTTGAACTGTGGCACTACTGTGCGCGAAAGCTCTGTACGCGCTAATCAAATATATACCTCGAACGCTACGTGCATTTCAACGACTCCACCCTCGCTGTGTTGCATCGGCCTGTTGTGCTGAAGACGTCTGCAGTGACGGCCTTCCGGGAGTCCAGTCTGGCGACATCTGCTGCGATTCTTCCTGCGGGACATGCGGGGGGAGTGGTTGCGGCGCACGACCGGGCGGTTCGGTTAGTTGATACCTGTTGTAGACGAGTGTTGCTGTATGGACACCCAAAACGTAGCCCAAACACTATTCGGCTCCTCATTCACGGACCTATTTAAACTTGATTTTAGTGTGTACCTATTTATGGCCCCGAGTGTACCAGGTATACCTGTTTTTGGCCGCTGCCCATAATGATAAGCTTGCCCGATATACAACATTGTGATCTTCAATAGGTGTCTAACGAGAAGACTGTCTTTGTATACGTATAGAATGCAAATATTTGTTGTAGCCTCCCACCGTTGAGAAGGAATAGGAATGAAAAGGTATCTGCACGGCCCAATGGACTTCGCGAAAAAGCTGAAACTGCGATTTCGTGTTGGGGACCTAGACCTGCCAGAAAGAAGAAGGAGGTATACCAGTAGCCGGGAGGAGGAGGGAGATGCACAGATGTGCCCATGTGGCAAAGCCATAAAGAGTAGAATTCACATAGTGGGAGAATGTGAAAGGTACAAGGAGGAAAGGGATGTGTTGGAGGAGATGGGAAAAATAGAGGAGCGTGACATGGAGCAGTTTGGTACACTACATAGTAGCGAGAAAACGATCGCTATCTTAGGAGATAGATGGTGGCCACAGGCGGCGAAACAGGAAAGGGATAAAATTGGAAAAATATGTATTTGTGATATACGGAAACAACGTAATGAGCGCCCAAGTGTTGGAGGTGTCTCTATTAGGAGTAGGAACGGTGCTCCGTCTCCAAAGAGATGCGTGGTCAATGGTCAAATGACTAAGGCAAGCAACAAATGAGTACCCCCCCCCCCGCGCGCGCTCCCTCCCTCCCGACCGACTTTTAGAGCTCGATATCTCCACGAATATCAGCGCCATTGGACAGATCTCTCTTGAACCGAAGGCTGGCCGAAAACGTGTCATTTGCTATCGCCACCTTCCTTGTTACGGAGTTATCGACCTAGAAAATTCGATCCGGGGGGGGGCGGGCGTACTCATTTGTTGCTTGCCTTAGTCATTTGACCATTGACCACGCATCCCTTCGAGACGGAGCACCGGAGGGGGCTCCAACATTGGGCGCTCATTACGTTATCCGTGGCCACCCGCCAAATTTATGGGGGGGGGGGTAAATAAATATACCAGTATATTCCCCCGCGTATGACAGGAAGACGTGCACTGTTCTGCCCCCGACATCGGTCGGTCTCACAAAAAACAAACCTCGCCCCCTTTTCTGCTGACAGTCCTCGTGCTGCAGCAGCCGGATCAGGGACAGTGCCGTGATGTGCGACACCAGCCTGACGGCACCGTGCATCGTGAATGGTGTGTATCGAGAAAGTCTAGCTAGACCACGGGTAGACCAGTGACTACCCCCGCAGTGGGGTTTGGAGTCTCTACTGCTTGTACGTTTCTAGCTATATCGGTACGCACAGCTATATCTCGCTACTGTCTGTAGCGACGTGCCTGAAAACCCCGCGAGTGTCAACACGTTTCACGTCAAACTTGACACGTTTTGTTTTATTTACCACCGTGTTTGTGCGTATCACATTGGTCCGTATGAACATGTTCTCTATAGTTGTCGGTGAAATGCTTGCCGCTTCACAAGGATGCACGCTCCGGTAGAGGTGCACCTGCGTACAGTACACCTGCATGAATGCCAATTTCTGAGGGTGGTCACTTTAGGAGCTCGAAACCACACCCGAAAATACGATTTTTGGAGGAAACTAAAAGTGTTCTATACCCGACGAACACTCCCATGGTCTTCAAGTATTACATACAAAAAAGTGCATCATACCAATTAATTTCCGACGGGTTTGGGTTAAGGATACCCGTTATTCCGAGCAAACGCTTCAGCCAAAAAACGGTATACCCTACACCTCTATCGTAGCACGCGTCCAAGGGAAGATGCTGTAGTATCCTTCCAATGCTGGGATTGTGGGGTTGAGTAGATGTCGTTCTACCAGGTACCAGATACCTGGCAATTGTGACCGTACATCGAACTGGAGTGGTACTGCGGGAATTACGTTGAAATGCCGGCCATTCCCTGGCAACAGGTATTGAAATCGTGTTTCCATAATGTTTGGAGTTGTACCTTAGATGGAAGCTAGGGGTTTCCAAAGTGGGGGCATCGCGAGCCTTCAGTTTTTTTTATCGCGCCCCAGGGGTTAAAATTATCTCCTTCCGTCTGTATGTAAAGAACACACGTGAGTACCATCGAGTAGCTGTTAAATAGGCCAACCTGGTGAAGAGATACTCTGGGTCCCTTATCCTGATAATACCACTCAACTAGTTTGGAACAGTTTAGTTCGGGGGGAGCTGCGCCGTATTGTTAATGCGTTGGTTGTTGTGTATTTATATTGCATTTTTCATGTGTCCCGTGTAAGTTTTCCCTCCTCCTCCTGTATTTGTGAATTGCTCTAACATGTCAGTGCACCGAACAGGGGGGTGGTTGAGTATGCCCGGAGTACAGCCGCCCATCCATGCACAACGCACGCTCACAAACTGCTGCACGTTTCCCTGTTGCGCGCGTTCTTTCCATTCGTGGACGTATATATGCTTGCAGAAGACATGCCCAGGTACGGGTGCCTCAACCCCACCAGCAGAACCTACAAGTGCTCGTTTTCCGGCGACACATCATTGTGAGATACGACTTTCTACGTTCAGAGAAAATGTGATCTTACTGGTACCAGGGATAGTCGCACCACTGTCTCTTAATATAAGGACCGTTTCTATTTGGTAATAGTTAATGAGCAGTCCCCATATTTGTGGACAGAGTGGTAAAACAAATGCTGCATAGGGGAAACCTTTGCCCATATTACACAACTCCTCGACCGCGGGCGCATACCGCGGGACCACTAGGGAGTGCAGAGGGTGCTTGGTGTTTAGAGCAGATGCTCTGTCGATGAGCCTTGTCAAAGAAATGTCAAAGGCCTCTTACGGTACTTTGTATGGCCTGAGCTACCCGCGGCCGTACGCCATCCACTTTCACAGCGATACGACTCGTGGTGGGGTTGTAAGCGGTAGCCGTTAGTATACTTCCCATACTGCAACATTATCACCGTAGCGTACTATTTCTGGAGGTGTCATGCGATAACTACAGTACAATGATCTTGAGGACGTGCCGACGGAGATTAGGTATATGGCACGAGCGATTGTAGCGAACACCTGGATGTCAACGTTGCGCTCCCAGCCATGTCGAAACACGCTACTACTGTAGACGGAACGGTCGCACTCGCCGTATGTGCATGCATAGCCTGTACGTAGCGAAACACATTGTCCACCAAGCACTGCTGCTGTGTTTTGTCTTCATAGCTACAGTAGATGGCGGAGCACCAACAAAAAAAGCATGCCAACTATTGCCGTGTGAAACTTTAAGCTGGAAGAGGCGCTTCACGCGGCACGAGTACACGACCACGACCCGCACGAGCTGTAGATAGTATTCCCAGCTTGCTTCCTTCTGCCTGCCTTCGTTCGTCGCAGGTTGTTCGAGGAGTGTGACCTGTCCGACCGTGACGTCCCCTTTTTGCCGGCATGCTTCGAGGCGTTCGGGAGATCAAACATCCAAAGGCTGTGAGTGCTTCGCGCAGCGGTTCATTACCTGGCCGGCGGGATACATGCGTTGCGAAGTAACCGTCCGCCATCGGTTGACGAGCGAAGTTTATGTTGAAACCATACCCCGCCTTGAGCTGTCGACTAGTGGAAACCTGCACGTGAGGATTTGATTTTGTGTAGTGGCATCTTTACATGACGTGACGATTGCCTATGTTGGGCCCCTAGTTGCTGCGGGTTGCCTATACCATTTAGCAAAGGGCCTAGTTCATGCCTGTGCCCCAGCATGTGTAGTACTGGCATGCCCACCTGGAATAACAATTGTCTCTACTTGATATAGTTACCCATCATTTGGAAGTCCTGTGTTCCCTCGCGCATTCGACTGTCCTAAACCGTTCGCTCTCGCAAGGTATTCTCGTTGTAACGTGCCAACCAAATTTCTCGCTGAGGATGTCGTACCGCTTCACCGCTTTTTGCAACGCCGCTTCGGCTCATGCGCAAGATATCAAACTGATAGAGTTTCCTTGTTTTCACGGAGGTCGATAGAAATGAATGCATATTTGTTCCGGGCAGGCGCTAGCGTGTGCGCAACGTAAAACTATATTTCACCCAAGAGGAGGAGGAGTTGTACTGGGCTCTGGAGACAAATGCATATGCAATCGTAGTTGGGATAATGTTTACTGCTGTAGTACCGTTTCATCTCATCTCAATATTATGTTTGGGTTAACATCATCCTCGCGGGCGTTTTGCCGCCCTCTTGCCACGTTGGTTTCGTCCGTCTTCAGAGACTTCGAATTATACGGGGGTATAACCGCACTCCCCGAGGACATATTTGCTGGCATGTCCGAGCTGACGATCTTGTGAGTGCCGAAATATTTGGACCAAGGTTGAGGTGGGATTCACCCCTGTATACCTGACGCCGCGTAGCAAATTCACCTGCCAAATGAATTGGTCTTAGTCTTGGCTCGTAACCTCGCGCGTCCACGGTATAGCACAGTTTTTAGACTGTAGGCTTGAGATTATCTATTCTTGTAACGTAGCTCTTCGAATTGTATATCCATTTCATGGCGGTCCTTTGAATGAAGCCCTGTAGTAATTTGTTTCGTGCAACCTTGTGGTTGTTGACAGACGAATTACGGGCGACTGCCTGCTTTTGCCGCGTTTGTCTTTTCCCGTTATCTCGCCATACAACAACGGGGTGCTCTCGTCGTACACCCCTTTGGGACCAGAAACAAGCCCTGCCGAGACCTTCTCGCTTTAAGAATGATGTCGTTTGCACTGAATACGATGCTTGCTGGTCTACGGTGACGTACGCGATTGAATGTAAAGGTGGCAATAGTTTTTGTATTCATCCTTGCCCCGGTTTGCCTTGGCTGCTTTCCATGAGCAGGCAAATGGACAACTTCGGGCTGACGACCGTACCAGAAGGACTGTTCGACGGTCTGACAAAGCTCGAGTTCTTGTGAGTAGGGAAAACCTCTTCGCGCCCGCTGCCATCAATTTCAGTACACGCTTTGCCTCAAACGCAGCCCTAAACAATATGTGTGGCGTTTTCTACGTTCGCGGTGGCACTTTTGGACCCAAACAGCTTTGGCCGAGGGGGGCGTCTTGACCGAGGAATCACGAAAAACACGTTTTTTCTTTGAACAATACTTTCCGATAAGGTCGTGTGATTACTGCTCAAACGTACATTGTTCCTGAACTCCGTATTTTGGTCGACATGCATGTAGAGCTCCTGAAATCAGGAGCCCCGAAATATTGTGGGTCCCGAAATATTGTGGGTCCCGAAATATTGTGGGTCCCGAAATATTGTGGGTCCCGAAATATTGTGGGTGCTGCTTTTACCTTAGCATGGGCCGAATATGGCCTGTCCAATAGTTCAGTGGCGTGCAAAATACGACGGACAACACATTTCCGCAGCAGTCATATGTACACGCAAAGCAAAAGCTGGGGATCAACAATCAAGGTATACCTCGGTCTTCCGATTGGTACACCCTGACCCCACACTGACTTGGCCTGCGACGCATGCTACGATAGGGGTGTACCATATTTTTTCCGAGCTTCTCACTTAAGGAGCGTCATACCTCACCGAAAAAAGGATTTTGGAGGAAAATAAAAGTGCTGCCGGATGCGAAATCTCATGACCGAAGTATACTCTGAAACATTATTCGCCACAAAACTGAAAGTCCGACGAACTTGGGTTAAGGAGCCCGTTCGTTCAGAAAACGATTCAGCCAAAAAGTGCTACCTCTACCGTAGCACGCGTCCTGCGTTAATCGCGTCCTGGAACCTACCTCCGGTTACGAGCCCTCTGCGATATTTGTTTTTGGGCCAATTATTCACCACTAAGCTCGCTGTGGGACGCGTTTCGTGCGATGCCGTTTTCGTTCAGGGATATGTCCGAGAGTCGTCTCGTCAGCCTGCCCGTGGCAGCATTTTCCGACCTCGCAAGTCTGCAGACGCTGTGAGTATGATGTGCAGGGGTACAAAAGAGCGTACTCGTTGCAGAGGCCCTCTGGGTATTCCCTCTTATTTGTCTAAAAGGAGGCAGTGAAAGACACGAGAGGCATTAAGTGCCAGAAGGTCACACAATTCACCAAACGGGTGGTGGTTATGTATCGGGTGGAATAATTGACCTGCAGATTTATGTTGGGGGAGATTTCAGCAGACACACAACCATGATCATAGCGTGGGCGCTACTCACGCTACTGCTGTGTAATCTACTTCAACCGTACGCCTGGTATTCCCCCGCCCCATGTTTAGAGACGACACAAACACCTGAAGCACTTCAGGGGGGTCCACATAGGTAGTCTGGCGAAGGACCCTCGACCCCGAGCATTCGTTTCGTCTCTTGGGTTATGATGACGTACACGATGGGCGAAACATCTTATTTTATCAACCTGTACTTCTGTTGTGGCGTTGCACGATCCAGTGACCTCACCTTCAACGCTTTGTCGCCCGAGGCTCTGCCCATTGGTCTCTTCTCGGGAACTCCCATACTGCAAGAGCTGTGAGTGCCAGTATGTCAGGGTATAAGCTACGTGTGCCGGGATCTCGGTAAACAGTTTGACTCTCACATGCGCGTGGATTGGGTGGATGGACTTTCTGGCGCATTATATTTCTCGTACCGTTGGTGCGGTATTATTTACATCTGCTTTTTAATGCGTCCACGCTGTTTCCAAACTGATCTTGTAGGCAGTGTGTTGAGTTTATAGTATTGTAATGTAGTACTCGCATGGGTGCCGCGGGTACCCATGCGTTTGGATAGGAACATATACATCAATGTCGACATTCAGTTTATGGAATGCAGTAAAGCTTTTAGTAAGTATGTACCTGGTATATACTTATCTCGTCGATGGAGATATACCTTGACCTGGGGTGTTGACCCTTGGTGGCTTTGTAGGTCATCCTTGTGCCTACCAAAGTCAATTTCGCGGGTGGGTTTAAATCCCATAGAGTGCACATACTCGCTCGCAAGGACTTTGTTTGGTTGGGCATTGATTTGCCGAAAGCGTGAGGGCGTGAGGTGGCAACAGTCTATGAAATTTGACGAGCAGTGGGCATGCTCAACCCTGTGCGCGATGAATAATGAGGGTTTATTTTTGGGAGGGGAGAAGGGTCGACACTTGTAACCGTGGCTTGTCCAGACAGTCGTCGAGCTCCGACCACAATCAAACCGCTTAGTAGTCGTATATTGGCGTGGAAAACCGCCGACACAATCCGACCGAGTATCGCTCGTTGCGTTTTGGATAGGATGCTTATGCAAACGATAACACGAATTTACAACCGCCAAACTCGCCGCTGGAAGAGGCCGTGGCCGCCCTTAGTGGTGAGTTTATATGCTTCGCACGGGATGTGTTAAGGCGCCCGTGCGTCACATCTGGTCGTCCTCCTTGCACCGTGAACCCTGCAGGCGCCTAAGCCACAACGCTGTGGAGGACGTAACGGACCTGGAAGATCTGTTGAACGGTCTCACTAAGCTCACGAGTTTGTGAGTGACCATACCCGCCTTGTGTAGAACGCGAATTCCTCGTAAGTACTGCGAGGAACACTGTCGACGTCGCTCTGGGGTTCATGAGAGTTTTACCGGCCATGAACATCAGACGCTGTCGTTCTGCAAGCACGTATCGTAAGCGCTTATCAAAGGACGTGTGGTGAGCCCTATCATTCCGTACATAGGACAGAACATATATTACAAGCCTATAGGGAGCGAATTCTTGCGAGATGCGCCGGACCATACACTACTTATGTAACGTCATTGGTGGATCTAATCGGTATCGTCCGTTCGAGTGTCAGTCGTCTTCCATTGAAATAGACGGTTCACCTTTATGCGACCGTTCACTGGGGTTTTAGTGGTGGACAGGCCACGAAGTCGGTTTCCTAGCGGATAATGGCGACTAGAGGATCAGCGCTGTATGTTCGTGGACTACGCAAAAGCGCGTACCAGCTATGTCACCCTGAAAAACTAAACTCCTTGGTTGTCTCGGTTGCACTAAGGATTGTTTCAACCATGCGTCACGCTGGTGACGTGCCTCCGGAAAAGTTCGTATGAGTTTGCCGCCTTTTTTTATCCGGGAAACAATCGACCCAATACCTATCGCGGCTTGAGATCTCCGTTATCACCACCCTCGCGTTACTCGTGCAGGGAGCTGGGAGGCGACGAACTGGTGCTGACTGAAAACTCGTTTGCAGGCTTCGAAAACTTGGAAAGTCTGTGAGTGGTTTTGCTTGCCTGGGTTTCGTGCTTCGTGTTGTCTCGCTCTTGCCTCCAGTGCAGATGCATTGCATATGACACAATTTGGAAATGCGCCGCTTGTTAGCCTCACACTACCAACCTACATCGTTTCCCGGCCCTTTCGGTTGAAATCGTTTGTACCGCTAGAGCACCGACCATGTACTCGATAGAAAAGGTCACCAATCTCTCCCCTAATCTTGTGTTTTTATCATGTTTTGCCTGTAGCACATATATTGGTCATGGATGTGACTTGTCTACATTCCAGTGATCCACTTTCTTGTTGTGCAGAAAGCGGAAATACGTGTTGCAACCAAAGTGTTGGTTAGGAATAAGTACTGCACGCTCTTGATATAAGGGTTGCCTCATGATACTTGTGAATTATTCCCCATCTTTCTCAGGTCTTTCACTCGCAAGCAAACGTTTCATTGCATGTCGCTGCGCTGCTGGAATAGCACTTGCTTGCTCGTGAACGATCCTACATCTGTCCAGGCTGACCACTCACAAGTAAACGTTTCATTGCATTCCGTCGCGTTGCGGGACTAACATATGTTTGCTTTACGCCCGCTGCCGTGCAAAATTCCGCTGACATGGATTGTAAGGGGTCTTCTTTTCGACAAACCCCTAACCTTGCCCGAGGGCATATTTTCGGGGCTCGCGGCATTGCGCATTCTGTGAGTTCAACCCGGGACGTGCATGATGGGCTGCTTCATTGCCTTAACTAGGAATTGGATTGGAGTGCTCACTACTGTATATAAGTTCGAAATATGGAACCCCATGTCATCGAGATGCCACCAAAATTGTGATAACTGCACGGCAGCAAGGATGTGGTTCTCGCCAATCCATCGGACGGGTGGCAGAATACTACTCTCCGTCTCCCTTTCACTGCTTTTATTTTGTATCGCTGTTGGACATTATCTAAAATGTTCACAAACCTTCTCGCATTCGATTGACGTGTACAGTTGTTAATCCGCAACGAAACCCGTTACAGCTATAAATGAGTCTAAAAACGGCCCTTCGGTGAGTATGATATGCATGGCAAAACTCGACTTTTACAGAAGCAGCGCGTGTTTCTACTGCTGGTGTAATGAACCAAAATGAGCGCGCACGCCGAAGGTTGCAAAGCGTTCAAACCACAAAACTCAACATTACGGTGGTGTTGCTCAACGTCTTGCAATGGTCCGCAGCCCTCGTTTATTGGGGCAATTGCATTTTGCCTCTACTGTAGCCCCACTACCTTCCCTGGTGCACGCAGCTGGACAGCCTACTTGCTGTGTTTTTTGCAGTCCCCTTAAACACGACTTGCCGGCATATCGGAGGACAATGTTCCGGCCACAAAGGCGCAAATGATGCCGGCATTGGATAGAGTGTACATCCACGTGATTTTGTTACTGGACAGGCCTTCTCTTTCGTCGTATCGATCGGTGGGGCAAAATTCCTTCGGTGTATATACATATACTTGTACGTTTCTATATTCTGGGCTGTTCAGTAGTTTTGTAATTCTATTATAAAAACGTATCTTGAATTTCCCTTGAAGAAAAACGTATGGGTCAAAATGAGATGCCATGGGAAAACGCGATGGAGCACGTGCAGACGCCACAGGACTCGCCTGCGGTAGGAGCCACGCGATACGGCCGTGGCCTGTACAGGAGGTTCGCGAGGGGAAATTTGGGTCGCGAACGAGACTGTGGGGATAGATATCTAGCAAAAATTCTCGACCGATATTCACTGGAAGCACCAGGATACCTCATTGAGCCGCGACAGCGATATCGTAACTTTTATATTTGTCCAGAGGGTGCCACATGGACGCGTGGCACTGATTGCTCTGAGGCATGTCAGGCGCTCTATTTGCGTGTGAAGCTATCCTCTGTACCAGGAACACTCGCTGCCTGCGTGACGGTACCCCTTTCCTAGAGTCCAGCTGCACAGTCCCGAGGAAAATTTCATAGGTTACTTTCTGTTTCGGCCTGTTCCAGGATCGGGTGCCTAAATTGTCGATCGGACACAAACCGCAAAAACAGCATGGAATGGAACGAACGAACGCGAATTATCTCGATTAGTTCCAGTCTGTCAAAGCGGTCGAATTTAGTTAAGACACGCCCTCATCATGTGTACTCAAACTCAGATATTTTATTAGGATCGTTTGGTTCGACGACGATGTGCAAAATCCTAACCTTTTCTACGAGTACTTGTTGTCCGCTGGATACGGGCGAATTTCAAACCATGCTACGTACTACAAGCACAGTTCGCGGGCAAGCGAACACAGCAACAAAACACGGAACATCAGCAGCAACAACAGCAGCAGTCTATACCCTTGTTTGAGCTACGAGGTATCGAGTAGAGCAGTCGCTCTTGCGCCCATGTTGTCCGGGTGGGGTTTGTAAACAATGACCCGTAAGCGCACGTTTGCTCGGGAGAGGTTGACATGACACGGCCCTCGCACATAGAGAGTATTCTTGGTGCGATACGCATATTGTCTTAATCTTAGGCACATGTTTGCCGGGTGGGACATATATTATCTACAGCACTGTACAGTATACATTGCACACAATATAATGTAGAGTCTACTGTGGCTATACTCTGGGATATACATTTTATAGTCTTGAATCATGATATATTTTACCTATGGAGTACAGTGGTGTGACGAACTTCACTGTCTGCTGTCGGGACAACCCGTGAGATCCCCCTGTCAAAACCGTGTGCCAGGCTCAGGTGGAGGCTGTCTTGACTACCGTGCACGCGATGAAAACACAGACTAGGAATATGCCGTCCACGGAGCTTCTACACCTTGTTGGCTGGTCTCAAACATATGAACGTGAAAAACACCCATCCATCCATCGTAGATCGTTTTTAAAGGTCTCTTGAATGAAACTTTCAACAACTAGACTCGCTCTTCCGTACAACGGAACGTCAAATGAGTCACCAACTGCGCCCTTCGGCGTGTTCGAAGTTGGAGAAGTTTATTAAGGGTTTGGCCTATACAGAGCAATCGCTGACGCCGCTTGTTATTCCGTCGATGCGTCGGGATCCACGAAGGCGTGCGACAATGTTGATCCAACAGCAGGGATTGTGCATTAAACTCAGTAAGGAAAACGCCATACGCAAAGTGTGCATTAGTTTGTGTGCTCGAGTTATCCCTAACTTGCGGGCGGCGTGATTGCTACGTTTCATGAGTACACGAGGCGCTGTCGTACTGAAAACTAAGAGCACATGCAAACTACGTATGCATACAGGAGACGTGGAGAGCCTTGAATAGGGAAACACCCGAAGTTAACGACTGTACTCGTAGCTAGCTATAGAACAGACGGACGATCGTTGGATTTTAGTATAGTCGTGAAACCAGGTTCCTGGTGAATGAATATCGGTGATTCAGACAAGCGTGAGCTTTGCGTGCGATAGGCCAACCAGATGCACTAGCGAGGCACTATGCAACGACACCAACCAAAACTGCTGATGACGGTGTCTACAATACAACAGGTCGTTTGTTCAACCATATCATGTGCTTGTGGCGTACCTGAAAACCGCGTTTCGTCGGACTCAGCTGCCATTTGTACTGCGTGATCAAGTATAATATTTGACTGTGACGGCCTGGGTTCTTCTTGAACACACCCTCATGTTTCCTGAGCAGGAAACTGTGCAGCGACGGTCTGCTTCTAACTGAAGATATGTTCGCGGGGCTCGTGAGCCTGGAACGCCTGTGAGTGGTTTTACCCGTCTGGTGTTCGTGACTCCAGTTATGTTGATAGCAACCCGACGTGTTTTACGATAGAGGTATTCACTTTTTGACTGAAATGGTTTCTTAATGATCGGCGCCCTTACAAACAAATCGTCGGTATTTTGCTATTCTTTTGTTATAATACTGTATTGTCTATTGTGCAGTTAGTCCACGATGTTGTGCATCGCGGTTCATGGTACTTTTATGTTCCTCCACATCACATTTTGACTCGCTATTGCAGTAGTGTAGAGCCCCTCACATAAGGAGCCTCACAAACTGCACTGGATGCAGGTGCACTGTATGCAGGTGCCTGCATCTCTACCATAGTATGTGTCACCTCAGATCAGGTGCGCTGCCTACCGCTCAGACCAAGCCGTTGTGCGAGTGCTTCCTTTGCCATCGTCTACACTCTGACTGCGACTGGGCCGGGGCAATCCGGAACCTGATATTGCCGAAGCGTTCTCTCAGCCGTCTGCGGCGTGGTTGGCGCGAGGTTTCTCCAGCGGTCGTGACGCTGTTCGGGTACTCTTTACTCTATGTTGTCGCTGTCGTATAAGGCGAAACTCAGCTGATGTCGACTCATTCTACCATGGGGGTAGCACGCTTTGGCGAGAATGCTTTTGATTCATGGGGAGTTTTATTCGAGGCACTATCAAGTATCGATCGGTCGGTGAATTTTCTTTCCCGTTATCGTTTGTTACACACATATATCGTGGGATGTTGTAGGTAGTTTCATTTGTTTGCAAGTTCGTTTTGTGGGCCAGGCATGTACAGCTCCTCAAACTGCAGGAGCTTATGAGGCATCGGGTGAATGTACTACCGCAGCACGAGTCTGTGGTGTCCTGAATGTTCTTTGAGGAACTGAGGTGTATGTTTCTATTCCTGGTCGACGTGTGCGGCGGATCATGCGCATCTGCTTCACACTTCGTTTTCTCGTACCAATGGTCCTCTTTCGTCGTGCCCATTGGTGCTGATCACAGAGACATTGGAAGCAATGGCTTGACCAGCTTGCCTGCTGGTGTCTTCTCTCCTGTCGTGAACCTGGTGGAACTGTGAGTTGCCGAAGACCGTACTATTGCTGCGGTCTGAATAGCGTCAGTCTTGGTAACTTGAAAGCACACATTTGTTGGCATGGCACTCTGAGCCTGGAACCCGTTTTTACAAGGGGGGCAGACCATTTCTGGCTAAAAGTGGCTTCGCAGAAAACAGCCGTGCAACAATCAGTGTTTCTCGTTCGAGATCGTACGTGTTTTATAGATTGCTACCCATGTGATCTTATATAGAGACACGGCGAATTTCGATACTTCATTCAATTCGTTAGCTGCTAGGGCGATTGTGTGTCGAGTTTCGCGCGCCACTCGTTGACGTTTCTGAACCGCGGCTATTGAGCGAGGTATGCATAATAGGCTCCCAAGTGATAAGCGTCATGCACGCGTTTATGTAGTACTACTCCTGTATCGAATTTTCCTTTCAACATTTCCTAATTACGAAACTTGTTTGGGGCACGACTCGTATTCGCGAAACGTGGCAGACTGACGACAGAGGCAATGTTATTCTCCTTTGGAGGAGCTTCGCACACAAGATTGTGCGTTGGGATGTTTATATTCCAAATGTTGAGAAAAATGCAACTACCGCCTACCGTGGCTTCGTTGAAGTCTTATGAGGCATCGACGTGGTTTTGATCATGATCCGCCAGACGTATGCAATGGTCTGGCATTAATTAGGGCATTGATGTCGCGACTGAATGGTTCCTGGAAAATGTGAGATTGCTCTGGAATAACTCCGTGTGTCAAACCCTGGGTGAAGGCGGTCTTGGCCGTTTGTACACGATGTCATCAACACCTGAGGATAACGGCCCCGACGTTTCCATTAACTGGATTCCGCTCTGGCATATATATTCGACGAGCGAAGACTCCATCAAACCTGAATCGGTTTTGAATGTGTCCCCTATGAATCACAAAGCGCACGCGACGCTCTGTAGTAACTGAAACGGAAACCAAATCACCTTCCGCACACCTTACGTTGTGTTTAGAGTTGCGCGTAGGGGTTTGAACTATAGAAACCCCCAGCACTACTTGGTCCGTAGATGTGTCGGGATCCATGAAGGTACGCTTGCGTTTAGGTCCCTACAGTGATGGCGCTTCATTTTGTTTCGTGCATTGACTTATGTACTCGAATTCCCTCAAACGCCATGGGAGGTGTGGTTGTAACGTTTTAAACCGCCAAAGACGTTGTCATGCTGTAGGCACGTGGTATAGGCGCACTTAACATGTAGTACAACGAGATACCTAATTCTGGGTATATCAATCAAACAAGACGAGTGCGGTAAGCGTATTTCCCGAGATGCGGGCAAGCGTGTACATCGTTTTGACAGTGACAGGGGCGTCAATGGTTGAGCCAACCGATGTCTTCCGTTCGCAAAGAAGCTGCATCTCCTCGAAATAGACGTAGATCATCGTTGCACGGTGGTGTGCTTCATCTATAACGGTCGGCGACTCGTGACGGCGGCTTCCCGGCAAACGATGGCAGCTACACAGGAGGCGCAGCATCTCGACATACTACACGAACCCAATCTACCCGCCAATCAGCTTGCACTTTAAAACGTTGAACCAAAATCGCCGACGATGGCGTTGACAACACCGCGTTCTTCAACTACATGCCGCGCTTGTGACGTGCGCCCCCTAAAACCACTTGTCTGGCTTTGTTTCGGTTTCTATATGCTCAACAATGAAAACCAATGGCCTGCTGCTCGCCCTAACCACCACTACCTCACGCTCCTTGACCAGTGACCTCCGATTCAACGACCTGCTCCTAACGGAAGATGCGTTCTCAGGGCTCGTGAAGCTGGAGACTTTGTAAGTGGTTGTGTGTGTGCCAGGTGTTGGTTGATAGGGAGATCTTGCTCGTGCCTTCAGTGTGAGTACACTGCCTACCGTTCAAACCTCGCCGCTGATATGATACGGGCTATGGCGGAGATGCATTTATGAGGGGTTTTCTTTTTGCGGAACTCTAGACTTCACGTAAAACATCGTAAAATGAGGGAAACAAACGTGCTACCCGGTGAGTAGTCCTTAAGTACACAACGAAACATAGTACACCACAAGAATGACATTCCGAAAGTACAAAACATTTATTTACGGATCCTCGTTACTCCGAAACAAAGTGAGCCAAAACATGCTACTAGTAGCTCTATCCGTAGCAACCGTCATTTAAGACGTGCAATCAATCATATGGCAGGTTCATTTCAACTATACGAATGCTACGATTTTTGTTTCTGACCGACGGCGCTCCTCAAGTCAAGAACTACCCAATCTCGATGGAACCCCACTAGCACCCCGACCGAAAATTTTAATTATCCTTTGCTCTCCACGTTAATGTCTGAACGATCTGTATATTCTCGTCCGTAGTCGTACAGTAGTGATTTAAAAAATCATCTCGTGAGTGGTCCGGGGCGATGATTTTCTGGGAGCCGCGTTAAATTCGCCCCGGTTACCTGCAGCGTGGTGGGCGAGAGGGTCACGAGCCGTTCGTGAAGTTGTTTGATGTGTCATCCCTCTTTTTGTCGTGGTCGTGCGCGGTAAAAACCTGTTGTTGCCGTGTCGTCATTGTTCCTCGACAAATTATATAGTCAGAGTGTGTTCTTCGTCAACGTGCGTATGTGATTAAAGTGTGCACCCACTGCAAGATGGCCTGCGTTCAACTGTTATGAGCTGTTTTTCATGTATTTCCTGGTACCAACGGTCCTTGTTCCTCGCCCCCGTCCGTTTGTACTGGTGGTGCCCTACAGAAACCTTGAATCGAATGGGTTGACCACCTTACCCACCGGTGTCTTCTCTCCCTTGGCGAACCTCGTGAACCTGTGAGTCACCGGCGTGTAAAATGTGCTGCATTCTTGAGTTTCAATTTTGGAAAGTCTTCCACCATGCATTCGTCGCCCGGTTAACTTGAGCTTAGCTGCCTTCCATAAGTGGGAGCAGAGCACTTACAGCTAAAGGAGAATCATGTAAAATGGCATCGTGCGATACAATACCTTTGAGCCGGAACATTGCTTACAGGTGCAGCTCCTCGACTGCCGAGCTGGATACACGTCTCCTTCGCACTTTCTTATGAAACGAGCTGCATGTCACACTATGTTGTTAGACGCCTAGCCGATAGAAGTGTGAATCGGTAATTACTTCTTGCCGCATTTGTAGAATTCCATTGCTTGAACATCGCCGACCACGACGTTGACAGCACAGGGTTCGTTAACTATGTGCCGCGCTTGTGACGTGCGCCCCGTAAGATCGCTTGTCTAGCTTTGTTTGGGATTCGATATGCTCAACAATGAAAACAAATGGCCTGCTGCTCGCCCTAACCACCGCTCCCTCACGCTCCTTGACCAGTAACCTGGAAAAAAACGACCTGCTCTTAACGGAAGATGCGTTCTCAGGGCTCGTGAGCCTGGAGACTCTGTGAGTGGTTGTGTGTGTGCCAGGTGTTGGTGACTCGGGAGATCTTGCTCTTGCCTTGAGTGTGAGTACACTGCCTACCGTTACAAGCGCATCGCTGATATGATACCGGCTACGGCAGAGGCGCAATTGTTTAGTTTTTGAGGGTTTTGCTCCTTGAGAAGCTCTATTCATAGGCGTAAAAATAGGCAAACAGAAGTGCTACCCGGTGAACCATCCCATGGCCCTAGTACACAACGAAACATATTGCATAACAAAAATGGAATTATGAATCAGTTTTGTTTTGTTTAGGAGCCTCGTCATTCCGAAAGAAACAAAACCAAAACATGCTACTACCTCTGCCGTAGCACCCCTCATATAGTGCAGGAATCGAATCCTCTACTATACGCCAGCTACGATAGGAAAAACCCATTCCGTTTTTGTTTTGGGCGATTCTTGTTCTGGCTGACGGCGCTCCTCAACTCAAGAACTACCCAATCTCGACGGAACCCCACTATTAATAGCACTCTGGGTGGGAATATACGTACCGTTTTGTCTTTATCTTAATGTATAAACGACCAGTATATTCCCGTCTAAGTTACTGAGTTGTTTAACGATTCTTACCGTCAGAACCCCAGGCCCCCACTGGACACACTTTTACCCGAGTGGCAATACTTAAGGATCTCGTAATGTGAGGAGCCTCACAAAGTTCTTAGAAAATGTAGGTTTTACCCCTACCGTAGCATGCGTCACTGGAGCGGGTCGATGATGTTCCCGAAGCCTCTTTTGATTCCCATCGGTCACCTGCAGCGTAGCGGGCGCGATGTTCACGAGTCGTTCGTCAAGTTGTTTCATGTGTCGTCCCTCTTCCGTCGTGGTGGTGCACGGTACAAAGATGTTGGTATCCTTTCGTCAATGTTCCTTGACAAGGTGATTGGAAGTGTGGGTTTTTCGCCGACGTACGTTTGCAGTTGAGAGCGTACATCAATTGCAGCATGGCCTGCGTACACAACTGTTTTGGGCCGTTTTTAATAGGTTTGCTGGTACTACCAACGTTCCTTGTTCCTCGTTCCCGTCCGTTTGTGCTGGTGGTGTCTAACAGAGGACTTCAATGGTGTGAGTTGACCACCTTACCCGCTGGTGTCTTCTCTCCCTTGGCGAACCTCGTCAACCTGTGAGTCCCCGGCGTGTAAAATGTGCTGCATTCTCGAGTTTCAATTTTGGCAAAACTGCAAGCATGCATTCGTCGGCCGGTTAACTTGAGCTCAGCTCCCTTCCATAAGTGGGAGCAGAGCACTTACAGCTAAAGGCGAACCAGAAAAAACGTTATCGTGCGATACAATACCTTAGCGAGTATAACTTTGAGCCGGAACATTGCTTACTGGTGCACCTCCTCGACTGCCGAGCTGGATACATATATACTTCGCGCTTTCCTATGAAACGAACTGCATGTTACACTATGTTGTTTGACGCCTAGCCGATGGAAGTGTTAATCAGGCTTTATCTTGACGCAAATATAGAACTCCATTGCTTGAGCGGGGCATGCGGGGCATTCAGAACTCCTTAAGTGATGGGACCTCACACATATGGTTGGCAGTTTCACCCCTCCTAGAGGCTGATACCACGGTGCAGTATACAGAAGCATGGTACGGTAAAGAGGTGGTCACCCCTACTATTAATAGAGGCTGATCCCACGGTGCAGGATACAGAAGCATGCTACGGTAAATGTACACACCTGCATACAGGCCAACTTCTGAGGGTGGTCGCTTGAGGAGCTCTATAACTCACCCAGAAACTGATTTTGGACGAAAATAAAAGTGCTATTATCATACCCGATTAATGATCTCGTGGTCTAAGTAGGAAATGAAAACTGTTGCAACACGAAAATGGCATTCCGACGATTTTGGGTTAAGGAGCACACGGTCAGTCAGAAAACGTTTCAACCAAAAAAAGGTATACCTCTATCGTAGCATGCGTCCAGACACGTTTCTCTTCCAATTGTTGCTGGCCGGTTAAGAGCTCCAGGTGAGTAGCTACACCCGTCCGCCCAGCTATACTAGTACATTAGGTTTAGGTACGGCCGTAGTCGGTAGAATAGTTGGGTCGGGCTGGACAATTAAACATCTTGGGAGTCGCGTTTTGGGGTGACATCTAGTTCCCCATATGCGGATCTCAGACAATAAGGCGCCCCCTATACCGTGGCGTTGCACTGCGGCACGCGTGCACGGAGTCTCCGTTGTATTTACGTGCCATGCATGTGGTTGTACCCGAAACACGACTGCAATGACACTTGAGTCCTGCGCTTTTCCCCCGTGTTTGATGACGTCTGATGCGTTGATCTGCAGTGACGTCTCGTTCAACTTTGCTCTCCAGTGCCTCCCTCCCAGGTAAGTTGTGCCTAACCCTCGACGTGATACGCACCGCACAAAATCACGGCCGAAACACCGCCATTATGTGTAAGGCTCCAGTAGAAGTTACACCTTTTTCGCACCAAAGGTTGTCACCCATTTTCAATCACCTCGTGTGGTGTTGAGAGAAAGCTAATAAGGCTTACGTCGCAGTCATATTTTTGCCAATAACTAACGCGAATGGTCTGGAGATGATTCGTCTCAACAGAACACTACCGTACCCCGTACCCCGTGAGGGTACATTGCGGTATGTGGTATTGCTTCGAACGATATGCCTCCTTGTAGACTAATCCCAGGGTAAGGGTTGACGTGTTTATCTCCATATGTTCTGACCGTTTGATACCTGGTATACCCGATTAAAAAAATTATGCTTAACACGATACGTGTACTACTACGTTCAGATTAAGAATAGCGCATCGAAATGTTGGTTGGGTTTCCCGAAAAAACTCCTTTCAAGTCGTCTTTTGGGGCGACATACCGTTCTTTTCATGTATGAAACTCCGCATATGAGGCACCCAGACTTGCCCGTCGCACGGCTCTGTATCCCTTGGCTTTTCCCTCTGCTGTTTCACACCGAGCAGCACCGCTACAGACATCGACGTCAGCAACGACGATGTTTTGGGCGGCACTTGCGGTAAGATCAACCTATGGTACTCGTTCGCTAAATTCAAGTGTAAAAACTGAACAATGGCATGGTGTCCGCTGCATACACGCCTCGCTTTTGAGTCAACAGTCGGGACCCGTGGGCAACGAGGTGTTGGCCGGTGCCAATGACACAGTAGTGTCGCTGCATGTGTCGTGTTCTCCGATGTTTTTCCAAACCCATACATGACTGGTGTATCCACTCGCTCTCGTCGTCGTGTACCGTGCAGAGTGTACTCCCGTCGAGGCTGTCTTCTGCGACGATGGACTCACCTGCCAGAGTGGAATGGCCGGCTACACTTGCGGTGAGCTTCGATCGGCGGCCGTTGCTCCTGTCATGTCTAGGTGTAGGAAAATGAGCAGTCTACACACCTTCAGCATACCCCCAAACTTCAAGGCGGTGCAGAAGGTGGTCGCAATACGCCGACTTCACCAAACCGATGCGTATGATCGCAGCGTACCAGTGCACAAGGCAGTTTGTTTCGGTAGCCCCCTTATACCGAATATCGTACCCTATCTCACACGTTGCTGACGAAAGTCATTCTGTACGGGGGCCAGTAATGTGCCCAAACCTATACCCGATGTTAACCTTTTGAGGTGATGCGTGCCTACTGTCACTACCCTAATCGTTCACCCCCTTTTTCGCTGTTTCCGTACGCTTCGTTTGGGCAGCGGCCGAGTAACACACATATTGGGCGGTATCACACATCACCGAAGCTCGAGGGATTACAACACAACCGTCTGAGTATTCAATGTTGGGATGTCCGGCACAAAAGGGTAGATGCCTCGACACTCCGCCCTTTACTGAGCACACCAAGCTCCGCGACGGTACGTATTCTTTGGCACGGCAGGCAGCAACGCTGTACATCGGCGCAACCTCGAATCAGCACACACCCTGTTCATAACTGATGTGCCACGGTGGAACGAGCCTATCGACAATATGTTTCTCGTGTGAATATTAAATCCCTCAAGTGCAGAGCGTGTCTCAAAACCAGGGGGTTTCAAACTATATTTCTCTGCCGTTGATTTAGTGTGAGTCGTGATTTCGGTGGTTCGGTTCGGCATTCGGTCTGGCGCGGAAACGGGCTCTTTTGTGTTGACTTCGGAAGGATAGGGTGGATGGGATACTAATATACTTTATGGTTGTCGGCATTGGGGGTTGTTGTCGTGGCTGGGTCATGTCATTATGTCTCGTTCGGTGTGTTGTTGCTACGAGGTAGTTTGTACGCGGGATTCAAAGGCGGCGAACATGTATATCGTCCACGTATATGGCGGTGTACTTTCTATGAACTCATACAGGCAGATATCTCGACACCTCACGCTTTCATGAGCACACCAAGGCGGATTGCGCCGGGATGGTAATATTTCTTGCGCACGCCAGGCGGGCACGGCACACCTCCATATCCTCGTACCAGCGCACCTAGTGTTCTACAATACCTTGTAATGGTGCAACGTGGCTGTGCACATCATTATACACGTCGAGATCAATACTCGTAGAGCAAAGGACATCTACAAGGCGGCCGCTATACTATCCGCGTTTGCTGTGGAATAGGAAGCAGGTGGGACTAGTACCTTGGTCTCTGTCGTATATGTGTGAGTTGGATTGTTCGAGTTTGTCGACATAACTCAGGCACAGGATTGGTCGATTTTCCTGGTGTCTTCAGAAGAATGGTGTGCATTTTGAGCAATCCCACGGTAGGGGCATTGGCTACTGAATACAGATTGGGCGGTATGCTTGAACCAGCCTGTAGCGATGACAATGGATGACGGGTAACTGATAACGCCACACGAGAGTATAATGCTGATTGAGACAGTAGTTTCTCGGCGCGGTTGAAACACACTAAAACCGCAAAGAAACTAGGCCAATGGCCTTCGAGAGGACAACTCACCAAGAAACGCAATAGTCCTGCAATGGATTCACTGCCTATACCCAAGCCGCCCAAAAACCCACTCCGCCGCATATCGTCATAAAACGTCGCACACGAGTATACCTCAGCTATAAGACCCCTTGGAAGAACGACATGTCTCCGAGAGGACACGACACTTGAAATACCCCACACGCTTAACGCGCATCAGGTACTTTGTTATAAGGAAAATATCAAAGCCCACGATAATCAACGCAGATTGAGTTGCTCACGAAGCCAACGCTGCCCGGGGTCCACAACGACTCAACGATAACTAAATTGTGCTAAATATACCTGATACGAAGTACTGCTGAAGTGGGGAATACACAGCGGCGCAATGATACCGTATACCATTCATAGTAGCGCACCCTTGGCTTGCTAACTGACGCAGTATCTGAGAATTCGGGTACAAATGCCATATATTCAATATTCATACATATTCATATTATATGTAGGATTAAGCAGTATTTGAAGCTGACCGCTAAATATAGTACAACGAATGGTAGCACAGCAGTACCGGGGCGACCGGTCATGCACGAGGGATACTATGCATTCATATGTCATAACGTTTAATAGTATATAGCATTTGAAGCTGACCACACAATATATTACAACGGTGCAGGTCGGGGTGGGAGCCCTGCTCGCCCTCCGCACCTTGCTCCTACCCGGACCTGATCCCACCGGCATCTGATTCCATTCGGCACACCCGGCCCTCGCGCACAAGGTGCAGAAATAAATCAGCCGTCCGCAGGAGCCGCCGGAGGCCGTAAGCGCGAACCGTGAACCGTACATCGAAAGCGCGAAGCGCCAACCGCCATCTGTCATCCGACGTCTCGCTCGTGGGATCAGAGTTCTTGGTGCACAACAAGTACGCCAAGTTGAGTACGCAGTAAAACCTAACCTACCAATAGAATATAGAGTAACAATCTGGGTAGATCTGGGTGTCACAATAATTTCCACCCAGCTGGGTGCACGGAATTGTTTTGGGGTGTTTCAAACTGCTTTGATGGAGAGGCTGATTGTTGTGGTAGGTATCTGTGGAATGGTAGGGGAGTGCATTCCGAGAAGCGCGCAACCCTTTCGACAGCGTTCCGGGTCAACAACATCAATAAATGGCCTTAAAAACAAATCGAACTTGCGTACTCGTAGTCGTAAGAAACAGATGTCGAGTGTAAGATGAGGGTGCGATACAACAGCAGTTGTTGTGCATCTTCGCTCGAATATTAACCTTACCAACACTACAGCAGAGCAGTACTGCTGTAGGCCGGAGGCAGGTAACACAGAGATACGTAGGTACGAGAGGCGTTCGACGATGTAATATGTGAGTGTCGAACACTGTGTGTTCGCGATGTCTCCGACAGTGAAGTACACGACGTGTGTGTACAGAAGCATGTGGTAGTGTAGTAGTAAGTTACAAAATCAAAACGGCAAAACTACGCTGTTGCGGCGGTTATCTGGGCACGACGGTGGATCCAAGCGGCGTTCCGAATGGGCGGTCCCCGGGGGGGCACAAGCCTCCGTGTATGGAAACCCACGTTGACTTGTACCTAGCGCGGAGGGTCAATCTTGTCTACCTCAGCTTCTCGTGAGCTGAAAGGGCCTACTATGGGGTCCGGGAGACCAGATGTACGACGGCCAGGCAACGGTCGATGCTCGCCCAGGTTGTAGTCTATGCGTTTGAACTCAGTATAAGCGTGGTCGTGTCGTAGTGGTGGAAGAGGTGTGCTTAGGGGGCATCTGGATGCTGCACACCGGACAATAATGGATACGCAAGGTTTCTGTAGGATATGACACACATTGCCAAGGAGCCTGTCACGTAGCCACGGGGCGACAGAGTATCCTCGACGCATGCTACGATAGAGGTGCACCATGTTAGTCCTGAGCTCCTCACTTAAGGGGCGTCATACCTTACCGAAAAAACTATTTTGGGAGGCAAAAAAAGATCCTGCCGGATGACAAATCGCTCGACCGAAGTATAGTCTGAAACATTGTTCTCCGCAAAAGTGAAAGTCCGACGAATTTAGGGTAAGGAGCCCGATCGTTCAGAAAGCGATTCACTGAAACAGTGCTACCCCTACCGCCGTAGCACGCGTCCCTCCACATTATGAATGATGCGTGACAAGCTTTTCATTGTAACATGGCGTCCAATCCGTTGCATAGACCATACCCGCAGTTGAGCTCGCGTGGCCGTCGTAGCCGTCTGCCGGTGGCAGATCGTCATGCCGAGGAACAAAAACTTTTAAATAAAGAAAATAAAACTATTTTTTTACGGGCCGGGGTTCCCCACGTCCAGCTCTTGTGCAGCTTTAAGCGAGTACTGCAGCGTGGGTAACGTGTTGCTGCTTGGATATAAGATTGTGTTACCGCTGTAGCAACCCAAGCAATGGTACGCGGTGAGGCATGTGAATCATGTATTATGTTGCTGCATTCGCCTCTATCAGATTAGTTTGCTGTCATATAATATGATGCACAACAACAGCAGTGCAGTGGCTCTCGTGTTGCGGCATTGAAACGAAGGATAAGAGCTATTTCAGACGTACGCACCCTGGTCTCCAATCCACCTGTCCCTATGCCTCTCACCGCTTCTTGTTCGTTTCCACCGTGGATGTATGCAGGTTGATTCCTCCTGCTGTGTCCTGTCTCGATAGCTTCCGGCAAAATACCAGTCTAGCCCCAAGCACTCCTCTTCGACCCTCCAGTGATGAACAAAATATCTCCGAATCGAACCTCCAACGATACCTTACGGCAAGGATCGCTATACTCAGACTCGGTTCGCGGTTACTCAAGCTCAAGTTCTCTTTCTTTTTCCCTCAATGGTTGTGTGTATTTTGGCTTTGTTTTGACTTGTTTTGACTTGTTTTGACTGTCCATGAGCGGTGCTCTCTTTAGAGTGACAGGGAGTTGTACAATCCTAGGAAACATTCCGATACGTATTTTACGTTACGTGCGTCTCAATCCGCCGCAACACCCCCCCAGCACGGGTTCCTAACAATACCGTGCTGACCGGGCTGCGGACACACTGGAGTAAGAGTGAGGGCCTTTTCCCACACTTACTCGTGTTTCGATTGCCGTAAGGCTCGAAAGAGTGGCGTCTACCATTTTCATGGAAAGGTGGTAGGGACCCTGGACCTCGCGTTTTCAGCATTAGGTCCCAGATCGGTACTGCTGGACTTGCTAGAATGTGTCATCAAGCGCATCAGCTGAAAGCCTCTTATCCATCACTTCCCTGCTTTTCCCGTTAACCCGGGTAGGCAGAGGTCTTGATCCTGTTCGTTAGTCGATCTTCGGCTAACGTCTTCTCCCGTTCTCCATCGAACTCCACTTCACTTCCTCGCGTTAACAGCGAACCGGATTGCGATTTTCCGGCTCTCCTAGCTTTCAGGATCTCACGTTCGTTGAGTTGCTCCCAATCTCCGTCTGCATACCGAACCCGCCAGTACGGTGACTTGTTGTCGAAGATCTTTGAAAGGTGACGCTTCATTATTTCCTTCAGCGTCCGCGAATTCCCTCCAGATCACGGTCCTCACGGGGTGTTGTTTCAACGCGTGTTCACGGTCGATCCCATCTCTTTCCTTCCGTGTTAGCATCTAAGTTGGCCTTGCCCGGCACTCCGTTCCGTGATACGTTTCCCGTAGTGTATGGAAAACATCCAGCTGTAAGGGGGTGCAACTGTCTCTCGTCTCCTCTTCGGACAGCCACTGCGACTTCGTGCCATCCACGAATCGTCCCATGTATCGCCACTTCCAAGCGTTGCCCTGAGCCATCACCGCCTCTCTGTATATTAGGGTATACATAGGCAACGCTACAATCGACGGATCCGCAAGTCCGAAGTCAACTCCCCATGCCAGGTGAGCAAACTCGTCCTCGAAGTCGTGACGGACGTTGTCCGGACGCACGTAAGTGGAATGTCTTGATGTTCGTTGCTGACGCTCTCGGTCGAAAAATCCCTCGCCCATTCATCGTGACGATGTGGCTGATTCCTGGTAAGACAACTTCAGTCACGTCCCAAGGTCCGCTCCAGTGCTCGTGGGCTAGATTATGATGTATCCCCTCCCTTGCCATCACAGACTCCGCCTCTTTCACCAGCACCTTGTCTCCTACAACACCACTTTTTCCTACCGAGGTCCGACCGATTTCAGCATTCCGACTCTCACGAGTTTTCTGCCTGTCATCATGTCTGGTCAATAGAGCCTCCCGTACATCCCGTACCTCCTTGTACGCTTGACGTTTGTCGGCCACGTAACTGTGCATCCCGCCCCTGAAATCACCACCATCGATCTCGGGGTGCGTAGCATCAAGTTGCGTGCGTGCATCACGACCGAAGAAAAGACGGAAGGGAGTTGGCTTCCCCGGCAAGCGTAGGTCCGGCGTGGTACGATGGGTCCACAGTGCCGGCTGTACGTACTCGTCCCATCTGCGTGGCCAGGTCTTGCACAGTTCTCCTAGTGCTTCGTGTAGCCACCCCCCCAGTCTCTCCACCGTCCCCTGCGCACGAGGATGGTCGGCAGGCCCATAGGCGATGGTCACGTTTAACCACTTGCATAAGTGTTGCATCACCTCTGCCGTGAACTCGGATCCCGGATCACGGCGAACATACAGCGGTACCCCAAAAGTAAGCATCACTTCAAGCAGTGTCTTCGCTACTCCGAGTGCTTCTTTCGTGGGGAGCGGGAAGGCGAACAAGAACTTGCTGGCTTTGTCGACTGCCACGAGTAGAACTTTGTCGCCTGCGTCCGACTTCACCCCCATGTCCTGGATGTCGACTTCGAGTACCTCTCCGGGTCGCAGAAACCTCGCCGGTAGTATGGCAACCGGTTGACTCGCTGATCGCTTGCGACGCCTGCACCCACACGAGAGGACGTAGTCGCTTACGTCCCTGATGACGGTAGGCCAGCAATACCGACGACTAACCAAGGCTGTAGTTCTCGCCGTCCCTGGATGCCCATAGGTGCTGTGCGCCAGCGCCATAATCCCTGGAACGAGAGATTGGGGAACTGCAAGTCGTGGGACCTTTCCCAGACGTGCTACCCACAAGAGGCCATTGTCGTCCATCACATATTCGCCACCTCCTGCTCCTCGGTTTCCCACTTCCTGGAGTTAATTCCGAATCCTGCCAAGTACCATATCTTCGCACTGCCTCTGCATCAGCTGTGGCGTATCTTGGAGAATAGCTGTCACCTTTTCCAGCATGGGCGGCTCCGACCGCTGGGACTCCTTGGCCTCTTTCGCTGATACGCTTGAACGGCTGCTGGTGTCCTTCGGTGGTTCCTCCAAAGGATCTCGTTGCCGTTTCGGTCTTGGGATGGGCTCTCTCTGCCCCTTGCGTTTACGTGGACGATCAACTTCCACTGATAGCTCAGTAGTAGTGATTGTCTGCGTCGGTGCATTCTCCATCTCCTCCTCCTCAGGTAACGGTGGTTCTGCCTCCCAGACAACCTCCGGTTCCTGGGGAGTGGCCTTCGCCTGCGATCTCGTGACACCTCTCGTCACCCCCAAGGTTTCTGCTGCTGCGAGGTAATCCTCAAACACCACGCAGGCCAATCCTTCCAGTTCCACGACCTCTGGCACCGGTTTTCCCAGTAAGCCTTGAACAGCTAGTTCAACTAACACTGCTCGTAGCATTGGAGGAGACGTGAAATCTGCGATGACATTCGCCGCTGCGCTTTGGCTGACCGTCTGCGGGATCACATAGTGTTCCTGTCCTGTGGTGATCTTGGTGTAGTCGTTGAAGTGCAACTCCTCAGCTTCTTCAAGGTGTGCCGTATCCGCTGGATGTGCGACATACCCTTCGGTTGGCTTTTCCCCCATGATGTGAACACGGTTTAAAGAGATGATGGGTTCGCTGAACGAGTAAATCGCTCGCTCTCCGATACCTCTCTTCAGGAAGTATGCGCCTCTTCGTCCCAGAAATTCACCCAATTCCTGAACTGGTTGCTTTACTTTCTCCAACCTCCGCTTCCAAACGGCTAACTTCTCCTTCGTGGCAAGGCCTCCCTTGTTTCCTATCACGAATGTCCGTTTCCTCCTCCACCGAACCCCCACTTGGCTCGCCGATATATCTGCCTTGTCCACGATGTATGACTCTCGTTCCAAAGCAGGGAGAATCTCGTCGTTCCATTCCGTCGTTCGCAGAAGGTTGCTCAAACATTCGAGTATAAAAACTCGCGCGTCTGAGGCGATGGCAGCTTGGACTAAGCTACTCGCTCCGGATACTCTTTCCTTCTCTCGTACCCCTTCAAACCTCCTGCAGGTGTCACCGACCACCACGTCTGGTTTCACCTCTCTCAACATGCTTAGGCATTCCTGTGACCCTGTTGTCACCTTAAGTAGCCTCGCACCGTTGTCAAGTCCGTTTGCTCTGATGCATTCCAGTGCTGTCCAGTCCTGGTCTACCGCTCCTCTGACCGTCGGCAATCCCTCCGATGCAAGGATGCTGCCTCCCCCCCCCACAGTCGAGCATGATCACCACTGGAAGCTCCGGTGCAATAACAAGCTCGGCCTGTTGAGGATCTGCCTCAGATGGGTCTGCGTGTGTGAATGCGACGGCTGCCAGCACTGCAAAACCGATTCGTAAGCGCTCTTCCGTCCTTCTACCCCCATTTCCTTGACTAGGTGGTCGACCATGCGTTGGGCTTCTTTCGACACCCCCCGGTTATGTCGCATAACAGATTAAGCTGTCCGATCCGCGATCCATCAGTTCCTAGTGGGAAGGGTGGTTGTCCTCCCTGGAGTCTCCACCCCCGCATCATGGGTTGACCACCCCACGGTGCCTACCACCCCTGAGTTCCCACTGGTCCGATGAATCCTGGATGTTGTTGACCAGTGAACCTGCTGTTGACCAGCGAACCCTGGCTGCTGTTGACCAGCGAACCTTGTCTGCTGTTGCCCAGCGAACCCTGGCTGCTGTTGCCCAGCGAACCCTGGCTGCTGTTGCCCAGCGAACCCTGGCTGCTGTTGCCATGGCGGCCTTGGCACCATCGGAGGTCTCCACCTCGATTTAGGATTCGGTTGTGCTCATCTTGGTGCTACCTGTGGACCCCATCGTCCTCCGACTCCAAAGAGCGACGGTAGAGGGGGAGGGGCCATCTGATTATACCCGCCTCCCGCTCCTACAGGATTTTCCGGTCCTGTTGCCCCTTGTCCTGCACCACCCTGCGGACCCCATCCAACCTGGCCGTCCTGTGGTGGGCCTCCAGCCTGCTCTGTGGCGGGCCCCTTTGTGGTGGGCCTCCCCTCGGATAAGGTCCACCAAAACGTCTCACAAAAGGTCCCCCTCTTCCTGCCATGGCCGTTTGGTGACCCGGTTAGTTCTTCCCTTCCATCCCTCCTCCCTCCCTCCCCGGGACGCCGCCCGTTTCTCTTTGACGAAACCTCTCGCTTTGCTGTCGTGTAGAGCAAGATGAACTCGACGAAGCTGTGCAGTACACGACGGACTCGACGACGCTGTGTTGTACCCGATGTACTCGACGAAGCTGCGTAGTAGGCGACAGACTCGACGACGCTGTGTCGTATAAGGCGAAGATGGTGTCCAACGATGTAGTCCAGGGAGACGAGTGGAGTCCAGGGGATCGACGGAGTCTGGTAACACCGGGTTGACTCCATCAAACGGGCATAAACAGTGGCTCGGGACAAAGGGGGTGGGAAAAGGTTTCGTGTACATGTATATCTACCTTCCTGGTTTATTGAAAGTTGTCCACTTATCATAAAATATTTATATGTAACCCTTCGAAAGCTCGAGTCTTCACTAACATAGTAACGTATGGAATCCCCTAGGTATCTAAGACGCATCAATCTCATTGTAGGCATTAGCTATATCCGTCATTGTTGTACATCCTTTACACATTATCTCGACGAAGTTGGAACAGCAGAATCTATCATTTGGTAAACATCTATTGAGGTATCAACATCCATTCATAGAGTAACACTCGATAAAGGTTTCAGGCTCTACATATATTCATGCATAACTATTAGTAGTAAATTCCTATCTATGCAGCCTTGAAAGTATTGGTATAGTAGCTTCCCGAATGTATGTAGCTCCGCTATATGTAGTAATTCCCATGACGTGTATAGCTCCACTGACATCTGAAATATTATCTTGTTTCCATTGCTTAGTATTAATGCATTCTCTATAATCCCCAAAATTCCAACGTGCTATTATCGAGCTTCCCCCGTTCCCGACTCCCTATGATAATATCTCTAAACTATGTTTCCAATTCCGGTAAGTTCTCGGCATGACAAAGAGCAGCTATAGAAATGGCTTACATTCCCCATACATAATCGAAAACTAGAACAAATTTGCAATATCGCCACCCCTGAAACACCTGTGAGAGCGACCTTGTAGTGTCTGTAGAATCTGCGAAGATATCAAATCATAGAAAGCCCTTGTCTTGTGATCGTCTCATAGTATGAATCAAGTCTAGGTCAATCAACAAATCTGAACTCATTTTCAACCTGTACGATGAACATAGGTACATTCCTATTACGGGGGCCCATAGTAAATAGGACCTACGGTATACATAAAAACCTTTATATTTACATATTTTTACCAATGAAATTTGGTCCTATTTACTATGGCCCCCCGTAATAGAGTGATTTATCACGTAAGAACTTGAACAAAAAAACAAAACTGGTTCCGGTTCAACAATCATCCTGAAAACAAAACCAAACTGGTTAAGAGTAGTCCATGTTACTCCGTTTTTATCATCCTGCCTGAACACACATAGACGGACACCCCCCCAGCTTGTGAGTAGACAACGCTTACTATAATAGCAGAGGCAGGGATGCATGTACGTACACCTTTTTAGGAAAAAAAAATATATATTTCCCAAAAACACAACATGTTGGTGCCTGAACAAATCGTAAGGTAAAGCAATCATAGCACCTACCCATCAATAAGTGTGACACTATAAATTTGACTTTATCACTTAATCGGTCGAACTCACAGCAACGTACAGCAAGCAGCAAACAGCAGCGGTTACCAGCAAAAATAACCAAAACATAGCACAACACCGGCCGAGCCCCTCCTCACCACCTCGACAGCGAGCATGCATACGCATACGAGCTTGTTGGGACTCGTACGAGTAGAACGGCAGGTTGTTGTTGCTGTGTTGTTGCTGCAGCGTGTTGTTGTTATCGTCGCAACGAGCGAGGAACGTACGTATCATTCTGCATCGGGGATGGGTCATCCATATACTGCAACCTCCTTTTTTCAAGAACATTATCCGCCAGATGATACGTATATCCTACAGTCTCCCACGCATTGAGGTAATTGAGGTGATGCAACACCGTCGATAGCTCTACACAAGATCGTTCGAATGAGCCTAGTTTCATGCCGAGGTTCAAACTGTAGCGCTCGCGGTGGCCTCGCAGCAGAGGGTACCTGGCATCAGACAAAACTAAAAAATTCGAGCGACCCCGTAACCCGCATCAAGAAAGCCTCCGCAAGACTTGGAAATCTACTAAAACCACTTTCCTCACAAAATTGCCTGATACAAAAACAAATCTAGCGTCATGCAACAGTAGTTGATACCGAGTTGTGCGCGTCTGCTCTCTCTAGGTTGTGTACAGCAGTAGCAGTTGTACGTAGAGGTCACCTGCACAGATCTACGATTACGCGTACGTATGTACAGTGTGCATATCATATCTACAGTAGTAGCTCTCTCTATGAGTATCCACGAGCGATAGACTGTTGTTCCAGATACGTACGATTACGAGTATTTACGTACAGCATCAGACAGCAGTAGTACCCCTTACCGAACAGCTGCCAATACATGACGAGAGAGTTTAGATAGGAGCGATAGAGCGACTACCCCGAGACATTTAGAGCAGCTACCTACAGCATTGCTTAGGTACAAGTAGATAGAGTACGATGCCTGTGCGACAAAATAGGGCCTGCACGAGCATAAGAAGGAAGCACTCAGGCCTAGAAAATATTTCAGGTTTCGACTGCCCAGCTTATTGTCTATATTACTTTACGAACTTGAACTACAGTATAGCTAGCCTGGTTTGTTGCTATACTTTTCTACATGAGTCAAGCAAAATTGTCAACCTGTACATGGCCGCACGGAAATCCCAAGCTGAAGCCCCATGTAACGAAGGATAAGAGCTGTTTTAGACGTACGCACCCTGGTCTCCAATCTACCTGTCCCTAGTCTCTCGCCGCTTCGTAGTTCGTTTCCTTTCCGTAGATGCTTTCAGGTTGGCTTGCCTCCTTGTCTTAACAGCTTCCTGTAAAGACCAGTCTTCTGTCCGCTAACTCCTCTTCGATCCTCTTGTGCTACACAACAGATCTCCGTCTCAAACCTTCGACAA
Source organism: Saccharina japonica (assembly GCA_008828725.1). Lineage (NCBI taxonomy): Eukaryota > Phaeophyceae > Laminariales > Laminariaceae > Saccharina > Saccharina japonica. The sequence continues at coordinate 1,621,941 of MEHQ01004022.1, read as the reverse complement.
TGCATTACTGTTACGCTCGCAGTACTCAGTCTCGCTTCTCAGTCACTCAAGCTCAATCACGTTCAAGTTCTCTTCCTTTTTCCCTCGGATTAGTTTTGTGTGTTATTGGTTTGTTTTCGGACTAACCAAGGCGGAGTATCCTCTGACTTTGCATGGAGTTGCATATCTAGGAAGCATCCGCTACGTACGTATTTTACGTTACATATGTCATTTCCGCCGCAACACAACCACCACCAGTAAACACACGAAGAAACACATTGCATTGTAAATCGTACAATGCCCAACCGAGAGACGTTGCAGGCCGTTCTATCGCCAACCTTGCATGGTTGGCATATTATTCTCCCCCTTTCGCTAAATAAAGTAATTAACTTATTCAGACTGGGTTGTTAACTATTATTACTGTAATTTTAATTATTGTTTTTTAGCTCAAATAAAATGCTTCCAGGTTGCACAAAATTAATGTCCGTTCACAGCCAACCTAATTGGCCGCTTGTGTACTGGATTGCAACGATTTCCTACAGAGTATCAATACTTATGTTACTGCTACTGCACTACCACTACCCCGACATGGTCAACCTAAACACGCATTTTCAGTCAATGTTTTTGTTGAAGATAACGTTTTCCCGGCGGATGAGTCTTTCTCCAACCATTTATGCGGTGCACGTCACACATTTCGGCGGGGGAGAAGGCGACGCCTCTAAGGTTTGGTGGTCGGTGGTGGTGACGCTGTCGTGTAGTACACGTACACTGCTGCTGCTGCTGTATGATAACAGAGCTGTTGTTTCAACTATCAATAAGCTCCTCCGCATTTTTTATTAGAATGCCCCTATACAAACATACCACTATAAAATGTTGTAAAAAGCCCTTGGAAAGCTATAGAAAAGGGCTCGTGAGAAGAGGACACAGGCCCGACGTCGCGAATCTTCGCAAACCAGAGAACAGTCCTGAGCAACAAGAGGCTGTGCTTACAGGAGGATACTGGAGGAGATGAGCACCTTGTTTGATTGTGTTGTGTCCCGTGCTGGTAGTTATCAGCGGTCAAATCTTGAGTGTGGTGGCATATGCACAGGGAACTAGGCAAGCCTGTACGAGCATGCGAGCGACAGGTATGAGTCGAGCGAGCGGAGAATACCGAGAAATGAAGCTTTCTCGGGCCCACGTTGATCACGAATATCTCAGGCCACAGGGAGAGAACGCTGTTCAACCAAGTACCTGTGGGAAACTTGAAACCATGCCTACCCCGTCTCGCTGGCGCTTGACCTCGTCAGACCGCACGTTTCTCGCGAGCACCACCTGGAAGGTGGGGTCCGCCGCCCTAGAGGCCGGTCTGCAACGTCCTTCGTCGGCAGCTTGAGAGGCACTCAACTGCTCGTTCTAGGAAGCTAACAGGCCCAAAACACGGGTAGGCGCCATTGACTTGATGGTCGACACCTCCCTTCGAGGTCTGAAGGTGTTTCACCACGAGGGGCCTCTTCTATGACCAGAACTGTGTTCAGCAGAGGGGGGGGGGGATTGGTTCGGGTGTGCTCCCATCATAAAAAAGCCAACCAAATGATGCTCATGGCTACCTGTACATCCTGATAGTACTCGAAGGTGCCCACCGTAGCGTGCAGGCGGCTGACAAACGACGTGAATTTCCAATTGCGCCGCATCTTTGTTGAAACAACACTGACGAGCATGCACTGAAATTGTGTTGTTGAATGATTCCAAAATGCTTTCATACAATATTAAGATTTGATTGGGCGTCCTTCCCCCGTAATTCGGACTTTACAACTGACCCCGTCCATGCTGTTTTTTTTGTCATGTGCGTCATAGGCGAAAATACGGGGGGGACCATAATAGTATGTACGACCGAATATTGTTATTAAAAATGGAAATATATAGGCTTTTATGTGTACCGTCGAGTCCTATTTACTATACGAGTATAGACCCCGGCCCGTTATAATAATGATTTTAGTGTCGCGAATGTGGGTGAAATAATTACTATCGTGTTCCGAGTTTTTTTTTTTCCCAACTTACTTATTCCGACCGCCTCTATTTATACCCCCTACACAACAAGCCATGGAATGTTTGTTGAATCCGACGCAGGTCGACGAGAGGAGAAATTGCTGAAATATTCTGGCGATAAAAAATGCAAGGCACGTGCCATAGTGGGGAAGGGAGAGAAGAGACTACTTTGTGACCCCGGATCTGAGTTACGACTAAAGAGGTAGAAAGGAAATAAGGGCGAAGATGACAAATGGAATACAGTACGCGACAGCACTTAAGAATGTGGCAGTTAAGAATGTCAGGCTGAGATTTAAGGGAATTTAAGAATTTACAGGTAAGCATTTGTGCTGGGTTCGAGGAGGAAATAATAATTAGAAATTGGGAAGTGCAAGGGGGTCGGCAGGTAAGAATCTGGCTGAATACACTGCACCCCTGAAAAATAAGAAACTGCCCAAACATCCCCCCAAGGCCACATCAGGCCCCCACCCAAGCCGCCGCCGTGCTCCAAAACCGTCCCAAGTGGATACGTTTTTTTAATGTTTTATTATATTTGTTTTCGCCAAACAAAACCCATTTTTCTCCCGCCAAACAAAATCCTTTCCCCTCTACAAACATGCAAATAAAAATATCGCAACACTTTCCCCCCCCATTTTATTCGGTGCGGATAGAAGCAGTGCGGTGGTGGATGGTGTACAGCTTGCTTTTAGAGCACCTGCAGGCCCTTGGAGTAGTGCTTAACTCCTCAAGGGGCCACTTCGGGCAAAATATACAAGAGCGAATAAAAAAGAAATCCGTCATTTTTTCAATTGCAATACTATTTCTGGTATAATTTCCACTTTTTCATGACTCCCTGCGGAAAACGACATTTCTCCAGTCCTAATGCTCAGAATGGCAACCAATGAGTTGTTTTAGAGAGCCTAGGTCATTGTCAATATTTTTGACTCAGAAGGTGTATTTCATATCTATCAGACGCTTTGTTCATCCCGAAAAGTGCCTCTTAATCGAAAACGAACCTTTATTTTGACCCATCCGCCGGAGGATTTAAAAAAAAAAGAAAAAAAAAAGACTCGCCTTACCCGAAAAGTACCCAAGACGAACTAAAAAAATGGTACTACTGTAGTTTCTCCGACTGCTGATACTGTTTGAACTCAGAGTTTCGACGAGGACGACGAGCACTAGTAGGTGAACCTACCTGGGCCTCTAGTTCGACGGTCCGTAGAGTTCCACGTGGCCACAGCAGAGTTTAGATACCAAACAGGAGCTCCGAAACGATCAAAATCTTGCTGCGGAGCATTTTCGTTTCGTGACGCAAACACAGCAATCTGCTTGCCCTTCCTTGCAGATACAAGAGCCCCAAAACCTTTTATTAATAGATACTATAATGAACAAGATATACGTTGGTCGGTCGCACATCTGAGCATTCGAACTGGAGCTATGCCGTTTTCCGTATTTATTTCCGTAAGGAGTACTGATATGGTGTTATTATACCCAAAAAAAAAATTGCTGCTGTAAAACAAAACGAAATATATATATATATTTTTCATGACCGAAGGGGCCCCTTAAGAACTGGTCCCACATATTTTGGGAAAACTACTTGGAATTAGCGTAGGAGTTTTTTTCAGTTATGATTGGGTTAAGCAGAATCGTTGAAGGCGGCGAAGATAATATTCGATGCCTGCAGCCTCAAGAGCATTATCATGATCGTGTTTCTAATGAATATCTTGTGAATTATGAGTGATGGATGCCATGTGAAAAAACAAAGTCTTGACAACCGCTCATAAAAAACAGGTCGCATTGAACATTGAACGCCTTTGCAAAATAAGAATTTGATTTAATAGAAATTGGCGTTTAGCGCCTCTTCTCCCAATAAGAAATTGGATTTGAGCATTTCTGCTGAAATTAGACAGGAAATAAGACGCGAGGCTGAGTTTAAATAGGAAATTCTCAAGTGCTGTCGCGTACTGTACACAACTATAAATAAAAATAAGACGCGTGGTGGCACGTCCTCGATTATCCAAGGAGTACGTATGTATATGTGGTAGGTATTTCGGTGAGAAGTGCAAGAGCTCCTCGAGCTATAGGGGCAACCTAATAGAAAAAAAACTCGTGTTTTCACCTTGTACCGTTGCACGTGTCACACTCAGTGAGATGTTGACAAAGCAAATACTAGAAAAAGGTTTTGTTACTGAGCAGGTTACTGCGGTAGTCACGCTTTAGGAAACAAATAGATAGCCCAGAAATTGACGGACGAGTTCGTTCCGTCCACGACACGTCCGCGACACGAAACGTTTTATGGACGCCAGCCTCTTGCATTTACATAGGAAAACCTAAAACATAGACGCGTGCTATGATAGAGGTATAGAACATTTCGGCTGGAACATTTATTTTCTGAGTGACGGAACTCCTTAATAACCTAAACTCTTCGGAATCTTACTCCCGTGTCGGCAATATTTTTCATTTAATACGTAGGAAATGGGCTTGTTAATCGGGTAACACTTTTATTTTCCTCCCCAGTTTTCGGGTGAGGAATAGAGGTCCTCAAGTGACCACCCTCAGAAAAATCACGTTGCACCTGCATCCAGGCTACTGTAGCAAGCGTCTTTCCTTGTAATTACAGATTCGGAAAATGTGAGATATGCTATACCTGGCACATGGTAAAGCAGTAGTGGTCCCTCTATAGAGCCGAGTGCGTTGTGCTGGTTGCCTGCCATAGTGCCGGCGTTATTGTATGTCGCAGATGGGATTAACCAGTGAGGTAGTGTGCGAGTTAGTGCCGGTTTAAGCTATACTAGTGCCGGTAATTTTTAATGGCGCACACCGGCACTATACAAAGAGGGTGGACCAATACTGCTGCTGCTGTAGATAAACAACTATCGCGCAAACAATACTACAGTACATATTATATTTTCTAGCCAGCCTCGTGAGGCCACACGACCGACTGCTGGCTTGGTTGATGGTCGGGGTATATGTTTCGCTTTGGTTCAAGTCCGGAAATGTTTGTTTTGCCTTTTTCGTATGCTGATAAATACGGCGCGTAATCCTTCGTTAATGTATTCCTGTTATATATATATATATTTATCACGGAGGACCATCATAGTAGATAGGACCAAATATTCCCGGAAAAAATCGGTAAATATATAGGTTTTTGTGTGTTCCGTAGGTCCTATTTACTATGGTCCCACGTAATAGTAGCATCATTACTCATATATTCATACAAATCATGGTAACATATTACTTGATACCAACCCACACTGCTGGGCTACGTACGAGTGAGAACTGCCAGTGACGCAATTAGACCTCGGTAAACAATGTAGAATAGTATAGCTCTACTGCGTAGTATATCATGCTGATAATATCCTAATAAAAAGAGTATGATAGCTCCACTGCTGCCGTTGTGAAGCAGTAGTACATAAACCTAACACCGCACCCACGGTGCCGTTGCCAGCTCGATTCGATGGTGATTCACCGCCCGATGGATGCACCACGCCGCACTTGTCACACACGGCACATCCCATCTGCCGCGCCGTGCCCCACAACAAAAAAAAAATCAGTTTACAGTGATAGTATCACGAGCAATGAAGATGCCAAGGGCTAGGCGCATTCCCCTGATTGGGGTGATGCTGGCCAGTATGTGCGCGTTTAGCGCGGCTGTGGACAAGGTGTCTGTGACTGAGAGTGGCGTCGAGTTCACTGTCCTTCTTTACAAAGGCACCTACAGGCTCAAATTCCGCCAGGACGGCACGCGCTCGTTCTACACGTTCAACTCGGCTACTCAAGTGACGAACATTGAAGTCGGCCCGGAGATGTATAATGTGGGTGTTGTTCTTGCGTTCTCTTGGTACGGCACAAATTTAGGTATTTGACGGTTTGGGTCGTCCCGGTGGTTTTCACATATTTTGTATTCAAAACTGTTTCAGGTGTCTTCGATACGATTGGACTCTAGATACTCCAAATAACAGCCGATTTTCCTAATTGAGAATTGCCTCTCCGATGAGAATGAAAATCGAAATTATTGGTTTTTGAATTGTAAGAGATGTACTTCCCTTACAGTCCTTTTTTTCACTGTAACCTATTGTGAGTTGTGACACCCGTCGATGACAAAAAAAAAACGAAATCGGCATCGGCAGTCTCAAGATATCGAGGATCCCAGAAAATCTGTATTTATGGGCGAGGGACCTCGCTCGTAAATGCGAATTCCCTTAAATCCTTGATTTTTCGAGCCTGTCAAGACCGATTTAAAAAAAAAAATCGTGGATCGATACCTACCACCGAGGAACATATTTTCTTGTTCAAATTTTGATCGTGAGCGAAATACAACTCTTAAACAATAACAAAGTACTAAAATCGATTTTCATTCTCATCGGAAAGGCAATTCTCAATTAGGAAAATCGGCTGTTAAATAATGGACGAACTTTGAAGCGTGATTCATGGAGGTGCGATTATAATAGCAGTTTCGGCAGTCACAACTGTATACTTCGTTCGCGTCCATTCCTGTCACAAACAGGTTTATTTCATACTCACCCTAACGTATTGTAAACTTCAATAGGCAAACAAATAACAACAGGCTGCAGCAGCAGGAACAGTGATCATACGTCGAGAAACGTACTGGAAGCTCCAAACCGAAGGAAGAACAAACACATACGTACTTGCAGATGGAATCCGTTTCCCCCCTGTATCTCCTGTATCGGCTCGGAAGATCCTGTACGACACAAGCAACGACCTCGAGAGCGTGGAACTAGCGCCATCCGACAGGCGAGCCCTCGGCCGAGTAGACGATGACGCTACTCGTACCGCCTTCGAAGGGCGTCGCCTGGTGTTCGAAGACTGCGCCGCGTGCGAGGAAGCATGGGACGCATCGTGCGCTAGTGCATCTTCCGTGTGCGACTTGGTTCGGTTTGGCTCTCCGTTCAGCGCCGAGGCTGCTGCGTCGATCGATACCACGTGCGAGACCTTTGGAAGCGCGTGCTTAAGCCACAACGCCGTCGAAGCGTGCCAAGGCCAGTGCACGAACGAAGGTAATACACGACATAAGAGGGTTTGTGTGTAAGATGAAAAAGTTAATACATTCGTACATGGTTTGAGTAAGTATTAAAAAATACCTGGTAAGTATTGTGCACAACCGGGTCACAAGGTTCAAGCAAGAGTGAATACGTATATTGTTAGCAGCACGGACGGAGTCTCGGAACTATATGATACGATACAATATGCATTTGCAGTTAACTATGCCGAACACACACGTTCAGGGCGGTGCACTAGTGAATGTATTACTTACTTAAGCTACGTACAGTACTGTAGTATGGATCCATGCATTTGCCAACAGTAGGCAACGGTACGAGGGTCTCTGATGGACGTATTCAACATTTAAAGGTTGGGTTCGTCGTCGACGTCTGATACAGAACGTAGAGTATCGGCCCTGTACCTCTCGAACGTGTTGCGTTTGAGTGGCTACATGGTTGGAAAAGCCAACGGCTTGGTTTGGATAAAAACATCACAACAAGTAGGCAACGCGTTGGTTACGTGGATCGTAGTGTGTGACTCGGGCGACCCCACTCTATATTTGTAGCACGGTTTTGTAAACTCAACCGTTTTCAGCTTCACTAAAAACCATACTGTCTTCGACCAGTTAACGTTCAGTGATAATCGGTCTCGTAGAAGTGCAGCCAGGCTCTTGCTGGGTGCACCCACGGCTTCGTTGTAGCGCTTGTAGCACGCGCTGTGATATAGGTAGCACTATTTGGCCTGAACATGGATAGCCGGTGGGGCTCCCAAGTAGAGTAGCTTCCACATATGGCATGTGTTATCGTTGCAATCCCTCAATTACTCTGTCCAATTATCGTTTCGTTGTTTACCTGGGTCATGTGACTGCTCAGGTCACCTAGTGTTTCGTCAGTTTTGTTGCGACGTTGTAGGCTGCCCAGGGGCAGAGCCTCGTACGTTTCAGGAGCTTTCCATACAAGTAGGACCCGTCTCAATACAATCCTTACACTACAGTAGCCCAACGAATCCCATTCGTCGAACACATGTCACGTCCGCACTTGTGCGGCGTCGTGGTCGGAAGATCTCCGTGCACTGTTCACGCTTACATACCGCTGTTTCGTCACTCTTACGCGTGCTTTCCATTGATGGAAAAGTACCTGCAGAGGTCAACTCGTGCCTCGACCCTACAAGCGAAGAGTACCAGTGCTCGTTTTCGGGAGATACTTCCATGTGAGTTGCGATTATGATCAGTTCGAATTTTGCTATACATTTATTTGTAACAAGGTACATCAAAACACTTAAAAAAACGAAGTTCGACCAAACCCTCCATCTCACCGCTCTGATAACTTGTATGTGTTCCATCACTGCAATATTAATGAATATACTACACACGCGAAACGTTGACTCGTCACACGCGATCTCTCGGCTCGCGAGCGTCCGCAGAGGATACCGCGTTTTACGATTACACGTTTTACGATTACACACTTCGTGGGTGTATCTTGTGAAACAATATTCATTGGGGTTTCATAGGTGCCTCGAGCTAACAGGGAGCGCGTTCTCTATTACTGTCATGGTTCCGGGATTCGTGGTCCCGTATGCATTTCGGTAGGCTATATGAATCCACTCCGGTAGCCTACGTTGCAGTAGCGTACTTTGGTAGCGATTGCGCGACGATTTCAAAAGTCGTGAGGACCGTAAAGCTCCGTTCCGAAGATCGATGAGACCAAGATTCGGTAAGGCACGAACAGCTCTAGCGAATGTGCTCCTGGCCACGTGTGCTTGGATTTCAACGATATCTCCTCCTCCCACCTGAAATACACTACACGGTCGAACGGTTTATGTGTCACCTGTATAAAACGATACTGCACGACGAGTAGAAACACTAACGTCCACACAACTGTAGTGCATCTCATATCGGTCACTACTACTGTAGATGGCGGAACACCAAAGCAAACATGCCCTTTACTTTTATATAGGTCACTGTGTAATCGCCACGACTACACGGCCATTCAGACGAGCTGTATCTATGTGCGTTCCCGCATTCCCTCTACGGGCCTCTGTTTGCAGCAATTTCCGCGGCTGTGACCTGACGGACTCGGACGCCTTCCTGCTGCCGGGATGCTTTGAGGACTTCGGAAAAACGAACCTCCAAAGTCTGTGAGTGCCGCGCACCGTGGTTGACAACCTGGGCTGAGTGAAACATGCCCTGTGAGATCCTGTTGGTTGGTCAACGCAGGCATCATCGCTGGAGGGGACGCTTTATACGATTCCCCGCTTTGAAAGGCCGAATCGTTGAAACCTACAACACGCGCCGGCGGAGTTTTGTCTAGCACATGACTTGGGCGCCCAATATAACTGCCACATACTGCAGGTGCGACGGACTGCCTGCCAGTTTGCAAGACGCGTGCTGCGGTAGAGGTAGAACCTTTTGGCTGGATCGTTTTCAGAAACGATCGGGCTCCTCAACCCAAATTCGTCGGAATTTCATTTTTGTGACGAAATATGTTTCAGAGTGTACTTCGGTCATGAGATTTCTCATCCGGCAGCAAATTTATTTTCCTCCAAAATCATTTTTCAGGTGAGGTATAGCGCTCCTTATGTGAGAAGCTCATTAAAAACATTGTGTACAGGAGCTATCGTAGCATGCGTCGCAAATGGTGCTGTTTGTGTCTGTGTAGGGCACTGGGGGGCCCATCTGAATACAATGCATCCGTGTTTGTGTCGTCATCCAGTGCTCCGAGGGTTTTACACCTCACGCGTTTTCTTGATTTCTGATATCTTACTCTCGTCGGGTAAGACCATTTCCTCGCATCGTGATAACCGCATCGCTCGCCGAGGTGCCCGTAACTCTTCGTGACTCTCTCTTATTCTGCTCCGGATCATTAGCCGGGTGCTCAACTGGCGGCCATACATCGTTTCACTGATGCCTGTACCCCACAAAGACAATAGTACTCCGAGCCGAGGCTAGCAAGCACAGCGCGATATGTTTGGTCCTTAGGGCAGAGGTTATAACGGGACATGCCGACACAGCACATGCATACACGGGCTCCAGTCTACTCTACACGTTCGTCATGTTTCAGGTTTGTTTCGTGCTTATATCATGCGCGCGGCCTTCTGTCTCCCGCCCTCGTCTCGTTGCATGTATGAACCTTCAGAAACCTCGGCTCGAGCTTCCTCTTGACGACATTACCGGAGAGAACGTTTGCTGGGCTGTCCGAGCTTACGACATTGTGAGTGCCAATATATTTGGAACCCACCGCCACGAACACCCACCCGTACATATCTCCCGCCACGAGGCCAATGCAGCCGGTCAGGTATTGTGTGTGTGTTCGCGTTCGTTTGTAGCGACGCACTCCGCCGGTAAACCACAGCAGCTATATAAATTGTCAAAACGAATGGGCACACAATGTCAGGCACGGTACGCCGGTAACATTCCAGCGTTGTTCACGAACCTACTGTAGTATTCTAGCGTTAGCCCTTCGCGTAGTGCTACACATAAGCATTTCACTAACGCCATTCGACGGCGAACTTCTTATTGCTTTTCTGGCAAGTATATGTTTCGTGTATATGCTGGCAGACTTAGACGGCTGGCTTTTCGAGAGTCTAAGTCTGTATTTGCTTTGGTCACTCAAGAACACAACGTGCGTGCTGGTAGTACATCGCCTTGCGATCAAGTCGAAGGTCCCTCGAGAGCTGCTCATCTCTAGCAGTATCTAGTACCGTCGACACGGCCATTGCGTGCGCGGATGGTGACGTACCATATGGAACGTTTGGTGACGGCGATTTGATGTTCGGTCCATGTCCCTCTTTGCTTTGTTCATGTTTTCCGTGCGCAGGAACTTGTTTCAAAACGTTTTCAGGACCGTGCCGGAGGGGCTGTTCTATGGCCTCACGAAGCTTGAGTCTTTGTGAGTAGATACATTTATCTTCGATGGGTCGTGTCACTTGCAGTGAACCTATTTTCGCAATAATTGAACACGCACGGATGGCTATGGCTAGGGCGGCCGTATGATGGAGTAGGACATGGCTAGTACTCCATCCGACAGCCATGATTTCTACACGCACAGCAGTGATTGGATGTCCATCAAAGGAAATGCTTGGGTCCCCCGATATTTACCCTAATTCCGCGCTGACCTAGTTCCCTATACCTGTGCACTCCAGTCTGATCCTGGATATGCGTCACCTGCAATTCTCGCTTTGCGCGAAATTGACACGACTTCTTTTGCCGATGCGTGTGTTGTCTGTTGTTGTCTTCGTCTAGGGACTTGGGCTTCAACGGTCTGATCAGCTTGCCCGAGGGGGTATTTTCCGGCCTTGCAAGCCTGGAGATTCTGTAAGTATGGTGTAGACGTTGTACAGCGAGCTCGTTGTCTAAACCTTTCCGATGTGTGTACGTGTTGAACTTATGGCTGCAATTACAGTCACAGCAGACCATTGTTGCCGATATAGCCTGACAAGGCGCCCTTACGGGTGGCTAAGAGGTAGGCAGTACAACGGGTCCACATGCTTTGCATTAAACTTCAGAGAACGCTCAGCCACTACCATACCGGGAGGGCGACGGTACCGTTCTTTCTTGAGCTTTCCATTCGTAGCCTGTATGCTACCCGCTCCGTTGGGGGGGGGGGGGGGGGGGGGGGGGTGGCACGTTAGCACAGGCGGCACTACGTAGGGAGTACATGGGTGGCCCGAGGATAATACCTGTCCCTCTAGCATTTATTTAGGGCCGGGATCTCCATTGTGATTCTGATGGGCGAATCCTCGCCTTTTGTCGACCTCCACTCCGGTTCTGACGTTGGATGATCCAGGCTGATCGTCAACAACGAATTAACGCCTGAGACTCTGCCGATTGGTCTCTTCTCGGGACTTTCCTCACTGCAAGAGCTGTGAGTGTGCCTACTGTAGTAGTGATCGGCAGAGCCTACATCATGTGCAAGAATCCCTGTGACCAGTCTCTCTCCGATATGATACAACTGTTATGAATACCATAGCAACATGATACACTTGTCCGCATAATCAAGTGAACCCACGTTTCAGCAAACGCCAATCATGAGGTACGACACCCTGCAGCCCGTTCGTGACGTAGACAGTATGGGTACCACCGCCGCGTATCAGACAGCGCAGTCCCCATGCTTTGTTTTATCCTCCTATTGTAGTTCCACATGTGCCCCCCAAAACGGCACTCAATAGCCGTACAATGGATGGCCACTAATATTATAGAGAAATGGCCCCTTAGTTTGCCGGTTTCCTGTACTTAAATTACAGTCCAATTAAAAGGCTCATTGTGCCTTTTTAAGGGCCAACACGAGTAAGACTAATCGCTCAATAACGCCCCATGTTTTCGCTGTGCACTAGCGGGCCTTCAAATAGGCCATCTACTGTACGCACAGGGTCATCATCTACAGTTAGGGTAAAAGGGTCGTTCTTATCGAGCAGCAACTGTTTTTCCAAACTTTTCAATATTTGTTTTAAAAAAACCCAGGAAAATCAAGAAAAGAAAGGTTTTATTTGGAAATTTGGAATTTTAACACGGGGAAAAAAATTTGGAAGGCTTCGCATTCCAATATTTGGAAATTATGTTTGAAAACTATGGAAGTCCTAAAAATCGCGCGAAAACTTTATTTGGAGATTTCGGAAAACAGTTGCTCGATAAGAACGACCCTTAGCGACTGTGGTGTTTCGATGATTTCGCTCACGTATCTCCAACATCAAACGTATATCGTTCATGCTTGACAGAACTGTGGCTTTTGCAATCTCAACGTATTCTACCATGCCTCCCATACATCGCCCATTGCTGGCATACGCGCAGCGACGGCGCGCATCAGCTCGTCTTTGCCGTAACCTCCCTTGTAAGCATGACTCTGTGTATGTGCACTCCAAACTTGCTTACCGAATCAATATCAAGAGTACCCACCGACAATCTGCTTCTTTGGCTATTAGAACCGAACGTGCAGTTGTGTCCACCCCTTTGGCACTACAGTCATATTTGTTATGCTTCGTCTTTCTTACCAATCTTGACCATTACGGGCATGCGCGGAGTCGTGGGAAGCGTCCGCCAGCCTCGGTGAAATCCCCCTTGTAAAGTTGATATTTGTGCAATGTTCACTTTACGCTCCCAACCTCCACTCACAGGAGCTCAAACCTCATTGCGCCTGTCTGTGAGCCATCTGTTGTTACAGGAGGCTACCGTTCTACCGAACGTTCGGTGCATCTCTTCGTTCTTTTCGCGTGCATGGCTTAGCCCGCCCATAGGTCTTCGGCATCCACCGAATTGTGCGTACTTCCGCTGTCGCGCTTTCCGCGGAGCAAGACGACACAGACACTTGACGGTGCGCTCATGTGTCGACAGTTACGGTGGCTGTCCTTAATGCTAACTTCATGATCGACGAGTCGTCAATATATCCATAGCTCCCGAATGGCTTCGTTAGGCGGCCATGCATTCATTACATGTCGTCGCCTCCCTTGCATTTTTAACTCTTCAGGGACCTTAGCAGGAACCTTTTGGAGGACATGACTGGTCTGGAGGGGCTGTTTGATGGCCTCACTGAGCTTACCTTCTTGTGAGTCTCCCTACTATAACCGTTCCGGGTAAAAAATAAGTGCCTACTAGCGGGAACACCGTCGGAGAAACAGCTAGGTTATATTATTGGTGTGGCTTGCTCTGACTGCGACGGGTGCGAGTCCCCACAGCAAGAATCACGACGCACGATGGCAGTGCCCCTACTTCACCAGGGACGCAACACCCCGTGTGTCATTGCGCGGTTCACCGCAGCGTTGTTTGCACACGGCGGAAAGAACCGCGATTACGGTAGCGCATCCCGTGGCGTGCTCTCAGAGCGTTGGCACGTTCCGCTCGTGCCAACTATCTGTACAGGACCGAGTGCCGACAGGTACCTCCCCCTCTTGTTTCATAGAAACTATAAGTGAAAATAACCATCTTATCATAGAGGAGGCGTGGTTCGAAATACCGAATAGGTGAAATCTTGACTGGAACTACAGCAGGAACATTTTGTTCGTGTTGAAATTCGAACCCCTATTTTTTCAGTGCGTAGTCCGTACTGTTCAGCATTGACCAGTGTTCCATCAATCACCGTGCCATCCGAACTATATCCGCACGAGCGACGTTACATGATCGAACTACCGCACGCATGTACTGTTTTGGTGTCGTCTCACGAACGTTCTATCGCGTGATCGTTGTTTCCGTTCGTGGCGGGGAATCGTCGATCCAGAGGGCTCGAGGAGTGTCTCATAGAGATCATACCCGAAGGATTGTTCGCCGGTCTAGCGAAGCTGGAAGAGCTGTGAGTAAATTACGGTGTCGTTTCTGTGCACAATTTAGTAGTATGAAGGCAAGTCATTAGGATTTGGAATCCGGAGCGGAGCGAAGGGTTTCGAGTTGCCCTCATCCTCGTTCGGTCGCACGTACGTAGAGCAGTACCCACACGCATTTGAGAGTTTTGTTGCGAGCCCCGTTGTTCAGAACACGGTTCAGCCAAAAACAACAGTGATACCGCTACCATAACACGTGTCCCGAATTGTTGTGGAACGAAGATCGCCATCTCACCGTACAAAAAATGCTTACCCTGTGATTATTAATAATTATGCATCATTCCCACCTAGGCCATCTGCAGCAAAGGTGCCGTTCCATACCGACGGCACGCTCCTGAAATGTTGTTGTATTGATGTACGTCCGTTGCGGTGCACTGTTCGCGTCCTCAATCTTCAGGAATCTGTCGAGAAATGGTCTGTCCTCCTTGCCCGATGGGCTCCTGTCAGGTCTCCCGTTATCGCGTCGTCTGTGAGTTTCGAAGGGAAACGCACGTAGTTTGCTGCACCATATTGTGTGTCGTTGGGCGTAAGTAGCGCTGCGCGCAGACACTGTTTACTTTGCGAGGAAGAGACGCCATAGCATCGACGCGCAAGTCAAGCCCGGTTGACCCGTGCCGTACCAGACGACACGTCTTTCTCGCCAACATCTCGACGCACGGTGAAACCGTTTGTGTGGATCTGGCCATAACATCCAGAACATTGAGTGTCCGACACAAATGATACATATCCACGAATCCAGGACTCAAATACTATACGCGTAGGTCAGACGACTTCGTATAATCGTCGCCAACATCTCGACGCATGGTAACACCGTTTAGGTGGATCTGGCCCTAACAATCTCGAACATTGAATGTCCGACACGAAGGATACGTACCCACCATTTCAGGGCTTTTATACTACGCACGTACGTCAGACGACTTCGTATAATCGATCGAATGAGTTCGGCCAAACTTTGTTCATTGGTCTGTAGATTGTACATTGCAGATATGTCACGGTACACTATATTGACTGGGTCGTGTGTGTTTCCATGTCTGTGTTCGAGGAGAATGGCCAGCACAACCTGCACGGGATACACAAATTGAAGCAAACGTCGTAGAGCGGTCAACATTGTATGTCGCTCGTTTCATTTCTGACACGATGGCACTACTGAACTGTGATGATATGTTTTTTGCCGGCTGACGTCATGCTACATGATAGGGATTTGTCTCAAAACCTCCTGACGGACTTGGGAACATCACTGGCCGGCTTGACGGAGCTTGGCTCACTGTGAGTTCACGTGGCATTTGCTTGCCCCAGTCCCGGATAGGGACTGTCTTGACTGTCCGTACGCGAGGTTACCCCGGGCTGAGGAATGCCAGACCCCGAGGCTTTCACTCCTTGCATACCGTCTTTAGTTGGAATTTTTGCACGTTGAACTCCCACCTATCTTACACCGTTTATATTTGGTGTGTCCCCGATTAACACTTCACTCTGCGTGCCAACCTGCGTAAACTCGAACTTGAGACCCACGACGCAAGGAAAATATGTTTCTGTCATTGCGTCGGAACCTGTGAAGGCATCCGTCGATTTTGACGAATTTCCCGGCAGATTCGACAGAGATGATCGTATATGTTGCCGATTACAAAAGCACGGCACCGAAGGCCGGCACTGTGCAGTGGTTATGAATTCAACTCCCCGCACATATGGGGGGAACGAAGGGTCCTACGCTTCATAAGCGCTGAGGTAGTCCTGCCGTGGTGCAAGCGCGTGTCATCGACACATTTGAATGTACGGTTAAGCACTGTTGATATACCTAATCGTCGAGAGTAGAGCTCGGTTGGCCTTATTTATGCTGCCGCTGTCATTGGAAATCGACTCTTCGTTGCCTGTTTCCTGCAAAATGGGGGTTACTTGGAGACGAATCGCGGGCGATTGCTGGCTTTTGGCTATTTTAGTGTACATTTTAGCACTCAGAAAGAAGCGACAAAGGAACAAAGCCAACGCCCGTGAAGACTTGGGCGCCTCGAGGAGAGTATTGTATTGTACATTCGCAACTGTCATTGCGTGGATATGGTGACATACCTGATGAAACAGTTGGTGGTGCATCGTTTTGTATTCGGCGTTGTCCTTTGTTGCTTTGACGATTTTTCTTACGCAGGAGCCTGAATGATAACAGGCTGGTGACCGTAACGGAAGGAATGTTCGATGGACTGGTGAACCTCAGGCTCTTGTGAGTAGAGAAAAGTATGTCCGATTGCAGCTTCGTTCACTTGCATTGCACGCTTTGCCTCAACTACTGCAAAACAAAGCATGGCCGCACCCGAGTCAACACTGCGAAGGAGGAGAACTTAACTGGTACACGTTTGGGCGAGAGTCGTTTATCCACGCCCACGAATGACTTGTGTTGGCTATCATATTTGGGGCTTGGGCTCCCCGATTGTCACCACGCGTCCACGCTGACCAGGCCCGCCTTACCCGAACCCTGCAACCTCACCCTGGGTATATGTCTTACACGATGTCCTGTTTGCGCCAAATGCCGCCACAAATGTTGCTGCACGACGCGGGTTGTACCACGTCGTATTCAACCAGGGGCATGGGCGACAACGGTCTGGTTAGCGTGGCCGAGGGGGCCTTTTCCGACCTGGCAGGTCTTCAGATATTGTAAGTATGGTACACCTAGGTATAACAGCTATCGCGGTACTAAACTCCTCCAGATGTTCCTACCTGCTGCAGGAGTGGCAGTACGGAAAGCTTTAAGCGCCCGGATGCAAGACAACGCGCCGCGCATGAAGAGATGTGTTGGGTAGAATACGTGGCAGTAAGGCTTCGGAATATTGTCGGAGTATTCGGCAAGCGCGCAACCACAGTCAAACCAGGGGCGCTACTGACAGTACTGGGCGACCTCAGATTGTTGATTCGAACCTTTTGTGTCTACTCGCCATTTGTTTGTTTGGGGCCACGAGTACACTTGCGGCCCCATCGAAGACATGCGTCGTTCGGTCGAAACCCCTGTTCCCCCTCTGAAGGTTGTATCATGAACAGTCTTCGTGTACCTGATGGAACAAACCTTGCTCTTTGCCGACCTCTACTCCGGTTGTGGCATCGGATGGTCCAGGCACCTCAGCGACAACGAGTTGACTGCGCAGGATCTGCCCATTGGTCTCTTCTCGGGCGTTCCCCAACTGCAATCTCTGTGAGTGCACCTGTACATGGGCACAGCCTACATGCACAGGAACCCCTGCGATCAGAATTGACCGGAAAGTGCGGGGACTTCCATTGATGGTTACCCTGACGTTTACGCCAGATTGTACTGGTAGTGTGGTTATTATCCTGCACATATTACAACTACTGCAAGTAGTTCTCAAGCTGGCTGCAGTTCTTCGTATACCATGAAGGGTTCATGTTCTGGTAGCCGCGTTGTCTCGATGGCTAGTTACGTGAACGGTCTGATTTAATGCTCAAAGGACCTCGGCGCTCAGGAACAGATTCTGCAGCGTGTGTGCTATCTGCATGACGCCACGCGAACATGGTTCGACCTACATGAATGCGCCCTATCGCTGTTTCGACCTACGCAGTCGGTATCATAGTTCCAACTTATCGTCTCTTGGCAAAATGCACGAACCCTTGGTCATTTACTATGTTGGGTCGAAAATTATACTTATGTGTGATATAATATACAGTACATTTCCCAGCTCACCTCACATTACCTCGACGGTAAGCGCACTTGTCCGGGCATCCCGTTGTCACGGCGAAGCTACCGGTCTTTCCATAACATTATTTTGTTTGTCGCGCGCATGGTTTGGCATATCCGTCTGTCGTCCGCATTCTATATTTGCGCTTTCTGCCTTTCCTGCTCGTTTCGTCGACAAATACACCACGAACACTTATCTGAAATAATCCCTGTTACATGTGTTTCTAGGGTTCAAACTGCTGTCATTAACGGTGGGTTTATGGCCGACGGGTCGCTGTGCGTCTAGAGTTCCGTGCTTGCCTTGTGACGCGCCCTTTCACTATAAGTTGTCGCTTGCCGTAACACCCGACACTCTTCAGGCGAATGGGCAGGAACCCTCTGGAGGATCTCACGCGTCTGGAGGGGCTGTTCGACGGCCTCACTGAGCTCACGACCTTGTGAGTGACCTTAACCATCTTGCGTAAAAAGACGAATACCCTAGACATGGAAAAATGTCGACGTTGCTCTTGTCTGCGGTTTATGACACTTGTGATTGCTGCAGGCGTTGTCTAACCCTAACGAGGAGATTGCATTGCGCGGTGGTAGTGCACCTGCTTCATTACGCAAACGAGCGGTGTTTGCCAGTTCGGCGCATGCCAGCACTCTTTGTACACCGCCGAAATACCATACGCAAGACCGTTCTACCCGTGGCGTGCAAGATCAGCGTTGGCGTTTCTCGACGGTGACAACTATCTTCACTCACCAAGTGCCAGCGGGTAAATTCAGCCGGTGTCAGTATCCCAATCCTGTTGCAAATGCATGCCCCTTATCGGGTACGACTATTGTACTAGAACTGCGCGATATATTGAACACGTAAAGCCTCGATTGCACGGAGACCAGCTCGTGCTGAAGTTTGAACACTTCGTTCCGTGCTCCTTACTCTATCAATCGTCCGGTACTCAAAGACCACGCCCTCTAAATATTATATGCATGTCTTTATTATATAAAGACAGCGTGAGGCCGAAATAGAGTATTCCAAATTGAGTTGTCGTTAATATCAACTTGTTTTATATCTCTTGCACACACTAAAAACACACCTTGTGTAAGCTCCCTCGTGCAACCGTCGAATATCCTATCAAAGGGATGGGAGGTGTTTGACGTCTGTTCTCAACACGTCAGCTGCCAGATGCTTTTTTATCAGACGCTTGGTCAGCGCCTGTCAGATACGATCGGCCGAGGTGCGAGAGCTGTGATACGAGGGTGGGTTGGAGGCCCTAACGCGCGCGATCCGTTGAGAGTTCATGGCGCACTTACTTGTTGGGTTTGTCGATCGATGTCAATCTTGAAAAATGGTCCGTTTGTTGTATGATATCAACTACGTATGATATAAATACAGGGATCGAGAGCTTTTTGGCGTCTGTTTCAACACATCAGTTGCCAGATGTTTTTTTAATAGACGCCTGGTCGGTGATCGCCGAAAACAATCAATATGGTGCCGGAAGTTGTGAGGCTGTTTTGAAGCACTTTGTTAAAAGCAAGTGCCTTCTCATACGAATTATGTGAATCTATCATATACGCCGGAAAGCTCTTGACCAGACCGTTCAAATGAGCCTATCCAAAATTGTTGATCCGATCGGGGAAACGAGCAATGGATATTTCACCATTGTTAGAAAAGGCACTTCATCGCACCAAAATCGTCATATCTCAACAACCACGGCGAATCAACACAAAATAAATGCAGATATCGAAAGCCAGATATCACATGTATTTTATGGCATCGAAGTCGTCCCCGAATCCTGCTGCGCTGATGCCGAACAATAGCAAACCATGATATTCCCAGCATTCACTTGATTATTGACTGCCAGGGAAAATATCGTCATATCTCAACAACCCCGGCGAATCAGACAAAACAAATTGCAGATATCGAAAGCCAGATATCACATCTATTTTATGGCATCATAATCGTCCCCGTATCCTTTTATGATGACGCCGAACGAAAGCAAACCAAGATATTCCAAGCATTCACTTGATTAATGACTGCCAGGGAAAATATTGTGAAACAGTTTTTTCCCCATTTTCTTTTTTCACTTGAACAATTTATGCATTTTTTTAGCTTTAGGCGTTTTTTTCTTAACGGATAGGTCTTATTCGCTTTTTCGCGGGCATCACGAAAATGAAAACAAAACGGAACTCAACGACGGCAGTCAAGAGTTATGACCGCTCAAGTGTAATCAGCCTCACAACTTCCGGCACTATAGAGGTGTGAGAGCTGTGATACAAGGGTGAGTCGGAGGCCCTGACCAGCGCGATCCGTTGAGAGGTCATGATGCACTCGTTGGGTTTGTCGGTCGATGTCAAACCCGAACAATTGTCCATTTATTGAATTATATCAACTACCTGGTACGTACGTATGATATCATACGTAGAGCTGACGACACGAAGAATAGTCTTCTTATTGTATTATATCAACTCCGTATGATAACATAGAGCTGGTTAGGCCAAGCCCCGTCATAATACTTGGTGTACGTGTTGTCTGGTATGTACACCACGAACAGACCCATAGACCCACGTGTTAACGAGTACATTGCGTGCGGATCGATGCTCTAGGAAGTAGAGAAGCGCTATAGCAAGCCGTATCGTACGCGTACCTGGCGATGGTATTCTGATGGTGTAGCACACCGTCGAGCTCTATCATAGAGTTAGCGACACTGGTCACCGTCGTAGAAGCTTTGTTTTCTGGTACAGTATGTACGACGAGTGCCGTAGTTACGTTTCGACGAATCAGTTGATAACATGTTACGGTTCAACAATGTAGAGGTTGTGCCACTCTATCTATGGATTTGGAATTGGCAACATCCACACGATACGTACAAGAATCATCGACGGGATATACCAGGTATCAGTCAGCGCATCGTAGCCCGAAACACAACACACCATAAACCCATAATCGGTAGCATCCACGAGGTATATACCAGGTACCAGGACACGTATTCCGCCAGGTATGTGTGTACGAGTACATACGACAGCACTCGTACACCTACCCACACGATAGCTTCCGCGAGAGCATGGTCGCGTCGACATCGATACCTGGAAATCTGGTAGTTGGGACGGTGATCGTATACAACTCCACGGCTCGTCGAGCATCCTCTAATATATCCTAGTCGCCGGTAGTGGTAGTAGTTACATCAGTAGTATGTGTTGAGTTGTCACCGCATGCAACACTTGATAAAACCGTCCGCCATTGCAGTGTGCGTTTTGGTCTGTTTGGTGCTACGTACTCGCGACGGATGCTGATTGTACGAATATGCGTTTCTGATATGTATGTTGCATAAATACGTGCCTGTATTTCGCTGCATCGGCGGAACCGGCTGCGTGGAAGGTATACAACCTGATTTACTGTACGCTCGTATGTATGGTCCGCCTTTCGCTCAGAGAGCTAGTGCAGCAGCGGCATCGGCGGATAAATCAACGGCTCGGCAGGCGCGCACACTGGACGTACAACAGTGCAACAGCAACTTGCTGTCTTCCTGTCGTTCGATAAAAATAAACAAAACACTCGTAGGAAGCAGCCAGCCCCCCCCCCACCCCCCCCCCCCCCCCCCCCCCCCCCCTGGCCATCTATATCGAGACAATAAATTGAAAGTACATATTTCCATAAATCGACCTGCATTGTGTGAACGTCCACCGTTTCTACATCATTCGCCCTCTTGTCTCCTGATCGTTCTCTTCAATTCATGTCCATCCTTTTTGTTTTCCTATTATATACAAACCTCCACTGATACAACTTCTATATCATGTTCATGTGCTACATGCGTCAATCCGGCCCTACCGCCGTGGGGGCGGGAAATCCAGATAATCCACTACACTATTTTATTGAAGGATTACACTATTATAATAATATAATGCCCTTTGATCAATGCTCGCGCTCGTGGCGGTGGTTTCGTGGACCCAGACGCTTCGACCAATGTGGCATCAACACCATACCCGAAGGATTGCTGACTGGTCTCACGAAGCTGGAGTTCCTGTGAGTAAATTACACTGCCTTGGCTGTGCAGACCGTATAAGCAAACGTTAAACACTTATGGCATCTGTGGTGCTCGAATGGGGATATGAGGTTTGGACCCTGCAGAGCCAATTGGGTTGGTTTCTTTACTACACCTCTGCGCCGGACCCGTACTCCTTGCGTACCACACAACATTGCCCTCCCCCAAATGAAAAAAAACTGAATTGTCTGCTGTCCAGCAAATACATAGAATAACGCTGCCCGAAATTTACGGGAGCGACGTTGGAACCGGCCGAACGCATTACCTATCGCTCCGAATATGCCTTTGTCTACACGGTATGCTTCGAAAACCGCCAACTACAACATAGAGCAATGCCACGGTAGGGTGTTGGTGCCTCAGTTTCTTGGCTTCTCACCCCGAGAAGCTCAACACATCAAGTCCAAACCACATGACTTAGAAGAGCTTTGGTAGGCCAACCCGACCGACATATCTATGCACTCGTCTTGAATTGAATATATATATATGCTAGCAAACGTATCATCCTAGACGATAGGAGCTCATTTGAAGAGCTCGACCGGTGAAACAATATTTGCCTTAGAGTGAAAACCCAACTGCAAAGCCCTTTTATGGTATGCGGTGGGATAATTCGTAGAAACCGTGGCTGTCAATATGGCGGCTATTGCCCCAGCGATTTACACGCTCGTCGGGAGCGTACGGGGAAATAAACCTAACGAGCTGAATCCACAATAATAGCATAGTGAAACGATGGTCGTCATTTCTCCTTACCGAAGGCGCCGCTGGGAGTTTGTAAGAATGGGCATGCTTCTAAGCTGGGGGCACAATTCTACCGGTAGCGATGCGCCATGAAGGTTTTGAGGGGCCTCGCTTAGAAAGCCTTATACAGCTAGGAAGTCAAAAACAGGGACGCGTGCTACGGTAGAGGTAGCACTTTTTGGCGGAATCGTTTTCTGCACGATCAGTCCCCTTAACCTAAATTCGTCGGACTTTCATTTTTGAGACGAATATAGGTTCAGAGCACGCTTCGGTCATGATATTTCTTATCCGGCAGCAACTTGTATTTTCCTCCAAAATCATTTTTGTCGGCCAGGTATGACGCTCCTTAAGTGGGGAGCTCAGAAAAAAACATGGTGCACCTCTATCGTAGCATGCTTCCAGGGTTTTGGAGGAAAATAAAAGGAACACCCCCGATGAACAATGCACTGACCGACTTTGCAACAACAATAATTATATTTTTCGAAGAGTTTGGGGTAAAGCATATCCCCCGTCCTTCAGAAACCTTTTTCAGGGGGAAAAAATGTGCTGCTAATATCGTCGCATGCTTAAGGTTTGAACCATACCCACTTGTTTTGTTTCCGTTGCGGTGCGATGTGCTGCGTCGTGATGGATCGTCAGGGACCTTCGGGAAAACAGCCTGTCCTTCGTGCCCGGAGGATTGCTGTCAGGTCTCACGATGTTGCAAACCCTGTGAGTCGAACCGGTTATGCCCAGAAGGAGGTCAACTACAGTACAGCAAAGCAGGGATGGAGTATTTCCTCACCAATTCGGTGGCTCTTGCTCCGCGTACAAGAATTAGAAACCTTCGTTGAATCCACAACAATCTTGTTGGATCAAAAACCTCGCCACCGATGGCTTCGTTTTGATTGCGAATGGTTGCCCATCTTCCAAGCTCAGACAAGCGTGACACACGTTCCGTTCCATGCCAGCACGCGTCTTTAATCATATCCCCCTTGTTTCTTCGTCTACTGCCGCGCGATGTGTCGTCGTCATGAACCCCTAGGCGACTCGATGACAATAGCTTGTTCTCCTTGCCTGCTGGGTTGCTGTCAGCCACCACGGATTTACGTTCCCTGTGAGTGAAATCGGGGACGCGCATGACAGCTGCAGCATTGTCCCAGCGTTACGTTGTTTCCGTGTCAGTGGGGTGCTGACTTGGCAAGGATGCGGCGCCATATGATTGAGATACCACAAACGCCCGGTTCACCGCCTCGTATTATGTGAATATTCACCTTTCTCGTAGTCCAATTTTCAACACAAGGTGACAATGTTTCGGGTGATCCCGGCATCAAAACCAAGGGCAACGAATGCCAAACACGAAGAATACGTGTCCGTGATTCCAGGGCTTCCAACACACCATGTTAGACGATATCGTTAGGAACGAAGTGTACCAGCCATCAACGTCGAGTTAACTACAGTAGCTGAGGGTTTACGTTTCGGATCTCGAGCATTAAAACCGAACCCTACCAGCTACTACGAGATATGGTATTCAGGATGCACCGAACAATACAAGGAACCTACATGATTAAACTGGTTTCGCTAAAACTCTTTTTGTCGCATGTTTATTGGAGTATCCCACCCGAGCATACGATCCGTAGGTGTCAATTATATAGGCATCACACTCGGTACACAATACTTGCTGGACCGTGTGTGTGTTTACTGCCTGAGTTCGGGGAGAAGTTGCTCGCACAGCCTGCACGATAACGTCAACTACACGTTTCAAACCTCGAATGACGGACAACCTCGTGTGGAGCTCGTTTTGTGTGCCGACATACTGACCCTACTGAACTGTGATCTGTCGTGTTGCCGATCCGTGTCGTGCACCATGAAAGGGACTTGTTCGGAAATAATCTGACGGACATAGGAACGTCCCTGGCGGGACTGACGGAGCTTGGCTTTCTGTGAGTTCCACCAGCATTGCCGAGACCTAGGCTCGGGTACTGACTCATGGCTACCTATAGGCACTGTTTCCGCAAGACGGGGAGACCAGCCCAGAGATTTCTACACCCCGCGGACCGCGTACTATGGCGGAAATATTAACGAAAAAGGGCATCTACTTTGTACGGCACCGTGTTGTGACGCGTCCTCTACATAACTCAATACACAGTTGATGATGTCCAGGGTGGAGACAACCGACCCGAAATAACGTATGCTATACCACGAACAACTCGAGGCATTAACGCATGTTTCGCTAGGGGTAGCACGTTATGGCTGTTTTTTTTATGAACTACGGGGCTCCTTAACCCCAAATCGTTGAAATTTCGTTTTCTTGTCGCAATACGTTTCGTCGTATCGTTACATCATGATACTATTAATCGGACGTAGAATTTCGTTTTTCCCTACAAAATCTGGTTTTGGGCGGAGTATGGAGCTCCTCGAGTGACCATCCCCAGGAAAACAAAACATTGTGCCCTCTATCGTAGCATGAGTCCAATCGACGTGTAATTCATTTCGTGACCCGGTCACTGTGGTGGGCGGTTCGTGATAACGGTTCCCTGGCAACGATTTCAGGTAGACGAGACGCCGCTGTACCCGGGTGTGAGTCATGAAAACGAGATGACCGGCCAGGCCTACAGGGATAGTTCGTCAACGTGGGTGATGTTAGCGGCGCTCTGTTTAACGACCCTTGGCGCTTGTTAGATGGCAATCATTAGATTGTTAATAGCATTACCGATGTGCGTTGCTCTAAGCCCTCGACTGTTATTATTCCGCGGTTTGTTATTTCCCTCACCATCACCCCCACCGTTTTTACTCGACCAGGGACCTGGGCAATAACAATCTGCTTCTCACCGAAGACTCTTTCTCGGACTTGGTGAACATGGGAAGACTGTGAGTAAAATTGTCCTGCTCTTGCCACCGTTGCTCATGCATTTCCCGTCGTTCGAATCGCCAGTGCTTGAGTGTGTGCTTGGGAGGCTTTGGAATACTTATTGCAGAGGAGACTGTACGATTTATGCATTATCAGCTGTTTACCATCCTTTTCCACCTGTTTCGTGGTTGATGCGAGCTTCGTCATGTGTGCCATGCGCTACTATGGCTGACTGGTGCTACGGTTGGGGGGTCGCTTTTATGTCCATTAGTTTCAGCGGATGAGAGCCACTCCGCCGAGTGACCACCATATTTCTTCGCGGGTTTTTCAGTCTTAACGCTTTAAGTTTTCGAGTTATGCACCACCGTGGTATGCTTACTACTCTGCGACCACAACATATTCCTGCGTTCAGTTTTGAGCGAGGTACAGAGCCACTCGCCCGAGTGGAGTAAACGTGGTTGTGAAAATATGGCTACCCCCCCCCTACCGTAGCACCAGTCCGCTCTTCTTATATACGCTCGAGTACTTTCTTCTAGGCCATTTGATGTGAGTATATACACGGCCGTCTTGAACAAAACAACGATATGTTCCCGTTCTCGGTCGAACTTTGATAATCACAACGCGATTACACACTCCAGCATGGCTTTTGTTTACTCTTGGTGGCATTTTTCTCTCGACATTTCCTGTGCTAATAGCCCTCCCTCTTCCTTGTCTGTTGCTGCTGCTGGTGCTGGTCAGGGTTCTTAATGGATGTGGCTTGACCACCTTGCCTGCTGGTTTATTCTCCCCCATGGTGAACCTCGACGAACTGTGAGTTATCCGGCGGCAATGCCGTTTTTTGTTTCGTTGATAAACTATTGGCAATATAGAAAGCAGGTAGTATGTAACCTAACGCCCTCTGCAGTGACCCGCTAGCCAGAGGGGGGCGACACCGATAACTCAACATCTAGTAGAAGCATTACGCTGTCGACGCGTGCTACGATAGAGGAAGAGATATACCGTTTTCTGGCTGAACATATTTCTGAACGACCTAATAAAGGCTCCTTAACCCAACATTGTCGGACCTTCATTCTCGTGCTGCAATATGTTTCGTTGTATCCTTAAGATATGGGATTGCTCATCGGGTCGTCGCACTGTTGTTTTCCTCCAAACTAAGTTCTGGGTGATGTATCGAGCTCCTCAAGTGACCACCCTAAACGAAAGCATGGTACATCTCTACGGGTAGCATGCGTCTGCCTGTTTAATGTCGCGCCTTGACATGTGCTGCCTAAAAATCATTACCGTCGTGTTACTTGAGTCATGCCCCCCCCCCCCCCCCCCATCCCCCGCTCGTTTCACGCTTAATGCATTGACCTGCAGCGAACTTAGGGAGAACAGAGACCTCCAGTGCCTCCCTTCCACGTGAGTAGTCTTGCCCCAGACGTTGCAGTCTGCGCCATTAAAAACCTAACGATGACGCGATCGTGAGTTTTAGGCTCCAAGGTAGATGCGCGTGTAGCTAGGATTCTTGGCTCGAGATGACGGCCTACAGATACGATTCAGTTGGGTACTAGCTAGGTGGCTTACTAGGTGCTGGGTAGTCGCATGGCGTGTTTCAAGAGAGCAGGTGAATGCTTGTTTCGCACGCTTACAGGCACCTATATTTTGTCTAGTGCTACGGTAGGGGGGTCATATATAGGTGCTCGTTTTTCATCCGCTCAGAGCCACTCGGCCGAGTCACTGCTTTACTGCGTTGGACTCCCTTTTGTTTGTCTAGATGCATCGTCATTGAAGGTTTTGTTACGTAACGCGAACAAACTCTGTCTAGGTGCATTTTTCAGTTAGATTCAGAGCGACTCGTCCAAGTGGCCAAAACCGGGCAGTGAAAATGTGGGTACCCCCCCCCGATCGTAGCCAATAATTGATTTACAGAGCGCCTTCGTAGCGTGGGCAGGAGCAATTCAACGCGAGTACGTAGATGAGGGGAAGAACGGGCCGAAATCGTCTCGCCATAGAAATGCTAGGATCGCACCGTGGCGGGGAGGGGAAGAGAAACGCCTACATTACGACCCCGGATATGTGTTACGACTGAAGAGGGGGATAGGAAAGAAGGGCGAATATATTATACGGTGTGGGAAAAAAAGAGGAAAAAAACAATAGCAGAAAAACCGCTTTTGTGCACGCTCTCCAAAAACGGTCGGACAATATATTTTATCGAACCAAATGAGGTGTTGCGCTATCGTCGGAGTGAGGGGGGGGGTATGTTTTTGTCAGGCTCCTCTCCGGTGGAAAAGCTCTAAACTATTACAGAGTGAATCACCCAAAACATGAACTTTTAGAAATCGCGGACTCCTGCAATACTCATCCTGGGCCTATCGTAGGTACCGTTGGGATGTTATCGTGAAATACAGCACTGGGACTAACGTATATGTGTGCAGTAGTTCGTCAAACGAGCAACCCCCGTCGCAGTCAGAAGAGTGGTTTTCTCCAAACCATGCGACCCCTTTTGTGCCCACATTACCAGGGTATTTGTCCTTGCTCTGAATGGCACACAACCGAACCCCTTGCTTTGCCCCCCCCCCCGCCCCTACGAGCAGCGCTTCTACAGACGTCGACATCGACCGCGACATCGAAGAGGACGTTCTTGGTGGCACGTGCGGTGAGATGCATATTATATGGCCCACCTAGGAATAACAGTTTTTATTTGAAGTATTACCAGCCTCAAAATGTTCTTGGTGCGGTCAGCACATGACTTGTCGTTATCGGGCCGCGCACGTGGTGCATGGGAGTGAAGAAGAGGCTTAAGTGTAGTTCCTGGTATTATATCTAACTCACCCCATTAATGGTTGCCCGAAGGGTATTCAAGACCCACATATGACTGTATTGGCCCGCTCTCGTTTTTGTTGGATTGTGCCGCGCAGAGTGTACTCCCGCGGAGGCGGTGTTCTGCGACGATGGCCTATTCTGCCAGCGTGGGATGACTGGCTACACATGCGGTGAGGTTTCGGGGGACGTTTGTGCTTCCTGTCGTATCTAGGCGTTTCGTTGTTGAATACCTGGTGGTTGGCGCACCCTTCACTCAGTGTAGAGCGGGGGGCCGTTGGCAATGTGTGTCCTCATGCGACAGCGTCGACGAACCCGTCAAATGCTTGCAGCATGCCCCCGAACTCGACCGTTTTGTTTGAGTAGCCCCTTAGAACGAGAAACCGTACGGCGTTGCACAAAATCCCACGAGTCAATTTGGCACAGCCCTCCTTGCCTTCACAATTTGTGTTGATGCGGGCACATTGATGTTTGTACCAACCCAAATAATCTGCCCTGTCCGTGTTGTCGCCCTCCCTTTGTTTCTCACAGTCGTTTAGGACTACACCAGCTGGGTGGCAAAATACCTCGCCGAATCTGTGGGGGCGGGGGCATTCCAACGCTGTGAATGTAGCTGGTGGGATGTCGGTTTCATCTGGACAACTCGACAGCACCTTTTCCTAAGCAGACGTTGGTGGAATTGCAGTAGTGCAGCAGTTGCGGCGGTGAAGTCATTTGCGCGCGGCAAGCGGACACGGGGTAACGCGGCATAACCTCACATCGTGTACCTCTGTTCCTACGATGGTTAACAACTCTGCAACGAGCCTACCCGCAAATCTCTCCATATAAAGTAGCCCCCGAAAAGACGCAAGGTGACAGCAAAACAACGGGGGGGGCTAAGACAACTGCCATGGAATACTCTCACAAGAGTGGCTGTGAACCTATGTATGTCCTTGCTAGCTCATTTGTTTGTCCCTAAAGGGTGCATGTTCTGCCGGGGTTCGCGCGAATAGTGTTTTCAAGGCAGAAACAGGCTGGCTTAGGTAAAAAAACCTGGTATTATATAGGGTGTTATGTATTCTGAACATGTTTCTTACCTGGTAGGGCTGTTCGCGTGTCAGGAGGTCACTGATCTGGTCGGGTCGGGTCGGGCCAGGAGGCTTTCAAATCTCGCGGGTCGAGTCAGGGCGGGTCACGATTGTTTTAAATATCACGTGTCGTGTCGGGTCGGGACATAATGTTTTTCAAATGTTACGGGTTTCGTCAGGTCGGGCCACATTTCCTAGTCGTAACTCAAACCCGTGGTTACAAATAGCCGTTTTTCCCTCCTCCCGGTCTAAGGTTTCGGCCTTTCATTTATATCGCGAGAAGACTTCACCCCTTTCTTCCCTCGTCCACTAAAATCGAATTGCGCGTACTCACGCTACTAGGTGCTCTGAGCAGTTGATTTTGTTTTGATTTTTGTTTTGAACATTAAGTCGGAGGTCCGACCCGCGTGAGATTCTCACCGCAGGAACCTACTCTTAGCAGCATTCGGGTGGCACTACTAGACTATCGAGGCGATCGACTTGGGCAGAGCCTAGCCAATGGGCGCTCTGCAAACAAAACAGTGGAGTTGCTGACGAGGGCTTGGTTCGTTACTGATGGAGATCGAGATACTTACCCGGGGCTATATTCCGTGTCGCTTAGAAAAAGACTGTTCCAGGCTATCATCGGTATACCCGCTCCTGAACGTCTACTGCCTGCTTATCTGGATTTTGTACTATATACCTTGCCCGATCATTCTGGTTCAACTGCTTATGGGAGGTTTTCTAGCATCAGAGGACCGACCAAAATATTTCGTGAAATACGACATTGCTTAGGTCGTGGTTAGGTTTGTAGTGAACAGAGGCGGCATCAAGCAGACGCAGACAGACAGACAGGCAGACAGGGTTTGACGGTCGTTAAAGTAGAGAGGACAAGTTATTATGTGAAAGACGGCGGATGCGGTAGTGGGGAGGGTAACTTGTCGAGGTATTTCTTTTTCAGCCACTCAGAGTCACACGGCCGAGTGACGATCACTCTACTGGTTTTCCTTAAGCTTGTATGCGTTTTGTTTGGGTTCGAGATTTCGTGAGCAATGCCACGGTGGCGTTGGTGCCTTTTGTTTCTTCCAATGAAGTCCTCACACGAGGGAGCTCCATATCCCAGTCAAAGCCTGACTTCGAAGAAGTGGTTTATGTTTCCCAACCCGGCCAACATATCGATGCGCCAGTCACGCCACATTAATATCACAGTCAGTAAAACAAACATCTTTCCGACCGGGAAGATGCTGGGGCTAGAAGAATCTCAATCGGTCCTTACAAAATATGGAGCCATAAAGTGCAACGACCACCTTGAGGTGGGTCTTCGTCGCCATGGGAGTGGTTTGTTGCGGTTCGCGAACAAAACGGTTTCAAGTCGAATTTCGAGGAAGGTACAGAGCCACTCGGCCGAGCGGCCTAGACGTCGTCGTGATAATGAAGGTACCGCCCCTAACCGTAGCACCAGTCGTTTATATAGAGGAGGAGTCCCAGGTAACGAACAACGTTGTCGAACACTTCGAACGATATATCAACGACATTGTGCCCTTTGTTCAGGTAATCCCAAAACGATTTTACCACATGGCTGCCCGTATCGTAAACAATGTGCAACCGCTGCACCGTGTACGTAGCCGGGATGACTCCATGATGATTTGTTGCATCTCGTGTACCCGTATGCCCATTCGCTGACGACAACTCGGTCTCTCTGGACGGCACCAGCTATGCCGGAGACATGGTGCTGGCGTAATTGCACACCAGGCGATCCATCACACTACGATCTCTCTTTATGCCGGACAGGTGAAACGGCCGACGATTAAAAACGGTGCATTTGCATCTCTAGGTCAACAGCAACGGTTATAGACTTTCGTCAGCGTAGATGTCAAAACAACCTCTACAGGGAACACAGATATAAAGTCAGCAAGATTTGTGTTCTTCCACTGTGGGCATTTATACGAAATGCAAATATCGAGGAGGTGCCCTCTTTCCAACATAAACCGCCATGTGTACGGCAAACCCAATCGTCGCCTTTGATATCCATGGGAAAGCCGCTCCGTATCAACAGCACACCGGCGCCATAAAACACAACACGTCAGCTACCAACGTCAACAAGACTGAAGTACAACGAAGTCCCCGTACTCATATATAACATTAAATAAATGATGCACACGTATTGGTTGTGAAGAAGAAAACAAAAGAGCCGGTTTCTGCGCCAGAGCTAATGTCGAAAAGCTCTGGCAATGCGACTCAAACTTACGGGAAGCAGAAGAAGCACTATCAAACGTACGAGGCGGATTGTTTTACCCACGGCTTTGGGTAAACGCTACTTTCTGCTCACACGGGAATCAATTCCCACAAGGAGAATAGTCTGGGTAGGTTCGTTGCAGCATGGCACGTTATTTTGAAAACCACGAGGTGTACCCATTGGAGGCGACACATATGTGCCGTTTCCGCCTGACGCGCGCAAGGGTCTACCATCGAGAACGATACACCTTTTCTTTATCTACCGGGAAATGGCGAACTGTCGAACCCTCTGGTCGTAGGATTGTTCTTCTAAACGACATCTATATGGATATGATACACCAGATGGCTGTCTTCCGAATATGAATGTGTGTATATATATATAGACGCGAGTCGCCCATGCCATCAAGACTCAAGCTCAAACAAATCTCCACACTCGTAAATATATATAAGAAATGCACACCATTCTTGCATCGACAGGCCACAAAATGGTGCTTCTGCGCCAGAGTAGATACCTCGAAGCTAATACAATACCGCTCACATTTATGGGACATTCAACCATCAGAAATTCCGTACATACACTATTCCACACCAAAACTTGATGTTTTAGCCGCCGACGTTTGGGGACGCCCTGTGCCCATCAACATGTTTACGGGTAGGCTCGTTCAACCATGGCACGTGTTTGTAGGGAACGAGGTGCACCAATGCGAAGTTACGTCAGTGCGTATTCTCCGGCTGGTCTCCGTGAGCGTCCATGCCGTCGCGGCGTGGTCTCGCTTGGTGTGCTTCGGAAAAGTTGAAAAATAGAGGCATCTGTGCCCGACTGACACCAATGAATAGTCATAACGTTGAGCAGTAGTCCCCATTCGTTGATGAAGGTTGATGCCGCCCGATAAGTGTGTTACTCAGCGACAGCCTAATCCAAACGTCCGGCGACAACGCGAAGATGTATGCATTTTGTATGAATTTTCTCAACGGCTCCGAATTAAATCCGCTAGTGAGGTGCTAGGCAGGCTGTACCATATTATCGGCGGGCGTACGGCATGACTTTATGGAACACGTATTATGCACAGCACGATTGGTTTCCATGAAATGTGCTGCTGAAATAAGCTTCCGTGTTCAGAGGAATAGTACGATAATACGCATGGGTTCGTTGATGCTGGCGCATTGAGGTTAGCCTCTTCAACATCTCCAAGTTGGGCACTGATCAAGAGTGCCCTCATCTCTATCTACCCTATATCGTGGATGCGAGATAAAAACAAACCCGCCGTCCGAAGCTCACCGCAAGTGTACCCGGTCATTCCACCCTGGCACGTGAAACCGTCGTCGCAGATGACCGCCTCTTCAGGAGTACACTCTTCGCGGCAGACGGTGCAGACAAATAGAAGATACATCAGTATGTTTGTGGGTGTGAAAACACATCGGGGAATGAGACACAAACCAAAAACAAAACAAGCACCCTAGTTACACGCAGGAACTAACTGTCGCGTCTGTCACGACGCGCTTGCGCCGCAGTTTCCCAAGCATTTGTCAGGTTAGTAACTCGGTTGAGGACAAAATGACCATATGGAGATCTCACCACAGGTGCCGCCCCTGATATCTTTAGAGTCGAGGAGGACGTCTGTAGCAGTGCTGCTTAGCAGGGGCAGAATAGGAAACGTTTAATGAGGGTATGGCAGTGTTAAGTTTAGTAGAATAACTAGATACCGGTATCGCTTAAAACCACCTACATATACAAGGGGTATGGTAGAGAGCCGTTCACAGGAATATTGTCGAGATCCTGCGAGCTTGGTTTCGGCAGTGTGTGTGCGAAGCATGCGTTGTTCACACCTTTCTTTAAATACGTCACGGGGCGACCTAAAATGGTGATCCATAGGTTGGCAGGCCGCCATTCACGACAACACACCACCACGGGGTGCATCTAGTGTATATTTTCACAGTATGTTGATGACGGCCGGGATCAAGTGATACGTATAACGTCTAGGCCATGTCCCGTTTCTACCACTACTATATTCGGCACATATACGAGTACCATATTGTGGTTAGTGGCACAAACCTCCCGTGCATTGATCTTCGCAAGCCCTGTCGGCTGTAAGGTCCTTGCAAACGTTTTCGCACGTGGTCTCGACAGACGCAGAAGCCGTGGCGTTGAACGGAGAGCCGTAGTCGACCAAGTCGCACACGCTCCTCCCGCCCGCACATAAAGCGTCCCACGCGTCCGCACACAACGTTAGAGTCGGCGAAGTCGAGGCGACGGCCTGCGATTGCGGCGACGTTTTGTTCGCGTTGGGCGAGGCCCCGCCTGGTGGACGACGTCAGTTTCACACGCTCCAGCTTGTCACTAGCGTCGTAAAGCACCTGTCGGGTAGTTGAGTGTGACGCATGAACAAAAACATTAGTCCTACGCAAAACAGTGTGGGCTAGCTGTGTCATGAGATATGTGTACCATGTACGTCAGACTAACCTCTCGTGTTGTGTTTGTCGGTCGACGGTATCACACGTCGGGTCAGTGTGACTGTGGGCCGTTTCGTCCTTTCGACGTGAGTCGGGAGGCCAAGGTGTGCATGGGAGGGGGGCCACCGTATCGTGGCTGATCGGCCCCACCTTGTCTCGGCGACAGCGCCAAAGATCGGGAGACGGACATGGGGGAAACTATGAACTCAACTCCGAAACATAGGGGTCGGGGTATCCACAGAAATTCAGCTATCTTGTGTCAACGGCGCAGGGGGACGCATCTACGCCGCGAGTGTGTTTAGAGGGCTTCGGCGGGGAGGGGGGGGCATTCAAACGCCGAGGAGTGCCATTTTCGCTTCTACGCAGTGTTGTGTTAACATCACAGGAGAAAAGCTGAAGACTAGTCTCTCGCGGGGCTTTCGTTGTTGTGCTGTCAGGCACTCTGTCCGACCACGGAAGGGCCATTTCGCTACTGGCATAACACGCCAGCGGTTAAACAAACGTTACCGGCAGCGGCACAAGTAATTGTTTTCTTGGGCGAGGGTTTACGACCTTGAACTAGTAAAAATATCGAGTTGTCGAGCTAGCCCCACTAACCCCGGAGAACACCGCGCAGAACAGGTAAGGCAACTCCATGGGAGCGAG
The DNA here is from genome assembly GCA_008828725.1 of Saccharina japonica. Taxonomy (NCBI): domain Eukaryota; class Phaeophyceae; order Laminariales; family Laminariaceae; genus Saccharina; species Saccharina japonica. Next base: position 1,587,213 of record MEHQ01004022.1, on the reverse strand, counting down.
AGGACGGACACTTGGACCCGACCGTGGACGCGTGGCGGCCGTGGAAGGGGCGGGGGGCGTACCAAGCTCACACAGTTGAACCTGTTCAAACATTGTTTAGTCTCGCAAGCGGAACCCTGGCGCGGTATTTCTGCAATTCGGGATAGTTCCAAATGGGGCGACGTCGAAATGCACCAGAAACACGGAGAATGTGGGCCAACGTTTTTTTTTCTATTTGTTTCCAATTTGTTGTTTTTCAGTGTACAAACGTAGCTCCTTGTATCTGTACAATTTTAAAACAAAACATTTCACGCGACTGACACGTTCGCGTGCGATGTCATAACCAACCGAAACCATACACATTTGGTTTGCTGTCATGTTCACATGTTGCTATCTACAATAGTATCAACGATGACAATGTCGAGTGGAACAATTTACTCATAGTATAGTGCAACAAGAAGCACAGAAATGTACACAGCACAGTAGTAGTACAATACGACAAGTTGGCGGGACAGTTGTGACCTCAGCGTGTTCGTTCGGATGTACAAACAATGGCGGTTGCATATTGCAGAGGCCTGCAGCAAAACAATGAAACCTTCGCAGGCGTTATAGATGATCATTGACTCATAGTGTTTGGGTATCGACGGGCACTCTCCCCTGCTATTTTCCACAATATGCAGCCAAGCGTTTCGGCCGCAAATGATCGCGGGGCGAAAAGTCCATCCGGAATTTCAACGTAGAGACAGGGGGAGTTGTGATCGGGGCTGTGAGCCGACAAAACAAAAGTCGTTGTTTTCGCTCAGTTTTTGACGGGGGTTCCGGATCCCGACTGTTGTTGGTCGGTGTTTCGGTTGCAGAGCAAACGAAACAAGAAACCGACGTTTGTTTCCCCCCCGATTCTATTCGCCAATAACGCCTATATATTAGCCATGGGCCATGGGAACAAACAATCGAACGAAACCGACATACATCTCCGGCGAAAACTCAAGACTCGACCGAGCTTTTTTCGGAGTCGGTTTGCCACCCTGGCCACGTGACACCATGACACAATACGATGGTGTCGTCAGATGAGACAAACATATTCACATCGAACTGTTTGAAATGTTTCCTATTTGCCTGATTGTTCCAAAAACTCTGACGGAGAAGCTGACGGAGAAGAGGTCGGTTTGGGTTCGGTTCAGGTTCGATTATTGTACGTATACATGCCGACCGAAACCGACAGACGTTTTGACAAACAATACAAAAGAACGACCGAGCTAATGTCTTGATTTCGGTTTATAACCCTGGCTTTCAGTAACATGGGCGAAGCCCATTCGTGTTCAACGTGGCTCATATGAGAGCCTGCCCCAACAGAACAGTAACCTAGGGGCCACGTGTTTGAAGGCATTCATTGCCGACACTCTACGAGACTTGATTCGAGTGCTCACGATCAAATTCGACAACAGTCTATCGGCTACAAACACTGGACCGATTGTGATCGTCGTGTTTTGAAACCCGTAGAGTATTTACGGAACCCTTTCCTTCACCACCTGTCAATGGACTTGCGAGTGATGTACTCTAACGAACCGTAGCGCTCAATTAACCTGGTGGCGGCGTCGGTACTGCTGATTGCTCCGTCTGGGGGCACAACGCGTGCCTACCACGTGCACGACGAACAAGTGTAGCAGGGCCAACTGCTGTGAAACCTCCTGTCTGCCCGAATGTGGTTGGATACATTACAGCGTATTTACACATCTAAACGCCTTCTGCAACCTCGGTTTATCCGCCGTTTCCTTGTACAGGGTAATGTCGACTGCAGCAGTATTGGTGTGTCTATAAGTTGACACAACAGATCTGTGAACCCCTTCCTTTTTGAACCGGGGTCGAAGGAGCAGATTGTACCTTCAGTTGCACGCCAACAACTCACTTTGAGAAATGCCCAGATTGGGAGCAAAGCCCAAAATAATTATGTATTCGAGCCTCCCACACACAGGATGCAGAGAAGCTGCACCAACATAGACCGCATAGAGTTTTGGGCATATATGAACAACAGGTGTTTACTTTGTAGAGAGGCACAGAACAACTGACAAGGCCACATCGCTGAATATTCCCTCCGAAAAACCGACCGCCCTTGGACGTGTGCTACTGTACGGTATAGCACTTTTATAAGCCCAAACTACTCATGGGTGTCGGGGCTCTTCAACTGCGAAACACTCCTGTTATTATCTGGAAACCCCAGTCGGGCTTTACAATGGAGCTCCGCATGGCCTTCCTCAACATTTACGAATTCCGTTTTGATGTAAGTCACATTTCTGTCACAAGCATAGCTCCTCAGGCGAGGAGCTCCAGCGATTGTCGGTACACCCCCTACTGTGTCACGCCTCATTGGTGGAATGCGAACTACGACGCACCTGGTACCGCTCCTTGCCGACCTTAATATCCGTCACTTGGGTGGCCGAGTGGAACATGTACAGTGACCGCGTGTCATCCAGGCTGAATTTAAGCCTGTAGGGTTTGCCCCGGACGACGTCGTATCGGACGCCAGTGAACGCGATGCGGCTTTTGGTCACATAAACTGTTTCCCGAGCGGCTTCAGAAACACCAACGCTGCCCATCAGCATCAACCCCAACAGCAAGACGCGCTTCGAACTGAACATCCTCATGGTTCGTGATTGTATCTCGCCTAGACAGGACCCCTTCTGTAGAGGGGCGCGGACGAAACGACAGGCCATGGGTTGATGAGCTGAAATTAGCAGCTGGCCGTATGGCGGAGGGGGATGGGGGGGGGGGGCGTACTCATTTGTTGCTTGCCTTAGTCATTTGACCATTGACCACGCATCCCTTTCGAAACGGAGCACCGTTCCTACTCCTAATAGAGACACCTCCAACACTTGGGCGCTCATTACGTTGTTTCCATATATTACAGAGAAACCTTTTGCTAATCTTATCCCCTTCCTGCTTCGCCGCCTGTGGCCACCATCTATCTCCTAAGATAGCGATCGTTTTCTCGCTACTATTTAGTGTACCAAACTGCTCCATGTCACACTCGTCTATTTTCCTCATCTCCTCCTCTAGCACATCCCTTTCCTCCTTGTACCTTTCACATTCTCCCACTATGTGAACTCTACTCTCTATGGCTTTGCCACATGGGCACATCTGTGCATCTACTTCCTCCTCCTCCCGGCTACTGGTATACCTCCTTCTTCTTTCTGGCAGGTCCAGGTCCCCTACACGAAATCGCAGTTTCAGCTTTTTCGCGAAGTCCATTGGGCCGTGCAGATACCTTTTCATTCCTATTCCTTCTCTCAACCCCCCGTACATCTCTAAGTGTTCTTCCCCTTCCACCTTCTTTCTCAGTGCTAGCCTTTCCCTTCTTTCTATCCTTTCTTTCACTTCTGTCTTGTATCCGCTAAATTTCTCTATGGCCAGCGTCTCTTTTTGGTTTCCTATTTCCTTCCATACTTTCTCGACTACGCTATCCCACCTTATTCCAGCTCGCCCTTTGGTTACTTTCTCCCATACCGCTTTGTCGGCTATGGCTGGCAACCTCTTATTTGGCATGTTCTTTACTTTATATTGCCATTTCAACTTACGCACGTCTCTATTTGTCTTAAGTGGGTACATTCCCAGTTCTGCTCTCAATACTGTATTACTCGTCGTACTTGAGCATCCTAGTACTTTTTTAGCTGCTGTCATCTGTACTGTTTCCAGCTGTTTTACGAGCTTCGCGTTCCCTTCCCATACTTCTCCTGCATATTCTAGCTTTGGTACAATCACATTCATCAGTATACATCTCTTAATTCTAGTGTCAAGGTGCGAGTCTGTTAGGACTGCTTCCATCTTGCCTACGTGTGCCTTACCCTTGCCTATTATTTTATTTATGTGTGCATCCCAAGAGCAATCTTTTGAGATTTCTACGCCAAGGTACGTATACTGGTCTACGATCGGTAATTCATCTTCTCCCCACTTCCACTTACAAGTTACCGGACTCTCCTTATCTTCGTTACATACAACTACTGCGCACTTCTTTACGTTCGCCGTCACTCTCCACTTCCTGGTGTACTCCATTGCCTTCTCTATTTGTTTCTGCAGTCCTTCGGGTGTTTCTGATATGCAAACGAAATCATCAGCAAACATCAATCCCGACACCGTATCTTCCCCCACCGTGACTCCCTGCGATGCTGCTTCTACTGCTACTATCATGTCATTAATGTATACCTTGAATAGGTTAGGTGATAGCGTACATCCCTGGGCAACTCCCTGTAGGATATCAACGTACTTCGATATTTCCCCGTCCAACATCACAGCACTTCTCGCACATTCCGTCATCTTCTTCATCATTCTCCACATCTTTCCTCTTATCCCTATTTCCCACAACTTTTTCCACAGCCCATTTCTCCATACTGTATCGTAGGCCTTCTGTACATCTAAAAAGAAACAGTACGTTGTTAGCCCCGCGTCTTTCCTGCCTTGGATTATCTTACCTAATGTGTACACATGATCGACGCAGCTACGGTTTGGCCTAAATCCTGCTTGCCCTTCGCTAATTTTTCTTCCTTCTCCATCATTGTTCCCATTCTATCGTTCAAAATCTTACAGAACGTTTTACCTACAGTGCTTAGTAGCGTTATTCCCCTATAGTTACCCGGGTCAGCCTTGTCTCCTTTCTTAAACAAGTTTACTACTACTCCTTCTCTCCATCTCTAGGTGCGTACTCGTTTTTCCATATCCAGTTATACAACTTAACCATCATGGTAAGCATTCCTTCTCCCCCGTACTTCATAAATTCATTAACTATTTGGTCTGCCCCTGCTGCCTTTCTATTCTTAAGTTTAGCTACACACTTCTTACTTCTTCTCTTGTGAACTCTCCCTGTAACCCTTCTGAACCACTGTCTTCCCTTTCTGATGCATCTACGTTCGCCTCCGCCCACGCGTTGATATCTTTCTCAAATTCTTTGTCGAACGTTTCGTTGGTTGTGGGCGTCCCTAGCTTGCGGTAATGCTCTACAAGTACTTCCCTTTTCCCCTTCGAACTACTAACCATTTTACCGTTCTGTGCTCTTAATGTAGCTATCCCCGTATCTGCCTCTCCTGCTTGTTTGCCTAGTATCCCTTTTATCCCTACCCACATCTGCTTCATCCCGCCATCAAAGTCTTCATTCGTTTTATTAACTACGTCTTTCCATACCCCTTTCTTCTTCTTCTCAACCACCTTTTTACTTTTTTTCTAGCAATACCATACTCCTCCCATCCTGACGTAGTTTTGCTCGATGCGTATCTTGCGTGTGCCTTTCTCCTTACTCCTATAGCCTCTTTTACTTCTTCATCCCACCATTTTACTGCTCTATTGCATATTATCAACTTCTTCCCTATTACTTTACTTGCTGTGGTCTTGACCAATTTCTCCCATCCTTCTATTATCCTCGCTCCTGCATTATCTCTCTCTATATTGTTCTTTGTCGTACCTATGCTTTCCAGCAGATCGGAAAAATGCTCTGCATTTTTAGTCATCTCTTCTTGGAACTCTTCCCGTTTTTCCTTTACTTCTAGTTTATCTATTCGCCATCTGTACAATTTCCTACCGCGCCTATTTTTGATAACTCTCGTCTGCTGGCTGTCTGTCCATATTAGGCAGTGATCCGTAGTTCCTACGTCCGCCGCGCATACATGTACTTCAGTTTCCTTACTACTTCCGTTTTCTACCACTATAAAGTCAAGAACGGAGCTTTCTCCCTTTTGTATGCACTGTCTAGTCCATTCTGGCTCTGGCTTGTTTGCTCTACCGTTCAGAGTCTTCATCTCATTGTTCTTAAGGAACTTCAGCATCTCTTCCCCGTTCTTATTCTTTGTTACTTCCCCATACTGTCCAATGTTCTCGTTCGGGTTGCTTGCCTTCCCAATTCTTGAGTTAAAATCTCCGACTAGTACTACTTCTCCTTGTCTTTTATATTTTTGTACATCTACTGCTATTTCTCCGAACTTCTTCTGTATATATTTTACCGTACTCTTCGACTCTGGGGGCATATAGATGTTTCCTAAGAAATAATATTTCGCTCCCCTCTCCCCTGGTATCTTTATCCAGATGCTTTCGTCGAATTTCTGTCTTTGATCACTTCTATTATGTCACACAGGTATTCTTTGACTAGGAATCCTACTCCCCCCMCCCCCCTATTTTCTTGTTCTGTCCCTTTCTCTTTTTCCCTATCCATGCGTACTCTCCAATTGTGCATCCTATTTCCTCGCCCCCCTCTTTTTCCCACGACTCTTGAATTCCACTATGTCTAGGTCGCGCTCACTTACTTGTTCGGCTATTTTATCCTCTTGCGCTCTTCCGTGGCGAATCCACATACGTTCCATGACCCTATTCTCAGCTTCTTCTTCGTTTCACTGTTCGCTCGACTCTTGTCTTTCGTTTTTCTCCTTCGTTGCTACTTCTGTGTTCTTCTCTTGAGCTTTCTTACTGTTTCCGTTTCCGGTTTGGTCATTCTTGCTCTACGCCACGCTGTGTTTCTCTCCCATTCCCTTGGGCCAGTACTGTTTCCTGCCTCCCCTTACCTTCCCGTTCACCCTAGGACTACGTCTTAATTCGCTATTACATTAGCTATACATACCCTCCACTCCTAGTCTTCTAACCATGCCGACCACTTTTTCTGTCTCTAACCTCTGCCACTCCATGCTCGCTTTCGGTTTAAACGTGACTCGAAAATGCTCTCCCTCCCCTTCTACTTGTCCTAATGTCAAAGCAGTATAGTCCTACTTCGTCGCACTTCCTCTTGAACTCTATTCTCGTCATGTCGCTAGGAACTCCGAATACCAGCACTACTAGTACTTTACCCTTCCAGTCTTTCTTACTCCACCACCCTGCCTCAGCCGTTTTTCTCCAATCTCTTCCAAGACTATCTCCAGCTTGTTGTTTGTTCATATTTGTAGTGGGAAATGCTTCAAGTTACTGGGACTTCCCAATCCTAGTACTCGTTGAGGGTCTGGTGTCTTTCAGTTTTTTGCCGGCGCACCACACTAAATAGTGTCTCCAACACGGGCTCAGTAGCCTGGAGCCAAGTTCAACACCCTTAACACAGTACCCCACGTTTGTGTCAGGCGATCTCATGGTACCATCCTGGCGTCCCACGACCGTATCTTCTATCTTCTTGCCCCGCTGCTGTACTGGTTACTTTCCTCCAGGGAGGTCATTTTTACCGTGCAAGGTTCAAGGAGCTTGCATAACACAAAGTCTACTCACACATCGGGATGCCCCGTACGTCGCTTCCTCCATCGTATGCACGTTTCACCATGGGTAGCTACCCCACTAATGCTCCCGAGTAGACCTTCGCTGCCGAAAGCTTGGCCAACGATCCCCCTACACTTTGTACCGGCTTCTATCGTTCAAGATGTCAAATATCTACGTACCGTTTGGTGTCCGTCTCTTTGGTCGTGTGGTCGGTCAATGGCAAAGGCATTTGTTTCATGAGTTCAATAGCCTGACTTAATGCATGCATCATCCACCCCTCCCCTTCATTTGGCGCATGGTATGTGCACCAATTTCAGGGGTTAGGACAATGAATGACCAGTTTCACAGATCTTCCACCGCCCAATGGAAATCGTAAATTTTTCCGGGTATCTCACCACGAGACCCCAACCTTCATGTTAATTGAATATGTCGGGTGACCTTCTGTATCTATGTGGTGCATGTAAGGTGGTCCTCCTTCATGCTAGGTTTMTTTGTCTATGTTTTAAGCGTTTTGCTGTTCTTACCTGGTACGATATGGGAGAGATATACACTAAGTGTGTGGTTTGGGTTTTGATATGTGGAAAAAAAAACTGGTTAGTTTAGTAATTTCATGTCTATGTCCGGTTTGTGTTTTGATATGAGAAAAAAAAACTGGTTAGTTGAGTAGTTTCATGTCTATGTCTGGTTTGTGTTTTGATATGGGAAAAAAAACTGGTTAGTCAGTATTTCATGTCTATTTCCGGTTTGTGTTTTGATATGAAAAAAAAAACTGGTTAGTTTAGTAATTTCATGCCTATATCCGGTTTGTGTTTTGATATGAGGAAAAAAAACTGGTTAGTTTAGTAATTTCATGTCTATTGTTCGGTTTGTGTTTTGGTATGAGGAAAAAAAACTGGTTAGCTCAGTAGTTTCATGTCTAAAGTCTGGTGGCTTGTTTTACAGCGTCGTTGCCACTCGACGCCAACCCATAGTTGTCTAGCAGAATCTATCACGGGGGGCGGTGGTGGGGGTGCTCTTTGTCGAAAACGAGTCGACGCCTACATCGTGGGTGGCACATCAATTGTAATAGCTACGCGAATATCCCGAAACGGATCGGTGCGATGGCATCGCTCGGACAAATCGCACAGACCGGGACCATCTACCAAACAAACGCGGGTTTTCACTGTGGATAAATTGTGGCCCGACAGCAGCGTCGTCGTAGGTTCCTGCCTGTGGGTCCAGCACAGATAGTATATCCATTTTCGTATGTATTATCTTTGAAACTTTTACGGGCAGATTTCCATGGAAGTAAACTGGACGACAATAGTTTCGATGGTTTTATGTACATGGGAACAACATTTTTCTTCGTTTTAGAAATACGCAGAAACGTCCGCCGTTGGCGGAAGTGGGAGCTTCCACTAACTTCCATCAACTGAAGCTTCAAAACGCACTTTCTGATTAAGCTTCCACGAGCTTACCGAACCCGTCATTAGCATCCACAAGAGTCCACCGACTTCCATTACTTCCACCAGCGTCCACCGACTTCCGTTACATCCTTCCATAAAAATAGGTATGTAATAATATAACTACTTTTTGTGTAGAAGTTGTTTTGCTTGGATCGAAGTACAGTTTACTTCCACACTTCCATGGAAGGTACTTTCATGCATTCTGTTATTGCTTTCATGGAAGTACAATGTTACCTTAACCCATTCAGAACTGGAAAACGTACCCCACTCTAGTTCCAAGCAGTTAGTCCCCAAATACGTGGGACCAGTTCTTAAGTTAAATAAGTTTTTTTACGTGTAGGGGGGGGTGTGGACGACCGGTGGGGTGTGCTGGCTTGTGGGCGGGGCCTCCGGCGGCTCCTGCGGAGGGGAAATGGAATGTATACACCCCGTGGGTGGGAGCAGAGTGCTCAATGGGAAGGCCCACTGTGGATGGAGTTCAGGTACCAAGTGGCGACAGGTCGCCAAGCCGGTTTGGGATATCCCGTGGAGGCAGACACAGCAGTATTTCGTTGTCTAGCCCCAGGCGTTTGTGTTTACAGTTGAGATGAAGTGGTTGGCCGTTCCGGCACCTCGTGTTGACGCTGGGGGCGCTTGTTAGTTGCCCGCGAAGGGTGCACGATGAGCCATTCATCATTTATAGGTACGCATGAAGACAGCAAAAAGTGAAAGCCAAGCTGAATAGCCGGCGACAGGTCTACGCATAATATTTGGGTATAGTGAAGGTATACGACGAGCTCTGCCGTATGACAGCGGGGCTCAGGAAGCATTTTCCCGCGTCCAATATATGGGGTACCTATACATGGCTTAAAAGGCGTAGGTATACCTATGTTTGGATTTTGCCAACAGTTTTAAGTGATGAAAAATTACAAAATTACGACTTGTTAACGTAATCACGTGGTTCGTATCATACGTATGATACGTGTGTGTGTTCTTCACATTAAACCTTCCTTTCTACCCGTCGACATCCAGCCCACGCAGTGTCCGTGTGTGTGTGTGTGTGTTCTTCACATTAAACCTTCCTTTCTACCCGTCGACATCCAGCACACCCAGTGTCCGTGCCGATTCTTCATCCTAAAAAGGTACCAGTTCTGTGGTCACAAAACTACGACACAGAGATACTACACTCAGTGCAGTAAGCAGAGCAGACAATGCAACGCCATATACGACAGGCAAGACCTACCCTGCTAGCAATCCAGGTGCATGCAAGAGAAAAAAAGAGAAAAAAGAAAAAAGCGAAAAGAAAAAATAATAAAAAGTAAATATACTGAAGCAAATCAATAATCAAGCAACCAAATAAAAAGCATGACAAAAAAAGAAAGAAAGTGTCGTGCTTCTCCCAGAGGAGATGCGACCTCCAATAAAAAACCAAATGAAATGAAAGAAAATAAAATGGACCGAAACAGCGCCAACAGAGCAAGACTGAGAACGACAGGATAGGACAGCCAGCCGGAGCACACCGAAGGCCAGCCGAGGCAGGTTTGTGCCCATAGTACAGGCAGGTTCTACCAGCTAGTCGGTCTGGCACCTACTCTGTTTGCCGTCTCTTTCCTGCTTTCGTCTCTCCTGGTTTCCCTATGACCCCCCCCACCCTCCGTCTCCCTTCCCTTGGGCGCCACCCATACAACGGGTACGTGGCACTTCCAACTCAATTCCGTTTCGTTCTCGTGTAACACACGAGAGTCCCGGAAAGAGAACGGGGAATGACAAAACCAAAATGAATACGTACGTAGCTAAGCCACCAAAGAAAGTCCTAGGACAAATACGGAAGGCGGAGAAACAAAGGCAAAAGCGATCACGGTAACATAAATAAGTGAAACAAAGTAAACGAAGCAACCAGGTATCGAGTATCGAGTACAGCAGCAGATCCAGAAGCAACAACAAAAAAGTAGAATATCAAGTCGGCTTGAAAGACTGAGAGCCTATCAACTGCATTCGTCCCCTCTTCGTGCGATGCCGTGTATCGTGTGTACGTGTGTACAAACTTTGCCTCTCACATACACGCGTCGCGTCGGACGTTTAGGAGGAAGTTTGTGCTATCACATACAGCAGACGTTATGATGATGTAGTATTGTACGTAGCCATGGTGTATTACTGTTGTTCTCACGTTATCTGATCGCGAAAAAGATAGTCCGTGAGGAAATCTTGATTAGGCTGGATTTCCTATTTGAGAGAGGGTACTACAACAACAGTAGTAGTAGTTTCAAGATAAATACTCTCGAATTTCTTGTTTTACCTCAAACCGTCAGCCTGGCTTTCTAATTAGTATGTTTCTTGATAGTTCGGTGAACCAGATATACAGCAGTAAAGCTCCTACGTACTGCTGCTGTGGCTGTTGTGGTGTCAAATACGCTTTCTCGGTTGAAACAGAATACGAACGTACGCGGTATGTATGCACACCGCTCCGCGTTTGCTTCCATGGAGATATTGTTGTACAGACGGAACCCATGAAAAATAGTATCAATTATTGTACAAGAGTAACACCACAGGTACCACTCGGGTACCACGCAAAAACATTACGTCGTAGATACAAAGAAAGAAAATTACAGATATATTCCTGTCTCACCTTATACGAGTTAGGAAGCAGCGAGAGCTACGAGTACTGCTGTAGGATGTCCTGATGACCACACCACTTTCTTTCGTACCACCAGTACAGCAGTTTCTTGGCGCAGGCCAAACCAAAAACCAAAGATAAAGAAGTCTGGGCGTTCTCGTGCATACGGAGGCCTCACTGGGTGCGGGTTCCAGACCGAGAGAAACAAGAACAGGACAAGCTCAAGTCAGTCCGGGTCACGCTAACTCAGAAGTATCGATCCAGAGTGAGTGTCACTTATACACCAGGTATCATACTCGCTCGTAGAAAAGGTTGGGCAAAGGACACGAAACGAGTATACAAACAGCACCGGCGCCTGGCTTTACCGTCGGATGCAGCAGGACTGAATCACTCGACCCGGGCCATCTTTCTGCCGCTGCCAAAACACAGGTAGGTGTGAACCCTTTTGTGGTTTGACTATTTTCTCGTGTAATACTCGTAAGACAAAACAAGCAGAAGATGTTGTCATCATGGCCCATATAGACAGTACCGGCCCGCTCATAAGAAACCAGAAATCGGGCTTAGGCTTACTTTTTGATTTGAGAAAGGGGTGTGTCCAACACTAACTTCAGTATAATAGCTGTCGACTTTCCTATTTCCCCCGTAATGTTTAGGCTGGGTTTCTTGTGGGGCACTTTCTTAACTTATGAGAGGGCCGGAAGAAGTGTACACGAGTTGCATTCATCGCACGAACATCAAGTGAGCAGCCGCATAAACCCAAGCATGAGGCTCGGACTGGATCTCTGCTGAGACCTACTACCTACTACAACAGTCCTGCTGTAACACATTCAGGGAGTGTACCGTATGTACAAGACCTCCCTTTACAGCTGTCAGACTTTCCTCCCCCTCGAAACCCTAACTTTACGTATTTCGTGCGGACGCCAGCCAGTGTCCCACGCACCTTTCTCTGCTATTAATAATTGAAAATTGAGTTCCGTTAAAATCTTCGATCTCACCAGATTTCAGTCATATTTTTTCGTTACATATATTATCATGGATGCCCTTGATGTGAAATCATATGAAACAAACCAATTTACCCCGATGATGAACGAAACAATGCGAGATAAAAGTGAGTTCGTGAAGCGGGTTGCAGATAGTTAAACTCGTACGAGTACACGTGGCGTTATTTTTTCTTTTCGCTTTTTTCTTTTTTCTCTTTTTTTCTCTTGCATGCACCTGGATTGCTAGCAGGGTAGGTCTTGCCTGTCGTATATGGCGTTGCATTGTCTGCTCTGCTTACTGCACTGAGTGTAGTATCTCTGTGTCGTAGTTTTGTGACCACAGAACTGGTACCTTTTTAGGATGAAGAATCGGCACGGACACTGGGTGTGCTGGATGTCGACGGGTAGAAAGGAAGGTTTAATGTGAAGAACACACACACACACACACCGCAGTCGCGGTCCCACTTTAATGCGGTCGGTCACCAGGCGACCGTAACAACAGCATTAAAGCGCTCTCCCGCTATTTACCGGTTTATTTAGTGTTTAGTGTGGTGCGTAAGATGGAGGCCACCCTACATATATACTTTTCGGTACGTAGTGTGGCACATTCACTTTAGTTCGGTTCCGTGGTATATTGTTGTTGTTGTCTTGACATTGAACCCGTTCTTTCTACTCAACCACATCAGTACACCCAGTGCCTGTCCTGATTCCCTGTCCTAGAGAGATAAAAATTATGTGGTCACAGACTGTTGAAACAGAGAAAAAAAACAAAACAAAATTAACGCAAATTAATGGGTAAAGCAAGTGAGATGCGTAACGTACCGGGTACGAGAACACAACGACACGAGCCGAACCGAAAAATAAGAAAAAAAGACATATAAAAAACGAATTATGAAACGAAACATAATACAAATGACGCAGGGACACAGAAGAAGCGCCCCTAGCAGAAAAAACAGTATGGGACATTCACTTTTTTAGCGCGGTTCCGTGGTATATGGCGAAACATACTACCGGAACTAGTAATAGTGCGGCTGGAACCCGAAATTATGAAGTGACCAAGGCCATCAGGCATCAGGGTCCAGGCTGGTCCAGGGTGCAGGGCATGATTTGTAATTGTTAGTGGTTCGCTATGTACGTAGTTCGACGTCTGTTGAGGGCCGTCGGAGTCGAAAAATTTGGGATACTGCTTGTGTGTGTTGTCTTCACATTAAACCCGTTCTTTCTACCCAACCACATCATCATCAGTACACCCAGTGTGTTTCCTGATTCCTAATCCTAGAGAGATACAAATTATGTGGTCACAGACTGTGAAACAGAGAAAAACCAAAACAAAAGAATCGCAAATTAATGGGCAAGGCAAGTGAAATGCTAACGTACAAGGTGAGAACACAGCGACACGAGCCGAACCGAAAAATGAGAACAAAAAGACAAAAAAAAAACGAATTCTGAAACGAAACATAATACAAATGACGCAGGGAGACAGAAGCGCCCCTAGAAGAAAAAAATACTGTACTGCAGATATATGCGCGAATATACGCCGCAAAACCAAACAAGAAACCTTTTAATTTATTTTTGGCACACGGCAACTAGAAAAAGTGCAGAAAAAATAATAAAAGCCTGCGGCGAATAGCAAAAGGTGCCTAATTTTTGTTTTCGACTATTGCGAATAGGACAAGGGGCCCAAAATATGTTCAATTACGGCCAATTCGACAAATGGTTCTTGAAAAACAAAGACGCATACGGCGAATTGTGAAAAACAAATCGAAAAAAACTAATCGCCTAAATATGATACCTGGTATATATGTACGGCGATTAAGTAAATGTACCCCCAAAATTACGCGTAACGAAAATGACGCCTGCGGCAAACAATGTTGCGCGCCCAAAATGGCCTGTTGCGCAAAACGGTTAATTTGACCCAAATGTTGCGCCCGCGCAAAAGCGCAACACCTAACGAATGCCCTGTCAGGGTCCCTTCATGATACACAGAACACCGTGGTTCAGCAGCAGTGTAATTGGAGACACAATTATTGGTTTGCTTTAGTATACAGCAGTACAGCACACCTAATAAGAAACAGGCTAACAAGAAAGACAGGCTGATATTTGGAGGAAAATAATACATATTTGGGATTCGTTATCTTGAAATTAGTGTCTAATGCACCCTCTACCAAATAAGAAATCCAGCATGGACCGCGTTTCTTGTTTCTTTGTATGATTGGGCGTCCTGTACTAAGGCCTAGTGACTAAGACACCCAGAAACGGGTTAAGACGTGTACCGTAAAGCCCGCCGCAGGCAGGTTTTTTTTAGCAAGAGACGCATGCTACGATAGAGATGCACCATGTTTTTTCTGAGCTTCTCACTTAAGGAGCGTCACACCTCACCGAAAAAAATATTTTGGTGAAAAATAAAAGTGCTGCTGGATGAGAAATATCATGGCTAAAGTATACTCGGAAATATTATTCGTCACAAAAGTGAAAGTTCGACGAATTTGGGTTAAGGAGCCCGATTGTTCAGAAAACGATTCAGCCAAAAAGTGCTACCTCTACCGTAGCACGCATCAAGACACAGTTCATTTTTTTTGGCTTAAGTCTTGCTTAAGTGCCTTATATTGTCTTACATGTCTTACTTGGATAAGGCATTTCCCTTAAACAAATGTCTTACAGTAGACTTGTCTTAGGGTCGTTCTTATCGGAGCCATAAATTTCCAAAAATTCCATGTTTTTTTTCGTGCAATTTTTTAGATTTCCATTTTTTCCATTTTTCTTTTCCATTTGTTGGAACGTGAAGCCTTCCAAACATTTTGACTTGTGAAGAATTTCCTATATTTCCATAATTTCCAAGATTTCCAAGATTTCCTTTTTTTTGGAAAAAAATATTGAAAATTATGGAAAAAAGCTGCTCGATAAGAATGGCCCTTACTGCATTTTCTCACCCTAGCAGGCGTTTCGATCAGGTATGCTAAAATCGACAACCTTTGTCCTGCGGACTTCGCTCAAAATTGGTGTGCATCTTCCTTGAGGCAGTACACGACGACCGACATCCTCACCATCGCCGAATTCGTCGTTCATAAAGAGATACTCTGTGTGTATACGACCCCCTAACAAAGTTGAAATATTACGATGATAAACTGAAAATCTGGCATTCTATCGTCGATTTAATTTAGGGGGCTTGGGTTTTGCCCACGTGTTCTCAAAAAAGGGCAAACCACGGTATTGATAACTGCGGATTGATAACTGCTCCTGTTTTTGTTTTTGTGTTTCCGTCAGTTCTGTCCAAAAACGACAGTAAACCTGAAAATGCGGGTAGTCCCCGAAAAAAATATGGAACTAAAAGAAGCAGTAATTCATGGCTTTGGAAGTCTTCGACGAAGCACGTGCCTATTTTCGTATCTCACACAGGAAAAACGGCACGAGAAAGCGGGGTGGTAATTGAAAAGTGCAGTTCATAGTGGCTGGCCCAGCTCGTAGCATTGTACAGATTGTACATCACAATCCAATGTCGAAGCTTGTATTTGCAAGAACCTCCATGTATGTATGTGATGATAGCAAGCGGTAACACAGCTCAACAGACATACATAATCAGCAGTGCGGGTGCGTGCATGCACCACCAGGACGGAACATAACCAACAGCAGTACAATAATAACGGACTGCGTATAGTCCGTGTGCAGCAGTATGCCGCTGTGTGTTGCGATCGACGGTAAGATATTCGTGGATATTGCTTTCTTTGTAGTATAACCAGGGGCGTCCAGAAAAAAGAGAAAACGACAAACCACAACCCCAGAGGTCGGACTAGAAAACCGTTGCAACCGTTGTGATCACATGATGAAATAAGAAAATGGTGAAAAAAATTATCCTTATTTTCATTTTTTTCACTTGGTTTTAGTAACCCCCCCCGCCTAACGAACAAAAAATTATGTGAGACGTCGAAAAAAAAAAACACGACCACCCTCGGTATAACCGTTCTCTGCTCTCAACTTTCAGCAAACCCGAGGTAATTCTTACTCGCCTTCAATGAGTTCAGAACACCCTTTGCCTTGGGGTCACGGGTAATTTTGATGCGAACAAAATACCTTACTGCCTCTTTTCGAGGGCAGGGACGTTGCCGTACGAAAACAACACACGTAAGGGACGAAACACCTCCTGGTGCAAAAGAGCTCTAAGACATTGTCTGAGACATTTATTTCTTAGCCGCCCCGGATCCCGTTTTTTTAGGATTTCGTGTGTGCCGGCGGTATTTTGGTGCGCAAAAACAGCCGTATTACCCCTTTTTCGAGCGCAGGGACGTTGTCTTACGAAAATAATACATCTAAGGGACGAAACAGCGTCTAAGACAAGTCCGTGCTGTGAAAGGACTTAACGACATAATTTAAGAAATGTTAATAGCCGCTATTGTCTATTCGAACCCCACGTGGGGCGAACTTTTGAGTTTATTTTCAAAATGAAATAAAAAACGGAATCAACTGCTGAGAGCGCCTATTAATAGTATCGTGGGTACGCACAATTCGATGCGCATCGACGAGCGAAAAAAGGGCTGAAGTCTTCTCGCGGTAAAAATGCAAGGCACGTACCGTAGTGGGGGGGGGGCGAGCCTACCTTGTGACCCCAGATCTGAGTTACGACTACGACGTATTGATAGGAAGGATAGAGGAAGGAAGGGCGAATATAATAATAAATGGGATAAAACAAAATGGGGAAAAATCAGTAAATGGACGACTTTGGACGTTAAATATGACTCAGTATTGATAATACGCAGCCAGTTCATCATGTATTTGCGTTTAGCGTTCGACAAACATTCATGATTTAGACCACGTGGAAGCGAGAGTCGTGCATACGCAACATGGGCGAACAAGAACTGTTCCTACGGAAACGCCTTCGTATTATTGTTATGGACCTCTTGGAAGGCCTGTGATTAGTCGGGTCACTCTATCGCTGGTAACGCGGCAGTCCTACAGTACTGCTGTAGGTCCTTACGAATTAAATTGGCAATGTCACCCTCTTCCCGTCTTCGTGTTACCAAGGCGTTAGGTCTGATACAAATGGTGCGGCAATGAAGTTGCTCTTGCGTGCGGCACATTCGCGGCTGACAAACTTTGGGTAATAGGCGTGGACCTACTCATAAAATGTTGTATTTTTCCATGGCAGTTTATTATTCAGCTTCACCCTTTTTTCTCTTTCCCTCTCCTGTGATATAAAATATCATATATTTGTAACTCAGGCCCGGGTCACGTAGTGCCCCCCCCCCCCCCCCCCCGTCTCGAAAGGGATGCGTGGTCAATGGTCACTTGACTAAGGTAAGAAAAAAATGAGTCCCCCCCCGCCAATACGGTACGTACGTTGCATTTTGACCGTGTGAAGACTTCAACCCTCTGTTCCCTCTTCGACTCGTGTACATATAATCGTGTGCCTATCCACGCTAATATAACAGGAGCTCTACATAGTCGGTGCCTTTTGAAAATTAAGCACCCGATAGGGAGAATGGGGCCCACGACACTAACGCCGCTGATATAAATAAGGGTATTGGAGGCAAATGCCCACAGTGTCACTGTGGGGCGCCCAGCCCGTACACAAACATCGCGGAAGACAGGGTTTATTGTTTATTCAACTACGAAAAGATATTTCTCCTCCTATCATAAATACTTCAAGAGCCATTAAGATTCCCCACCGTAAAGTGCGTGGAAATTTCCCACAATATTCAGATTCAGCCTTACAGGTATACAGACAGACAGACAGCACGTTCAAGGTTGCACGGGGATCGGGATCTGAATGCTAAAACACGCTACGTGTACGATACGTAGGGCCGTAGGAACAAACTAAAAACACGTACGTACTGTTTGCTCGTCATATACGTCATAAACCCTTGATATTCTTCTCCCTCTTTCGTGAAATTAATTAATTATTATTACACACATACACACACTTACTATATATCCCCATATTCTTCTCCCTCTTTCGTGAAATTAATTAATTATTATTACACACATACACACACTTACTATATATCCCCTTACTTTTGTATATATAACAGCCGATCGACACAGATTGTATACTATGTATGGCCTACTATTATATCTACGTGCACAATGTTATATGCTTCAACTTTCGGAATGATGCCGTTGTACTCGTACAGATGATGATATTATTAGCTGGCGAACTTATAACCGTATACGAGTACGTATTCTCGTAGCTGAAATGACTTGCCGCCCACGAGTTAAATGTCGAAACACTCCGGCTATACTCGTAGAGTAGTGATCCCAGAACCTCGACCGCCGCCCCTCGCGGCACTCTTGGACGACTGCCAATCTCGTACTCCTTACCCCTCTGCAGGGATCATACCGATCGCACCACCGATCGTCAAGATGCTCAGGACGGGGCCTGTGTCTCTGCTGGGGGTGATGTTGGCCAGTGCTGGTGTTTCTGATGCGGCTCGGGAAACGGTGACGACGACCGAGAGCGGCGTCACGTTCACTGGTGTCCGGTACGACGACGGCCGCGACAAGCCTTACAGGATCAAGTTCAGCCAAGACGACACGCGCTCGCTGTTCATGTTCAACTCGGCCACCCAAGTGACGGACATTAAAGTCGGGACGGAGCGGTACAAGGTGCGTCCCAGTGTCGCTTTCCACAGCGAGCAGCAGCCAATTGGCATCCCGATGAAACGATACTGCAGCGATATGCCATCGACATATATTGTGCACTTAAAACACGAAGCCCGTACGTAGTGACCGCGATACTCGTAGACAGGTATAGCCCACACACAGCTTGCAAATACTTTCGGGAGGTTTAGACGAAACGTCCATTATCGCCAAGGGTATACAAAAACAAATGACATGCCGCATAATATGTTTCCGCTTTTATCATACATACGTATACGTAGACAGGGGAGGGGGTCTCTGAACCAAGTGAAACTAAGATCCCAAAAATAGCATTTTATGTTTTTCACCCGGTGATCGCAACGCTCCGGTTGGTATATATGGTGTGTAGTTTTCTCTTAACCCCTTTAGGACTGCAGTTCCATTTTGGGGACAAACCACTCTAATTCTAAGTAATTTGTCCCTAAAACGGGACTCCAGTCCTATAAGGGACGCCCTGGCCCTCACTTCTGTGTTTGTTTATAATATTGTTCATCTAAATTATGTCCGAATATCTGTACTTGAGGCACTTTCTGTGGATCCTTTATGTGGCAGTCCCGTGTGAGGAATATTTCACTCGCAATCTGGTAATTTCCAAAGGTGAGTCGTCGAGATGCAACAACAGTAGTAGTCTGTATATTTCGTCGCCATTTCCAGGAGAAGGCTCTTGAGCGATGGGATATATATATATAGCGCCGTGTATATGGTATCAGCTTGCAGCGAACAGGGCGATCACTGCCCACATCACACAGCAGAAAACGCCAGATAAACAGAGGCGACAGGAGACGTGTCCACGTTCCCAAAGGGTGCGACGGGGTATTCCCTCAACTGGGGAGGCGGTTGCATCGCAGTCGGCGCCCTGCACAATACAATTTAACTACCCCTGTCGTTGGTGGTTGGAATGACGCCTTGCACTCACACCCGCGGCACTCGGCGTCTCCAGCAACGCCACCAGGCTAAACCGTATGCGTCGAATGTGACCACCACGATGTATTTGTGTCGGAGCACGTCACGCGCAATACATTTTACACTCATGGGAAAGGAAAGGCGGAGAGATCTTCTGTGTGATAAGAACACGCTAGCGCCGACCGTATCCGTTAAATGGTTTTTAGCCTTTAGCCGACGCAGTTCTTATTCTGAGGTTGAAGCGTATACAGTGGAATTAGATAATGCCTCCAAACACACGGCCCCTTCGCATACCTCCCATTATGGCAGATTCTCACACGGGCCGCCATGAGCAAGAACCTTTTACCATATACTGACAATTGCCCCCTGTCCGAACGTGTTGGGTTCGGATGGTCAGTTCGCTCCACAATATGACGAGTTTATACGTGTTCGTTGTATAGTAGAACAGTACGTGGAAAAGTGGGCCTCGATGCTCATTGGCGCCTGATGTACTGCAGTCAACAGTAATAGTATTTCCTAACGACTGTGAAGGTGTTTATGTAGTCCTCAGAAATTGTGACCGCCAATGCTGGTAGATCTAGGGACGAACACACCTCGACCACAGCTGTTTCTGCAAGCAGCCATACTAATGCCACCATTGCGACTACTGCTCATAACTGTTTCGTTTCTCGCTGCAGGAAACAAAAACCATCGCCTTTCCCAAATGTCCTGCTTGATGCAAATCAATTTCGTGTGGGGAAACTTTAAGCACTAAAAAAGGCGTCCATGAGCTTTATCCGGCTTTTTGTTGGCGATAGGCTGCAAAACACGTGGACGCACAATTGGCGTAATTTCCGTTGTGCATTACGTACGAGTAGGCACGAATCAAAGGATACAGCAGCGCAAAAGAAGAGACAGCAGTACTTGGTATTGTACACGAGCAAGTTACGAAATACCAGTTCGCTGTTTGGGAGAATATCAGATGAAACACTACTGAAAAATAAAACTTCCAGTCTAAATTTGATCGCTTATCGCTCGCTCGGCAGACCGCGCCGTCACTCAAAAGTTGAATCGTCTCGTGTGCCCGAGGAGACAGGCGAAATGCTTCTCTTGAGAGTCGTCCAAATATTGGACCGTAGTTTGCTACCGGGATTAGGCCCGCGCCCTGACCCTCCCTTGAATTCCCCGGGGCCAATCTTCCCCTTTATCTGGCCCAGCCCCCCCTCCCCTCCCCTCCCCTCCCCTCACCCCTCCTAACATTTACCGGGCTTGATCAACAACTCAATTCTACGAGTCGTTCGAGCTCGGTAACTTTCGTCGACTAAACGTGGGAGTCGTGCCGCTTACAGCGATTACGAGATTGTATGTCGATGCGCCAATAACACCGGAACCCTTGCATTGTTGAACGGAGTCGGTACTGAGTGCCCACGATCATACACAAAAAAGCCCGGCGTGTCTCGCTCACTTCGTGAACTTCTCCGCTAACGATCATGCAATGCCTAGGCACGGAACCGTCTCTTGCTTGGTGACTTCCCCCGTCCCTGCCGGTGCCCCCCAACGCCCGAAGCGGCCACGCGCTCGCCAGTTATGTACGATGCAAGGCTTGACTCTCCCCATATACGCCGATCCCTCTATTCCATGTGGAACTTGTAGTCGCCCCGGGATCCCTCATCCGGCCTTGCGTTCCAGCGTCGCGACGACGTCGAGACGGCACAGCGCGAGCAGTGCAACACCCCTTATGTGCGCCACAAGTCCTCAGACTCAAAATGCCGAAGAGAAACGCCCCAGCTGAGAGATGTCGCGCCGTGGAGACACTGACCCTTTGCATGATACCTCGGATGGGCGACGACTCATTCCTGTCTTGACACATATAAACAGGGTAGACGACAGTTGTCTCCTACTTCCATTTTTGAACACAGCGTTTTTCTTTTCTCCGTCACTCACAACTATCTGGCAGGTGCTCTACGACACCAGTGACAACCTGGAGAGCGTTGAACTGGCGTCTTCCACCAGGAGGGGCCTCACCGAAGACGAGAAAGAAGCGTCGGCAATCACAAGCCGTCGGCTCGACTTCGCTGACTGCAACGTGTGTGGCGAGGCGTGGGACGCATTATGCGCGGGCGGGAGGGGCGTGTGCTACCTGGTCGACTATGGCTCGCCGTTCAGCACCACGGCTGCTGCGTCCGTCGAGTTCACGTGCGAGAATTTCTGCAGGAACATTACAGCTGACAGGGCCTGCCGAGATCAATGCACGGAAGGTTTGTGCACCAGAAGGCAATGGGTCTACGCGAGGTTACGCATGTATTTTCCTACCACGTGTTGTCTGTGACATACGCGATGAAGTTGCAGGCTCTGTCCCTATTGAGGTAAATGTCGAGTTTAGTGGCCGGGACCGCACAACTTGTGTTGGGTGTCGACTATATGCCCCGTGCTTTTTTGTTTGGTTTGGCAACAACCTGGTATAGGTTGGACACTGTACCCCCTGACTAATGAATTTCGATATGATGTGGTTGTTTAGCCCAAACACACGGGAAAGAGGGCACACAAAACTGACGAAACACTAACAATCGTTAGCCAGTGTCCTGTCAGTGATATTGGCTGGTATTCGAGCGCAGTCAGGTCTCGCTTTAGTACTCACCAAAGTCCTTGGGTTTGCTGTAACACAAACCAAACGAGCACAAAAGATGTACAATATGCCATTCTAGAATCCATGCCGTGCCGGGGTCGCACAATGCCCGTGTGCCATTTGCCACCTGACAAACCGCCGGTTATTCCATCCTCGGGTGATTTCCTCTCTTGAATACATATACACAGAGGTGCAAGACATCAGTTCATGCCTTGATCCTGCCAGCGGGGATTACAAGTGCACGTTTTCGGGAGACACCACAATGTGAGATATTACCTAGCTTCAACGCAATGCTGCTCCTACTGGGATATTCACACGATCAAGCTAACTCAACATTGAAGATCATCCTAGGCACATCGAATACCCCGAGACCTTCCCACTCCGCAGCCCCCCTACCCGTAGGCAGTAGTAAATGGTGTATCGGTGCACCTTGTCAAGCGGTGGATTGGGGTATCGCAGAAAGCTAGGGCTACCCGAGGTCGCTACCCCCGCAGAAAGTGTTGACGATTTTTGGTGGGGTGTATGGTGTATATTCCCCGATATATGGTTTATTTCCACCACTGTAGGGGGATATATTTATTCTCGATGTGAGAACTGCTGCGATACTGAAGACGGGTGCACAACGGTTTCCGACATTGAACAATGCCGTGTAGCGCACCATGACGTGAAGCAACCCCTTTCCTGGCATCGTGTCCGGGTTTTGACGACACCTTCCCGGGCATGTTGACATAGGGGTGTCGTGAAACTGCTTGCACTTGCAGCTTCTAATCTATATATTTTAGGCTGCGCTTCGAAATTGGAGCCCTCTACAGGGATTTGCGATGACTGCTGTCATCCAAAGTTGGAGCACCCGCAACTTACTGCCGTGTGATGCCACATTTGTGTCACGAGTAAACGAGCTGCTTAGAAGATCAGTGCACTTATATGGCTTACGCGTTCGTACTGTCTTCCGTCATTTGCAGAACATTCACCGACTGTGACTTGACGGCCGTCGACGTCACCGAGTTGCCAGCATGCTTTGAAGAGTTTGGGAAATCTAACATCGAGAAACTGTGAGTGCCTTGATCGCCGACCGATTACCTGCGTGGGCTTTCTAAAATATGCTTTGTGAGTAATTCTGGGGCGGTAGTTGCCTGCAGTAGATATAGCGCCGACCCTCTTATGCCACAGCTTGATTCTGCCTCCAGAGTGGCGTTCGTTTTCGGGAAACCATGTATGCCACATTTCCGACCGTAGTAGAACCGCTGCCGAACCAATTAATATCCAGAAGGTCTCGTGGTGAGTTTCTTGTGGTTTTCGTTTTCTGGTGGGTGGGCCGTTACACAGGTTGTTTGTATGGTGGGGGGAACGCTATGAGTCGGCCGATAGTTTAGAACACCCTAGCCCTCTACGGGGGGTCGAATGGTTGAGGCTCACTCAACGGGCGGGCGGGCGGGCGGGCGGGCGGGTCTGATTTGGTGGCGTGTTTGCACGACTAGGGGGCTCGGCCACCTGATAGCCGCTCCGTTTTTCATAACTTGCAGCCAGTTAGCGAACATTCTTGTTCTTGTCCCCGTATGCCATCGCGTAAAGTAGTGTACGAGTAGTATAGACCCATCCTGATGTATTTGAGACGAATTGATAAATCACCCAATAATCAGTCGTCCTATGTACGTCTCACGCGGACGCGTCAGCCCCCTTTCCTGTGGTTGATTTATGAGAGATGCTCGCGTCGTTCCAAAAACATGCCTTGCGTAGGTTGTCGTACCGAGTCAACGCTCTCTCCAATTACGTTTCATGTTGTTCCCTAGTTATTTCCATGATAATAGTACCTGATTGTCTCGCGGACGTATTTATACATGAAGCAAACGTTACCCCAACCCAAGGATAACATGCGCGAAGCCCCCGACACGTTGGGTTTGAGCAGCAGGTTATACTATGTCCTGGAATCCTTTCATGCGTATACAGGCCTTTAAACCAACTGTGCACTTCCATCTCTCGTTCCTACTCTCGGTTGTGCTGACACCATGCGCGTGGGGAACCTGTAATGTACCGTCGCTTCCCTTGGGGTTTGTCGGTACTCAGAGACCTCGACAACGGCGACATAAGGGAATACGCCGATGGAACGTTCGATGGCTTGTCCGAGCTGACGTCCTTGTGAGTGGCACTATATATCAGACATGTCGCCCCCGACAACACCGCCACATGTTGCCACGAGGATAAATAAACTTTCAGGACTTTTGGCGATTGTTTCCGACCCCGCGAATCACCGGTACAAAACGGGAGTTGTAATATTCGCACCTTGGGCATGTAACGTCGGACACTGTTGAATTGCTGGAATCAATTCATTATAGTTCTGAGGTCCAACCTTGGACCTCATCGTCTGGATTTATGCATATGTACCGCGGTCATTCGAAGGTGGCGCGCTTCGTTGCCTGCGTCCTGCAAACTGACTTTCGCATTCTTAAGTGTTTACTTTCTTGCTTCCTTTCATTGAGAACACGCATGCACATATGCTCGATACTCCTAGATCGCGGCAATGGGAAGCCAACGGGAAATATCCGATAAGACCTGCGCGCCTCGAGCCGAAAAACAATATACTCGAGACGGCGATTGCGTGCATATCGTGACGTACATAGCAACAGTTTTGTTGCGTGTTGTGACATTCGCCGCTAATCGTGCTTGGTGCGATGATTTCCATGTGTGATGATAGGGACCTTTACTCAAACAAGCTGGAGACCGTGTCGGAGGATCTGTTCAATGGTCTCACGAAGCTGGAGTTCTTGTGAGTACTGTACGGAAATCGGCACTCGGTTTGCTGGTATCCCTTGCGACACACACACTCTTCGCCTCAGCAATTGTACAAACTCGAGCTGCCATATTCAGTTGTATCACAGGGCCGAGTCAACACTGCGATGCATGGGATGTCCACTGGTTTGAGTAACCTTACACGCGCTAGGCATACCAGCCCAGGAGCTAGAGAGCGAACCTTGGTAAATAGCCAATGTTGTGATCAGAGTCATGCTACTAATTGTACGGTAGCCTGAATACAGGTGCAACATGCTTGTTTCGGAGGGGGTGGTCACTTGAGGCTCTCTATACCTCACCCAAAGACTGATTCTGGAGGAAACCGAACGTGCTACCCCATGGGAAATCCCCACGGCCTGAGTAAACGATGACAAAAACATTTCAACGCAAGAGTGAAAAGACCGACGAGTTTACGTTGAGGGGAGCCAGATCATCCAGACAAATAATGCTCCAAATAAGGTACGAGTGCAGTACCTCTGTCGTAAAACACGTCACCACGCCCGTTTGACACCACCGCCTGCTGTATTGGTGCGGCGTTCGTTCAGGGACATGGCCTTCAACGACCTGGTCAGCTTGCCGGAGGGGGCGTTTTCCGACCTCGCAAACTTGAAAGTACTGTAAGTTCGCTGCCGGAGTGCTTGCCAACTGCGTGCTTGCTACAGACGTCGGCAAGAACCGTACCCATTATCAACGGCGGATGCTGAGTACTGGGACGTCATACGACTTACCCCGTAGCCGGTGGTGTGTTGGTGGATATATGAGGGGCACCAACACATTTAAACTTGTTCAGCAAACGCACAACCGCAGGGTTGCTATTTTTTATAGTGACAATACTGCGTTGTCGTCGGTCGCGTTTATGGTTATTTCGTACGCTTGACACCTGATCGTTTCTAGGTATGAGGGCACACTTGCGCTTGCGGCAATCGCTTGGGGCACGACAGAAGTCATGCCTTGCCAGGCAAAACACCGCGACGTCCCTACGTCGCTCTGACATTGTGGCGAGTGCCCTGTGTCAAATGACTGTTAATAGCGAAACACCTCGCATTAAATTGACCTCCACTCTGGTTGTGATGTTGGACAACCCAGGCGGCTCTTCAGCAACGAGTTGACGCCCGAGACTCTGCCCCTCGGTCTGTTCGCGGGGGTTCCTCTACTGCAAGAGCTGTGAGTGCACCATTTCAAGGTGAAAAGCTTGTTCATCCCGGAATCAGACGTACGTTTGACCCTCATGCCGGGGCAGTTTGCATATACCAGCAGCCGGAGGATTGGGTCCGTTGATCTTGTTGGTATACTTTACTTGGATGTGTCGCGGGAAATGTCACAACCCATCTCGTACAGGCAGTGTATGGGCGTAGTATAATATTGTCTTTGGTTGTTGCAGTCGCTGCGCCACCTCGATATCAGTAACGTAAGTAGTCAAATTTGAACACTTGAGGGGGCTCGTTGTTCCCGAACAACTCGCCATGACGTGTGCTATCTGCATTGCGCTACATGAACAACGTTTGAAAGCGCTCTAGAGGCGTGCGTGGTATAACTATCCAATCCCTCCTGCGACCGAAAGCCGGGTTTATGATATTTTCACAACGAGATAAATAAACAACCAGTGTCACAGCACTATTGTTGGCATCATATTGCGGTAAGGACGAATGGTGGAGAAGGTACGATCTGGAGTGTATATATCGTTTTTCCGACACTCTTAATACCCTAGCTCGGCGCGAAGGAGCTCGACGCTCAGCACGCTTGCGTGCGCAAGCGCAAGTAACCCTCCCTCTGCCGGTGCATACACTAGGTTTTCACGGGCAGGGGTCTGCATTCCAATAAATTGTCGACGTTCACCAAACTGTTGGTGCGCGAGCCCTCTCGTTTTCTTATCGAAATTCTGGCACATACTCTTGCCACGTGCCATTGTACATTTGCTGGTGTGATTCGCGCCTGGAACTTGCTAAAATGAGGGGTGGTCGCTGTCCTGAATTGTAACATCGTGATCAGCGAGAGGGAGATGTGTAGAGCTCCGCACTCTTTCGTAGGACGCCCGTGGGATACAATGTTGTCACCTCCCTCGCACTCGCATTCCTTCAGGTACCTTGACAGCAACTCTCTGGCGGATATGACAAGTCTGGAGGGGTTGTTTGACGGACTCACCGAGCTCACGCGTCTGTGAGTGTCACTGCTGTAGCTGTATAGCTTTTTCGCGCATATAACGAAAACCTACTCGTAACACGGGCAATCCTGTCTCGACCCTCTATCTCTGCTGGGCTTTGTTGGAAGCGAGTATTGACGAATATTCTGGGTGCTATCACGCAGTTAGAATGGTGGCTCGTACATATCACTGCGGCGTATGGAAGTCCTTTTCTAGCGCATCTGCAACTGACGTTTATGGCTCACCCCTGCAAGTGTGGCACACGAATGCGAGGAGTCGAGCGGGTATACACGGCAAGCATTCTGGTGAAGCGTCTAGGTTTCACTCGGTCGAGTTTGTCTTGGGATTCGACGACACAGCACTGTGTTCCAGTGTGCAGTGTTTGAGCACTATACTGAATCAACAAATGCTCGTACTGATGATATCGAAGCACAGTAATACTCGTTTGGCGGTGTCTGGCTAGTTGTTCTTTGTTTTTTATCGCTGATTCCGCTCGTCATGGCGATTCGTCGATCCAGAGGCCTCAGCGAAGCTGGGTTGGAGGTCGTACCCGCCGGGCTATTCACCGGTCTCGCCAAGCTGGAGTACCTGTGAGTGCACCAGGGCGTAAAATAGGTGGTGAAATGTTGCGCTGCCGCACCTTTTTCTCGCAAAACACGTTTTTTTCACCACGTGCCGAAGGCATGGTGCGGCTTGCCGCACCATGCTTTTCTTGTGCCGCACCTTTTATCGCCGGAGGCGACAAAAATTGTGCGGGTCCTTTTTCGCCGTAGGCGAATTTTGTTTTTGGGTCTGTTTCGCCGCAGGCGAAAAATGTTTTGGGCGTGTTTTTCGCAAAAGGCGAAACATGTTTTGGGCTTATTTTGTCTTGATTTCGTCTCAGATGCTGTGTTTGGGTCTTGTTTCCTCTTTTGGCATAGAGTACTTTACTTCTTTTGAGAATTCGATTGAATCTGTTGCCGTTTTCCTATGCCTGAGGACGTTCCAGGCAAACCAGGCCAGGGACACTGTGGCATGTGGCGCCTATTCAAGCACCTCACATTTGCTGACGATATGTCTGATGCTTTTTAACTATGATTTTGTCCTTTTTTCTTCGCAAAATGCAGAACATTGTAAGGCAGCCGTCACCGCGTATACAAGGGGATAAACCGAGCGGGTTAGACGCACATTTTAAGTATATTGACGCATACCATACGGTAAAAAAAAGCGGACTCCGGCGCCCCCCCGGGGGCCCTCCGGGGGCCCCTGCGGGGCTTGCACCACGGCCCCCACCTCGTGGTGCGGTGATTTCACCACGAGTCGGACGCCTATTTTACGCCCTGGAGTGCACCACGCTTTCCTTCTTATGCACACCATATGCTGCGTCAGCTCCAAAGGTCGATTTTATTGCTCCCTCAAGTACGAGCACCTACTTCCAGCGATGCTCCTTGTAGCACTCATAAAGACGGAGAATAAAACGAGTGCCGCAAGGTATATGACACGGCGTTGGTAGCAGCATACCCGCCCTCTGAGTGGTGATATATTATTCTACTGCCGGGTGATACTTGGCGAGCTGTGGCTTGCCTTTTGATGCAAGGTTACGTTCCCGATTCTTCTATGCTGCTGTGATTCTCGTCGGTACATGAGGTTAGGATCCCATAAGCTGTAATTGTCGTTTTTCCTGTGTGCATATGTTGCGCGTCTGCGCCGGACCCGGTCTGTGTAGTATCGCCTGGGCGCTCAAACTATGCACTAATAGTAGCGCATGCTACGATAGAGGTGCGCCATGTGCTTGTTTAAGGCTCCTTGCTCGAAAAGCTCTATACCACTAGTGAGCTAGTGAGTCGAAACTTGATTTACGAGGAGGATGAAAGCGCTACGCGATGAACGATCCCATGGCCTAACTGTACAATAGAACAAAATTGCAAACCCAATAATAAAAGTCTGACGTTTTTGGCCTAAGGTCATGCTGATCACGTTTACGTCAAAAAGTGCTATCGCTATCATAACACGCGTCTACTGATTCCGCCCGTCGACTTGCATTGCGATGTGTCATCGTCTGCTCGGGATCGTCACAGGAGCCTTTGGATCAACGGACTGTCGTTGTTGCCCGATGGATTGCTGTCAGACCTCAAGGCACTGCGTACCCTGTGAGTCCCGTCGGGGGCGCACATGATGCCACACAACTGCCCTCATCGGGCGTTGTGTTTAGGTGTGCGTAATGCGCCGCAAAAAAACCCTTCACTTGAACTTGTGAATTGCAAATAGTAGATGCCATACCCTGGAGGTGCCACCCGGATCTGGCTGGCTGTATCAAGCCAACTTGGTTTTATCGCCAAGCGTTTCGGACGGTTGGTGGAAGTCGTACATTAAAGGTGTAACCACTAATGCTGTCAGAGACTATATAATTACTGTTATAAAAGTTAGAAAGTAAAACAATGCATCAAAACCATTATCTATATTTTCCTTTCAGGCGCATCTACTAGTATCGGTGTTGTGTTTATTTGTTGGCACACTCGTGTGTTCCGTTGACCTGTCCAACCAAGCATGTGTAGAGTGCTGTCTGATCTAGATGCTGTACAACCCGATCACCAGTATTCACTGGGCCGTGTACGCTGCCTACGATATGCTGGCGAATAATAGGTGCTGCTGCTGTAAAGTAATGTCTCCCGGGGGATACCGGTTGAGACCGTACCTCAAAGAATTGAGAATCTTAGCCCTTTCAGAATTGCAAAACTCATCCCCCACTACTTTCAGACGCGTGATACGGTAAAGGTATCTCTTTTTGGCGGAATCGTTTTCTGAACGGTCGGGCTCCTTAACCCAAATTCGTTGGACTTTCATTTTTTGTGACGAATAATGTTTCAGAGTATACTTCGGTCAGGATATATTCTCCTCCGGCAGCACTTTGTTTTTCCTCTAAAATCATTTTTTCGGTGAGGTATGACGCTCCTTAAGTGAGAAGCTCAGAAAAAAACACGGTGCACCTCTATCGTAGCATGCGTCTTCACAACCATTGTCCCCACAATCGTGGGACGGGTTGTTAAGGAGTTAACCGTCGATGGTTTCGTGTAAGACACTCCAACTCGACTTAGTCGTGACCTCTCGTGTTGTCGGCTCGTGCCGTGTGCTGTATTAGGGAGCTGTCTGGCTTTAATCTGACGGAATTGGGCTCATCGCTGAAGGGACTCGCCGAGCTTCGCATACTGTGAGTTCTCCCTACTAGCGAAAACACCGTCCCTGTCCTATGGGGTGTAGATATTGTCTTGGCTGTGTGCAACTGAAAAAGGCCGCCTACTGAGGATACTAGCCCTGATGCATCAACACTTTGTATGTCGCGCTAACATATAGTTACAGCCACTAAATCATCGGCTCTGAAATACTTTACGCTGTCCTTGTACCCGCCGGTTCGAGTGTGAGGCGGAAACAGGTGACGTCGACCGAAATTCAAGCGAGCCGGTGCGTCGCCTTTTGTTGCGCTCTAGTCGTTACACTGAGATGTCTGCGTGGCGCTATTTAATAGAAGGATTCTCGGGGGCACGTATACCTTCATTTAGAAAGGCATTCGTGAGCTTGTGGAAGGAATTCCTGAGCACCGCAGTACGTGTACAATAGTTACGGTGCATTAAACATCGCATTTCTGGAATGCAGCGTACGCAAGCTTGATGTCGTTCATTTGTTTTTGTTCTGGCGTATTATCCCAACTTTTGAGGGCGAAGCGATTCAAACAGATACGCGCAACCCCATACTATTTAATGGCTCTGATGCGGGACAAACGTATGTCGTAGGCTTGTTCGACATTTCGCACGATGAGTCAACAGCAGGGCAGAAGTACCGAAACCGAGACGTCTGTATTCGATGGCCTCCATTCTGAGATACGTCTTGCACAAAAAACAATACCTACCGTAGTTAGACGGCCGTGTAAGTTGATCGCAGTGGTAGACAGCTCGCAACCGCGGTAGGCTAGAAGTTGTAAGGGCGGAAGGAGGAGCTGTGCCTGAGTGTAAACGTTGCAAACGGAATGTACCAGCCACGCACCGTGAACCCACACTCGGGAGATCGAGCGCACTACAGTACCAATGGAGTTGACAACGGGGCCTTTTGCACGACATGCTGGGCTTGTTAGGTGGCGTTTTACTGTCGTCGCCACCGCCGGCGCTATTCGATAAGCATTTGAGTCCTTGACTGCTTTGGCACGCGTGTTTCGTGACCAGGCTGCTGAACTACCACCCACTGGCGCTGACGGAAGACGTGTTCTCAGATCTCGTCAACCTGGAAGAACTGTGAGTGGTGGTGCATGCCTGCTGCGCTCGTGCTTGTTCCTGTACCTATGCTACATTCAGTGTCGGTAAAAGGCCTGACGTTCAAACCTCTAATTTTCTTGATTGCACGCTTGTGAGCGCATGCTCGCATGAGTGCACCGGGTCCGGGAAACATACTTTCCCGAACTCCCATGTGTTCGACATTCGTGTGTCACGTTGTTTGATTGGTCCTTGCAATTCTTCTCGCGGCCGAGAGTTTCGCGTAGAAATATCGCCATAGTGTAAGTGAACGCCCTTCGACAATAACCAGGAGGTGTGCCCATTCCTATTGCCAACGGTGGCGATGTAGAAACAATGTCAACTGCAGCTCGGTCTGCATGCGACAATCTAATTACCTGTTTGTGGATTTCACTGGTTGTTCTGCTCCGTTCCTGTTTCTGCCTGTCGTGCTGATTAGGGAGCTTCGTGACTGTGACCTGACCACGTTGCCTGCTGGTCTCTTCTCGCCCATGGTGAACCTCGTCAAACTGTGAGTCGCCAGTGCTATCCCTTGGTGGTGTTCAGTAGGTGTAGGAGCAATATGTGTAGCGGCAAAACCAGTCAGACGCCGGCAGGATGCCACCCGCGCAGAGTTCAGCGACGAAAACGAGTATAAACACTTGCAGCTCAACGTCTGTTATGTCTGCCTAGTTGTATCGCGTATTGTGTGCATAGGAGATGGAAACTAAATTAATCTTGAATTGCAGTAGTATGCGGATTAAATAGTCAGGACAGGAGCTCAAGATATATAGTTTTGTAAATCCTACTCCCCCATTCCTGTATGCAAAGGGGACTTGCCCACGAAAGCGCTACAACAACCAACACAAAAAATGTCTGTCGCGTCATGTGGCCCTCGTTTGCTTCCCCCGTCCCCTTTCGTGCGTTCGATACGCGACCGTTACAGTGAACTCGGGGAAAACGAAGACCTTCAGTGCCTGCCTTCAACGTGAGTACGTTTTACCCTCAGACGTTGTACGGACTAGGAGTATATACTTGTACGAACGACGACGCTGCCATATCCAAGGCGATCAAGTAGACGTGCTAAGTTTCGAGAATGCTTGTTCCGCAATACAATCCTGGCTATGCGTACCAAGTGTCATACAGTATGTGGAGGGTACTCGAAACGACGGAGGTTCACCGTTTGTGGTCGAATGATGTCGGCCGTGAAACGAGCAGCGATGCCTACATCGCACGATTATTGCGCCAAACACCAGAATGCCGCAAACCTTATGTGTAAGTGCAGCTACATTATTGGTTCTACGGTGTGTGGCTATACACGACCTTTTTCTTAACGGCACACGCCCGCACCGCTTCTCTGCCTCCTCTTTCGTCGTTGTGAGCAGTGCTGCTACGGACGTCGATCTCGAGTCCGAGGACATCAGGGATGGCACGTGCGGTGAGAATACCCTACTCCTAGCCTGAGCTTTGGATCGATGCCCGAAACAGCACTTGCTTGGTCGTCAAGCCCACCGTTGGTACCTCGGGATAACGAGCCGTGACTTTATTTACAAATTGTCGGTGTATGTGTCGCGTTCCCGAAAATGTTTCGTAATCCATCAATATCTAACCCGCTTTTGTTTTCGCCGTGTTCTCCACAGAGTGTACTCCGGTAGAAGCGGTCTTCTGCGACGATGGACTCACCTGCCAGAGTGGAATGGCTGGTTACACTTGCGGTGAGCTTCTGGCGGCGACTCTTGCTCTTGACAAGTCTAGGTTAGCGGTCGGTGCACGGTTGCCAATGTCTTAAACGCTTTGGGCGTTGAAGCTGGTGGTGACACTGCGCAAGCTTCGTCTAACCGATGTATGTACAATGTGTTCTCCTATGATTTCCCTGTACAGGGATGTTTGGTTCGGTAAATACTCATTGTCCGTGTCCTACACGTTTCCCATAAAGTTTGGTTGTGTGTGGAATGATCATGTGGAACAGCCCCCCAAGTGTTCACCATTTGCGTCGACTTACGCCCATTGTCATAATCTCAACCATTCCGTCCTCGGCTTATTGCCGCCTTGCTTTTGCTGTTCGCAGTCGCCGAGTAACACTACCGAATTTGCGGCAGCAAACTTCATGCGATCTTGGGGGTGTACGATCCAACCCTGCTGCATTCGCTGGTGAAATGTCCGGCAAGCCTGGTCAACCGGCTCGACATCACCCCTCCCTGTCCAAACACACAAAGATTGACACCGCCGCGGTGGTACAAGATCGTTCGCACGCTTGGCGGACACGGTGCACGGCATAGCCTCGTATGACCTCAAGTGTCCTTCGAAGATATGCCATGGTGCAGCGAGCCTACCCCCAATACTATTCGTGTGCAGACAGAACTCCGTAAGGGTAAACTGCGTTAGCAAAGCCGAACGCGAAAACACCCGTTTTTGCTGTAAACTACGTAGTGTCTGGGTGTTATATCTGTCGAATTGTTTGTACGATTGTTTTGACCCTTACTGTCACATAGTGTTTGGTCGATCTGCCGGAAATCATGCACATTTTGTCCGATACAGAAACGGGCCCTTCGTTTTGTGTTTTGCTGTCAACGTCGGATATTGGGTAGTACGAGTAGAGTTTGTTGGTTGTGCTTCAGTTTAGTTAGTGTGGATGGCTCGAGCCTTGCACCGTACTGGCGAGGTTACACCCGATTGTTATGGCATCGAGCGTACATTGTAATGGTTAGTGCGCAAGGCAGCGATGGAGTGGAGCCCCGATTGCTAGAGTAAAGTTTGATCTGCCGAGGTCATTGTTCCTCGTATGTGGTCGATTTCAAAACCTCGAGATTTCCCAGGTCTGAGGTGCCGTGCTCTGCTGGGTACGGTGTGGGCGGCTGATACCGGGTTAGGCAAGCACAAACACCGTCGTGGCTAAATGATAAAGTACTAAGTTCGGGTGGATTGCTTGGCTAGATTTCAGTCTTTGACTGTTGATAATATTTTTTCATTTTTCATTTTTTTGCCTCCTTGTCGATGCACCCCTCTGCGTAACCACCGTTTTCCAACTACCTCGGCCACATAAGCACTAGATATTTCCAATCACCTCTCTCGTCGGTTCCACTGAGCAACACAACTGCACCTCACGATCACTGGGTGTGATCCGTCTCCGAGTATGTTCTGGCTGGAAACATTTGCGTCATCCACATTACTTATCTACAGTAGCAGTTCAATGTGTTGACATCTAGACGTTTCGCCAAAGTACTGCCGAGACATGCCCCGGGAACGCACCCGTATATGAGGTGTTAGGCAATCGCTGTTTTATGTAGTTTTCCTTCTTACTTCGGTCGTGAATGCAGTCGATGTTTTTGTCCCCCCTGAATGAATGTACAACACCACAGGACCATGGACAGCCGGTAGACGTGTGCTACGATGCTAGAGGTACTGCTGTACCGATTTTTGGCTAAAATGTTTTTTGAATGACGAGTCTCCTTGACCCAAAAATCGTCGGAATTCCTATTTTCTTGTGTTTCACCGTGTTTCGGTTTACACTCAGGGCCAGGGGATTGTTCATGGGGTGGTACTTTTAGTTTTCCTCCGGAGGCGTTTTTCGGGTGAGGTGTAGGTAGAGCTCCTCGGGTGGCTATCCTCAGAAAAATAACACGGTGCACCTATACCGTAGCATCCGTCGGTAGGCAGTCCGTGGGGCGACCGTGCACTGTTCATGGGGCGTACGTGGACAGTGCTCATACAATATGTGGGCTTTGCGCGGACAATCCGTGGGGCGTTCGTGGATTTCCCGGTGGATAGTCCGTCGACAGTCAGGTAGAGAGTGCGTGGGTTGTCCATGGACAGTCGGCAGGGGTGCCGTGCACAGGCCGTTTACACAGCCCGTGGGGTGCGAATCGACACGTGGGGTCTCCACGAGCAGTTCGCGAGGCATACGTGGGGTATCCATGACGGTTGCTTACGGTATTCACTGGATTACACTACTGTGGTAACGATGGTCCTCACAAGTAATGAAAAAAAACGTTTTCGAGAAGAAAACGGAAAATCTCAACCGATTAAAAACCCCAAAGCCTAGGTATGTCACGAATTACAGCAGAAAATCTTCAAGCAGAAAAGGTATCCGAACGATATTGGGTTAAGGAGCATACTAATAGTCAGTCAGGAATAATTTGGCCAAAACATACTACCCCCTATTTTAGCACGCCTTCCATAGAGTGTCTGTGGCGTAGTGCGTGGTCAGTCTGTAGAGAGTTCGTCGTGTGTCCGACAGTCCGCTGAGCGTCATGGAATTACCCAAACGGTGTCCATGTGGACATTTCGTGGTGCGTCTGTAGATAGTGTTGTATTGGATACCCTAGACTGAATATGTGACCAACATTTTAAGGGGCCCCTTCGGTCATGATAAAACAAGAGTACTTGAGTGATGAAAAATATACATTTTTCGTTTTTTTTACAGCAGCAGTACTATTTTTGGTATAATAACACCATATCAGTACTCCTTACGGAAAACGGCATAGCTCCGGTTCTAATGCTCAGATCTTCGCCCGTCAAACGTATAACTTGTTCGTTATAGTCTCTAGGAGGTTTTGGAACCCTTGTATCTGCAAGGGAGGGCAAGGATTGCTGTGTTTGCATCACGAAACGAAAGTGCTCCGCAGCAAGATTTGGATCGTTTCGCAGCTCCTGTTTGGTATCTACACTCTGCTGTGGCCACGTAGGACGCTACGGGCGGCCGAACTAGAGGCCCAGGTACGTTCCCCTACTAGTGCTCGGTGTCCTCGTCGAAAATCTGAGTTAAAACAGTATCAGCAGCCGGAGAAACTGACATTTTTGAAATTCGTCTTGGGTACCAGGGGTATGGCGAGTCGTTTTCGAGTAAGAGGCACTTTTCGTGACGAACAAGGCGTCTGATCGATATGCCTCCCGACACACAAATGTTGGCCATGATCTAGGCTCTCTAAAACTTATCGAGGGGCGATAATCTGAGCATTAGAACCGGAGCTATGCCGTTTTTTCGTAGGCAGTACTGGTATTATGGTGTTATTATACCAAAAATAGTATTGCTGCTGCAAAAAAAAATGAAGAATCTATATTTTTCAACACTCAAGTACTCTTGTTTCATCATGACCGAAGGGGCCCCTTAACCCTGTACGTAGCCCATTCGGTAACTCCTTCACAATAATATTTACCGTCGTCGGAGACACCAGTTCGAATCTTGCTTCCAAAACATGATTATATAGTAACGCTTTTGCTTGGGTGTGCTTCCCTCAAACACCACGATCCCTGGTTCCCCAGGTATTGAAACGAAGCGGGTAGTAGTTCAACGCACGGCCGTGCACGGTGGTGCCGTACCGTTTCAAAACCCCGTTCCGCCAGGAGGTGGGAGAGTGTTACAGTAAGTAATACTCTGGGGGGGGGTAAATTGTTTCTCTTTTAACCCTTACACCGCAGGAGAATATACCTTCACAATAGTGTGCGAACAGTCAGTGATGTGTGTAAGGACTGTCATTGGACTTGCCCGTGAGGTTTCTATCGAGAGTCTCTGGGGCACCCGCGGACTGTCAGGGGGAGAGTTGCATGGGTCGTCGTCTATATGGGGTATCCGTGGGGCGTGCGCCGACAGTCCGTGGGCAGTCCGTGGGGTGTCTGCGGGGTGTCTGCGGGGTGTCTGCGGGGTGTTTGCGGGGTTTTTGCGGGGTGTCTGCGGGCAGCTTCTGCGAATCGTAATACAGGCAGCCAATGAAATGACAATGATATACACGAAACCATACCCAAACAACTACAGAGTACGTAGCAAATAATGTCTACCGTCGGATAAATGGCTCGTGTCAGCAACCTGCCGAGGAGGAAAACCTCGCGCTGTACGAAGGCCTTTGCAAAATCATTATTTTGATTGTATTGCGATTTTGGTGTTTTGTATTCCTTTGCACAATACGAAACTGCTGCTGCTGCTGCTGCTGCTGTAGGTTCCTTTTTGTTTTCTTCGATCGGAGGGAAAATAGCCCCCAAGATCGATGCCCTAAATATGAATCTGTCATCATACCGTCCGAATGAAGTCTATACACTCGGCATCGACCGTTACCAGAATAATGGTGCTCAGTACTTTCCCTCTCAACATTGGTTGTGATTTCGGTCTATAAATATTTACATGTTGCTTCAGCTCGAGGAATGAGGCATGATCAGGTGTAGAGGTGCAGCTCCTTATTTGAGAAGCTCAATACTCTCGACGAAACCCACTTTCCACAAGAGGGTTGGTGCGACCCTATGAACAATGGGACATCCCAGGGCCTTGGTATATACAGTATAGATTGGCATAATGAGGCATAGATGAATTAAAGACAAATACGCGCACGTGTAACCAAATGGGGCCGTGCAGCAGCAAGTAAGTACGGCCCGCGACGCACCGGCTTTCCGTAGTCCCAGCAAGTAGTAGGAGTGGTAGTGTGCAATGAGTGGAACATTACCGCGATGTCGTAACATACGTGGATAAAACATATGGCCTCTCCTTCGAGCAGGGCTGATTGACAAAAAAAAAGATAAAGAGGAACTCACCAACCTTTGATTGGTATATTTATCATGGTTCATTTTATTTCCTGTATGCTGAACGCATATATACACACCTTGTAGTACGGGAGTACGCACAGCGCGGTGAAAACATTTTGAAGAATGACAATATCACACAGATGCTCCGAGTATTATATCTCCAATACTCCTTACTTTGCTCCAAGGTGCTCGGAGCATCTGTGATGTGTTGGTTCAAGCCTATCACCCAGCAGCCACGAACTGAATGTGCCGCACGCAAGACCAAGATAAATGTCACACAACATGTATCAGACTGACCCCCTGGAACATTGGAAGAGGGTGACATTGTCCATTTAAACTTGTAGGACCTACTAGTACAGAGCAGTGAGACTATGGCGTTACCACCGGCAGTGTGACACGACCAACCACAGGCCTTCAAAGAAGCCAATCATGCTCAGGCGTTTCCGTAGGAATATATATGTATGGTTTCCTCATGTGGTGTACGCACGACTTGCTGCCACGTGGTTCAAATCGTGTTTGTCAAAACGTTTAACGACCAAAAACGTGAGGAACTGACTGCGTATGGTCAACACTGAGTCACATTTAACGTCCAAGATCGTTTATGTACTGTAACTAAATATTTACGAGGCGATGTTGGCATTTGGCACGTAGTATGCTGCACCGCGCGAAGGTCCAGATTTCCCGGCCGTGTTTATGTTTTTACGAGACGAACCCTGACCTTTTGCACACACACACACGTGTTTTGTATACCCCCACCGACCCAATGACATATTGTATGTACAGTTCGTAAGTACGGCGTAGGTTTTTTGTTGTGTTTTACGTGCCGAGCAACTGCGATCCAAATCTTCCTCAACAAAAGAAAACATATACATACATACACACAGACATACATCATAAATACTACCAGGTATTATCTGTCGGAAAAAAAAGGAAAAAAACAAAATCCAAGCGGCAACGGATTTGCAGGGACTCATACATTTTCAACTGGCCGAACTTCAACCCAGTGTCAGACCCTTGCTCGCCCACACGCGCAAGTAGAGTCCTGTACTAGTAGGTACTCTTCCTTGCTATCT
Organism: Saccharina japonica; assembly: GCA_008828725.1. NCBI lineage: Eukaryota > Phaeophyceae > Laminariales > Laminariaceae > Saccharina > Saccharina japonica. The sequence continues at coordinate 1,548,121 of MEHQ01004022.1, read as the reverse complement.
TAACCCTTCCCAGCCTCCTCTGCAGTTCACTCCCAGTGCAACCACTCACTGCAGCCTCGCAACATGAGGACGCTCTTCCCCATCCCCTCTCGATCACGCCAACGATTCAGTACCACAACACAAACGCCAGAGTTCTTTCGTTCAATCTCCGACGCGTAAAAGTTCAGAGTGTGTACCAAAAAAGACGGAGCTCTACCTGATGAACTCAATTCCACGGCCTGAGAATAAACTAAATAACTCTGCAACACAAGAATGAGGTTCCGATGGCAGTTTTAGGTTGACCCTTATAGAACTGGAGTCCCGTTTTGGGGACAATTTACTTAGATTTAGAGTGGTTTGTCCCCAAAAAGGGACTGCAGTCCTAAAAGGGTTAAGTAGCCCCGTCATTCAGAAATAAAAATAATCCAGAAAAAGTTTTACCTCTATTATCCTAGCACGCGCCCTTCCTACACCCTACGAATACTATAAATAGCATTAAATAGTAACATGATTGGTCAGATGCTCGGAGTACCTTGGAGTAAAGTAAAGAGTACTGGAGATAACATACTTCAGGTACGTCGTGTACTCGGAGTATTTCGAGGTTCGATACTCCAGGATACTGCTCGTACTCGGAGTATTTCGGGTATGAACACTCTCGATACTGCTTGTACTCGGAGTATTTCGGGTTCCGATACTGCGGGTGCTCCTTATACTCCGAGTATTTGGGACTTCAGTACTTCTCATACTCCAAGTACTCCGAATATTCAGGCCGCCAGTACTCTAATACTCTTACGAAAGTACTCGGAGTACGAAATGTACTCGATACTGGGAGTATACTCGAAGTGTGAAGTACGTTAGGAGCATCTTTGCATCATTTTAAATACTCGGCCGTCATTCCTCTCAGGTTCTGGGAGCACGTGACTGGCGTTTATAGCACTTCAAAATTCACAGATGCTCCGATTACCTGGAACTATAATTAGAGTAGTTTAAAGAGCAAATACTTCAGGTAGTTTGTGCACTCGCAGTATTTCGTTGTTTAATACTCTCGATACTCTGGGTACTTCGAGTAATTTAGATGGTTGTACTCTGGGTACTGCTTGTACTCGAGGGTAAGTAGTGCTCATACTCCAAGCACTCCGATAATTTAGGCCACCAGTACTCAAATAATCTCAGTACTCGGAGTACGACAAACACTCGATACTCCGAGTATACTCGGATCGAGTATACTTGGAGCATGTGTGCAATACTCGTGAAATTTTGTAATGTTTCATGTCAGTAAATATTTTGACCCTTTTTCTCTATCTCCCTTCTATTAACAGTCAGTCGTAACTCAGGCCCGGTGGGCCCTTCTCCCCCCCCCGTCACTAAGTCAAGGTGCGTGCCTCGCATTGCCATCTCGCGAAGACTTCATGTAACCCTTGGTTTCCTCTTCGACTCGCGTGTAGTCGTGCCTGCCCACGCTATAACAGGAGGAACTCTAGATACGTGGTGCCGTTTGAAAATAAAGCGCTCGATACAGGGAGAATCGAGCCCGGGACACCAACAACGCCGCTCGTAGGCACATACAGTAACGGCCCGCTCAAGAGGAAACCAAAACTCGGGCTTAGGCTGACTTTCTTTTTTTTAGAAAGGGGTGTGTGTCCCACACTAACTTCAGTACAATAGCTGTCGACCTTCATATTTCCCCCGCAATATTTAGGCTGAGTTTCTTTTGGGGCGCTTTCTTATGAGAGGGCCGGGTAGTGTATACATGCTACGGTAGCCTGCATGCAGGTGCGCCATGGTTTTGCCTGAGGGCGGTCACTTCAGGGGCGCTCTATCCCTCACTCAAAAACTGATTCTGGAGGAAAATAAAAAGTGCTACCCAATGAACAGCCCCATGGCCCCAAGTATAAAAGGAAACATATTGTACGACAAGAATGAGGACGCATGCTACGATAGAGGTGCACCATGTTTTTTTCTGAGCTCCTCCCTTAACGAGCGTCATACCTCACCGAAAAAACATTATTCTGGAGGAAAATAAAAAGTGCTGCCGGATGAGATATCTCATGACCGAAGTATACTCCGAAACATTATAATATTCGTCACAAAAAATGAAAGTCCGGCGAATTTTGGTTAAGGAGCCCGATCGTCCAGAAAACGATCCAGCCGAAAAGTGCTACAGTACCTCTACCGTAGCACGCGTCGGAGATTCCGATGATTTTGGGCTAAGGAGCCTTTACTAGGCGGCCATACAGAAAACGATTTCAGCCAAGACGATCGTAGCACGCGTCATTGTTAACAATGATATTGGAGGCTAATACCCACAGGAGGATCCATTGGGCGCCCGATCCCGTACACGAATATCGCGCAAGACAGGGTTTACTCGACTACGTATATAGGAAGGATTGTTTTCTTCTGTCCGAAAAACCTTCAAGAACTACGTATTGAGATTCCCCACCGAAAAGTGCATGGAAATTTCCCACAATATTCAGTCTTGCAGGTACACAGACAGCACGGGGATCTGAATAGTGAAACACCCCATGATACGGAGGGCCGTAGGAACAAACTAAAAGCACGTACCAGGTACGTATTGTTCGTTTGTCATGTACGTCATAAACGCTTGATGTGCTCCAAGTTTCGGAAGTATGCCGTTGTATGATACAGCTATTATTTGAGTTACCGTACACGAGTACTCGTATCTATATACTATCAACAACAGCTTGCGAAGTATCCCCTTAGTATCTGAAATGATATGCCACCCACGAGTTAAGTGTCGAATCACTCCGGTTGTACGAGGTCGTAGTGATCCCAACACCCCGACCGCCGCCCCTCGCGGCACTCTTGGACGACGACTGCCAATCACGCACTCCTTACCCCTCTGCAGGAATCATACCTACAAATTGTTCGCACCACTAATCGTGTGAAGATGCTCAGTACAAGGTCCGCCTTTCTGTTGGGGGTGGTGTTGGCCAGCGCTGGTCTTTCTGATGCGGCAAGGGAAACGGTGACGACGACCGAGAGCGGCGTAACGTTCACTGGCGTCCGATACGACGACGGCCGCGACAAGCCTTACAGGATCAAGTTCAGCCAGGACGACACGCGGTCGCTGTACATGTTCAACTCGGCCACCCAAGTGACGGACATTAAAGTCGGCACGGAGCGGTACAAGGTGCGTCCCTGTGTCGTATTCCACAGCAGCAGCAGTCACTAACTGCTGCGCATCTCGACGAAATGATTCGGTACGGGTGTGACCTCGCTGTCCTTCCATATATGGTGCCCTTGGAAGACGAGAAATCCGTACGAAGTGCGCGCGATAGAAGGATAAGGACACAGAGCTTACAAGTAACTGGTAAGAGTTTTCAAGGAAATCTTCGACATCCTCAAGGGTGTGTAAACAAGTAGATATTGCACGCCGCATATGTTTGTTTTGGTAAGCAGAGCGATAATAAGGGTGAAGAGAACAAAAGGGGCGTAAAATATTTTTTTAAACGTAAACATAGGGGGGGTTATTTATGTAGAAGCCAAGTGAAAATAAAGATCCAAACAAATCACATTTTATTTTTCACCCGGTGATCACAACGCTCCGGTCGGGTTCCTAATCGGACCTCTGGAGGTACATACGCTGTGTCGTATTCTCTTTCTCAGGGACGCCCTCGATCTCACTGCGGTGTTTTATACTGCTTTACTGTTCATGTACGTTATGCCGTAGTATCTGTGATTGAGGCTCTTTCTGCGCATCATTTATGTGGGAGTCCCGTGCGAGGAACAATTCACTCGCAATCAGCTCATCTCCAAAGGAGAGTCGTCAAGGTGCAACAACAGTAGACAGAGCAGCAGTCTGTATATTTCGTCGCCATCTCCAGAAGAGTGCTCTTAACCGACGGGGTCTATGTATATATCAGCCTGCAGCCAGCAGGACCACTACTGACCACATCACACTATATTACGTGTATTACAGCAGTAGACGGCAGAAGAACGGAGGCGACAGGAGGCGTGTCCACGCTTCCATAGGCTGCGACGGGGTATTCCAACCACTGGGCAGACGGTGGCAATCGCAGTCGGTGCCCTACACAGTAAAATATAACTACTACTGTTGTTGGTGGTTGGAGTGACGCCGTGTGCTCACAACCGTGGCCCTCAGCGTCTCCAGCAACGCCACCAGGCTTAATTGTACGCGTCTAATGTTACCACCACGATAAATACATATACTTCGTACGAAGTATATACATAAATACAAGGTTCACCTCCGGGACGTGCCTAGGGGAGTGGCGCAAGGACAAATCGAGAATCTACTATTAATACAGCAACATGCGATATTGTATCATACGCATATCATATTGTATACGTACTGGTATTACATAAATAGGACGTTGTGAAATATCTGCGTATTACTGCTGTACAAATATTATTTTAAAAACTGCACCTGCATTTTTGGGGATAAAACACACTCGGAAATATTATGAAACCATTACTACTATTGACTCGATCGTTCTCAGAGATTTTTGTTAATGACCCCGCCAAACATTTTATCATATTTGTCAATAGTTTATTGTTGTGGCGCTCAAGGTATGGAAGGTCTATGACACACAGCACACACCGCACACGCACGCACACGTGACACATGGGACACAGCAGTGCTCGTACAGCAGTAGTGGTGGGATAGTATTTATTTGCAGAAGAAGTAGAAAAGGATGCATCGAAGAAGGGGCTGAAACTCTCGACCACACCTGCCTACTACGTAAGAAATCCACTTGGTTTGTGTTTGTTGTTTGTCTTATATATGTGGGGTCTGGGTTATATCGTGTGCCCGAACTCCGAAAGTAATTAATTAACTCTATTTCTGGTACGAAATAATAAAATTGGAAATGCGATCTACAGTAATTATTTTTTGTTTTGCCCAGATTGCACCCCCGCATCTGAAAATAAATAATTAAACACCAAAACATGATTTGCCCAAATACCGGTACTACAGTATTATTTGTCGCAGCTTGCGCCAGCTGCACGACACAGGCCGCACATACACCATTATGCAAGCACAGGCAGGCAGCAGGCAGCAGTGCAGAAGAGAGAGAGAGGTGTGGTGGTGATTGCTAATGACGGATGCAAGCCTCCGATGAAGCAACCACTAATAGCCACAGCAGTACACGGTGGACCCGCCACAGTAATGTCTGCTGCTTGTGCTTCTAGGCGGGGCTGTGACCTCGTTTGTGTTTGCTGCATATATCGTCTGATGTCTTGTAGATTTCTGAAGTGAGCTTCAGGAAAGAAACACAAAAAAGATATGTACGTACGAACAGTTGAGGTACGTACTCCTATTTGATCAAAGCGACCATTACATTTCAGGCCAAAGTGAGAGTGGGTCAGTCACACATATCAGCACAACAGAAAGGTAGATGGTGGATTACGGACCGCTTGCTCCGATAAATACAGCTAGCCACAGCAGTACAGCGCAGATGGGTGTATCACCCACGCACGGTGTTACCTGCTGCTGGTGTTTATGCAGAGTAGTAACGTTGTGCTCTCTGCATGTTCTGTTTCTACCTGTCTGTGGTATACCGATATGTCTGCGCTCTCCTGTGTGTGCGCATGACCAGCTTGTGAAATCAGGGCAAACAACAGGACATTACGTATTATTTACTGGCACGTACGTACAAAAAAAGCCTCAAGCAGAGAAACCAGGGAAATCGGCTTATCCACTCCCGCGGGAAAAAAAACTTTGAGCGCCCGCCACGCGAGCTACAGTGCTCGGATCGAGCTCAAACCTCGACCAATGTGTCCGGCCGGGCCTCCCGTGTCGGGGTACTTAGCGTTTTGCCGAAAAGTGCTCGTGCGAAGAGAAAAGTTGCGAAAAGTGCGAAAATTTCACAAACATAACTATACATACAAGGCTCCCCTTCGGGGAGTGGGGTGTTCCCCGCGGGGTGACGCAAGCTGGCATGTCCCACCCAAAAACCGAGCTATCGCCATCCAGCTGTAATCATAGAAAACGGGGAAATCGAGTACTCTACATTTTCAGTACAGCTAGCAGCTGAGGTTACCTAAATATTACTACTCGTAGTAAAAGGTACATTTTCCACCGTCCAAGGCGAAAAAAACACAACGTTCTTGTGGTAGATTCGTACATCATATAAAAATGGGCAATAACCAAAAACGGGGACACCCGCGCCGGTAGGAGTCAAAAACGGGTACAGCATGGAATCGAGTCAAAACACCACATCCCACGAGCCATCACGGGATAGATTGGCCAAAATCACATCGTGCCCGTTTCTGAGGGGTAGTGACAACCAGGCACACTTGTCGGCGCCTAACTATACACTTAGACGTGTCCAGATTATGTTTGGAGGGCTCAGGTCCGGGTGGGATCGGGAGCAGGGTCAGGGGTCAGGGGTGTTTAGAGGCAGAGGGTTCTGGCGGCAAGCAGGTGTGTGTTTTACTTGGTCTCAGGGTGTACCTGAAATACACCCTATACTACAGCAGCAGTCGTATTACGAGTACAGTAAAAATACATCAGTCGTATCATACGTAGGTGGATGGTCGCATCACTCCGAAGACGTACGTACCCAGGTGCGTAAAATGGTTGAATAGAGTTTAAGTGAATTGTGAAAAAGCTTGGAAGAAAATGAAACAACGAAAGAGCGGCCGCAGACGCAGTGGAGAGCGAGGCACACTGTAGGCAAGTGGTTTAAGCAAAATAAAAAACCAAAAACGGTTGAAAGCCAAGCATAATAGACATTTACAGTTGTACCCGGGACATTTTCTCTCAAAAATGGGTACAATTTGTTTTTGGCCAATCGCATGGCTCGCTGGGCGTGTTTTTTACTTGATTCCAGAATGTACCCGTTTTTGAGTGAAAACCGACCGGGTATACCCGTTTTTGGTTATTGCCCTAATAAAATTATCATTGTAGTTATGCACAGAGCTTGAAAAAAGAAAGGGCGAGGGGAGGGGGGGGCGGGGTGAGGACGAGGGCGAGGCGAGGGGGAGGCGTGAGGACGAGGGCGAGGACGAGGGGGAGGAGGGGGAGGGGGAGGGGGGGGGGAAGAGAGGGGAGGGGGGGGGGGAGGGTGGTGCGGGGGGGGGGGGGGGTTGGTCGGAGGAGGTAGGGCGGGGCGGTGGGGGGGTGGGGGTTGGGACGGCGAGGGGGGTCAGACGGCGGTGGGGGGTGGGGAAGGCATGATAAGGCAGACGGAGATTTGCAGGAGGGGGTAGCAAATAGGGGGAGATTTGCAGGAGGGGGGGGGGGGGGGGCCGAAGCGGTATATAGCGGACAAGAAGAAATAGCAGTACGCATCTTGGGGCAGATGGGCAGGTACTGTAGGTGCAAGGGGTTGTTCCACTATGAAAAAATTCCTATCCGGTCGCCGGCATCTGTGCGGAGCCCTTGTAGCGGCCCAACAAAAGTACAAAACAAAAAGCGGGGGCAGCACAGTAGTCCCCACCCACAGACATGACAGGACTCAACCGCGTACCAACCCGCTCACCAAAGCATCCATCCACCCACCTAACCACCAACCCACCCACACACCACGTGCTACAGTATAACAGTACAGCAGTACAGTAGTATGTAGGTGAGGAGCATGGGGCTGCTGTATCGTACTGGCGGGTAAAGGTAATACAACACAAATCAGGGACATCGCAGACACGACAGCACTCAACCACGTACCAACCCACCCACCCACCAACTCACCCACACACCATGTGCTGCATCAGTACAGCAGTACGTAAGCGAGGATCAAACTTTCGATCGATCGCACAACAGCAGGAGTAACAACAACAGCAGTATGCAGGAATCACCACGTACTTATTGTGTAAGTCTTACAGCAGGAAGCAGCAGCAACACTGCCGTAATACGTCGTAATGCTGTAGAGTATGTACACCTGGTGTGTGCGCACGTTTGTGCGTATGCTGACACAATATCCCTGAAACAACACACGTACAGGTACATGCTGTCCCTTTCGATCTATCGTACAACAATAGGAGTAACAACAGCAGTATGCAGCAGGAAACACCACTTATTGTGTATCCACTACATGCAGCAGGAAGCAGCAGCAACACTTGTGTACTACGTCGTAATGCTGTAGAGTACGCGCACCTGGTGTGTGCGGACATGTGTGCTTATGTATGCTGGTACAACAACCCTGAAACAACACACGTATATACATGATACATGCTGTCGCTTTGGTGCGTGCTCATAAGTTCATACACATCCAGCGTAAGCCGCAGCAGCAGCACTCTGTAGTAGTACCATTTCGAGTATCATCATACTGCGCCTGCTAGCTGTTGTCTCATGCCTGGCACGCCGCAATATAGCAGAGCGAGAGCAAGAAGCAGCACCACTCGGTAGATTGACACCCCTACGAGCATGACACTGCTGCTGCTGTGGTTGCATCTGACGACGTAGAGGACGCATGATACGCACCAGGTTACCAGGTACCCTACATTTACCATTATGCCCGGAAATGTTACCACCGTTTGGATTTAAAAAAAAACCCGAAACGTTTCTTACATTTTCGGACAAATTGGTGCTGTAAAAAACTCGATGCGGTGAGATCCCTCGTTTCGTCGTAGGCACACCTGATGCAGCAGCATGCTCGCTCGTGGCCCCCTGTCCTAACCATACGACTGCACAATGTCAGAGATGCTGTCGCGTCGCTGCTGGTGCTGCATGTGTGCAGATGTTCGATGCCGCTCGATGTGCACGTCGGTGTGCCCTCCTTTGTTCGTCGTGTTGAAACCGACATGGCAAAATCACAAAACCACCCGCTTGCCGCGCGGAGACCGGGTTTCACGTTGCCCTGCTCGGGGAGTGGGATGGTCCCCGTGGGGTGACGCAAGCTGGTATGCGACAGGGAAAAAACTATCACTCGTCATTAATAGCGGTCACTCGCCAATAATAGCGGTACTCGTAGTCGTAATTGAGGAATTCTTCCTTACAAACGCAACATGATTCCATAAATTGGGGTTATATATCACCAGACAAAACCCGTTTTGTCGCGAATGGTGACGTCGATGTGCTGAAGTTTGTAAAAAAACAAATGTCAAGATTCGCGAAAGTGTCAGCTTTTTTCGTCGCGATTTAATATTTTGTTTTTGTTCGTGAGGAATGACAGTACTTAGGTGCCACAGCAAACAGCGTATACGTATAGGTACAGCAAGCCCTGTGTACAGTACAGTAATAGAATAGCGACCATTGTATGTACGAGTACTGTAGCAATTTGTGACCAATGATAGGATTCGCGAAAGTGCCAGTTTTTTTTGTCACGGTTCGTGTTTGTATGTTTTCGCAATACTCGTAGAATTGATCATTTTAAAGTACCACAGCAAGCAAACAGTACGTATACCATAGCCTACAGCAAGCACAGTTATAGACAATAGGAGCGGAAAGCACAACAAACAGTTTTGTTTAACAGCAGTAGTAAAAGCAWAGTAGTGCAGCAGGCGGCACTTTTTGTACCTACAGCAAGCAGCAGCAAGACACTCCCATACTATATTGCTGTGTTTGGCATACATCAAGCATTGCCAACACAGCAAGCAGCTCCACTGTTACTGCTGCTGCAGTTGGTTGCTGTATGCAAAATGTCACTTTATGCAGATCATAACATGTGCAGCAGCAGTAAATATACACCAGTATCCAGCAGCAGCACAGCGGTAAAACAATGTAAGCTCAGCAGTCACATTCTTCTTGTGTACGCACTCTATACATACAGCAGCAATATAGCTGCTAAGTTATATTTTGTCGAAGATTGTACGCAGACTACCTACTTACAGTAAAATGCTATACCAACAAACCCATGATACGTGTGTATACAAAATCTAAAAATCGCTTGTAGAATATTCACTTTGCGCATTTATCTCGATATGATACGTGCCGTCATGTTTTGCGTGATTTGATAAGAAAAAAAAACGCAGTTCCCCAAAGTTGACCAAAAGCAATCGTAACAGAAACCAGATCACCACGAGAAATGCCTGATATCCGATCGTGTCAGAAGAGAGACTCGAAAATCGCAAAAAACGAGGGAACGACGCAAGAGGGTACGCGAGCCCCTAGCGCCTGGCTCACGAGCACACGCGAGTCGCTGTCCGGTGCAAACTCACAAAAAGATCAGCAAGCAGCAACACTGCTGTCATATTGGTGCTATGTACTGCCGCTACCATTGTTGGTGTATCATAGTTTGGCTCGTAGATATGTAACAGCCATGCAGGTACGTATCAGAGTGTGGTGTGTACCTGGCCTTATAATTCCGGCCGAAATGTAAAGAACGTTTGGATATGGATGTAAATATATAACAGGTTCTTACATTTCCGAACAGAGTGGTGGTAGTTAAAAAACTCCGAGCATCGTATCATATGATACGAAAGAGTGCAACCGTTTCGACAGACATGTGATGCACCAGCACACGAGCCCCACGTCCTGTGTGTAGACGCATGATACTACACAGCAGCAAGCAGCAGCAGCGTAGGATCACGAGTACTGCTGCTGTTTTCGCTGCTGTATCACGACCTGGTACGTACGAAGAGTATGCATGATACGTACCTGGTATACTTGAACACGTACGTGCTTGTTGTATTTCGAAAGGTGTACAGTCTACGAGTACAGCAGCACAGCAGTGTGTGCGAACGGAAACCAGTGTTGCGCCAGGAGATAAACACGTACCAGGTATGTATCCACGCAGACCTGGCGATGTAGCAGTATGCCATGAAACACACATACATCAGGCCACACTGCTGCACAGTGACCGATAATATGCCCCAACGCTGTCACGCTGTGCTGCTGTTGTATGAACGCATGTTCGAAGAATGGTCGACGTGTCGTCCGATCGATGCCCTCCTTGTTGTGGCGTGCGCGTGTGCTCTTGCGGCATGTGCCCTCTTCGAAGCCCATCAAGGTTGAAGGGATCGTGGTTGTCCGTCATGTATAGGGCTACGAACAGGCTACAGCGTGTGGCAAAGGCGGGGCGTTTTTCACAGTAGAAGCGGGTTTCACGTTGCCCTGGTAGGCTCGACCGAGTGGGACGGGGTACCCCGCAAAACCGACTCTATTTGTTCGGCTTCGCGAGCGCCCCGCGCCACGGGCCACGGCCGAGGGCGAGGCCCCGGGGGCACGCTCCCCGGTCGGCCCCCCGCGGGTCGCGCCCGGCGCCGGCGAGCTCGGCCGCGAGGGGCGAGAGCGAAAACGCGCCGCCGGGCAAAAAAATCACAATTATACTTTGTTATATATCTACACATATTGGAAAGTAAAGGACGGATACATGTTATGAATTTCACGCTTTCACAACACGCTGACCTGCATCGCTCACGCGTCTTTCGCCGACGCGGTGTTTATCAGGTTGATCCCTAGGCACTAGCGCAAAACCATACAGACTGTCTACAAAGCCTCCAAGCACGTGGCACCTTCGCGCAGCTCCCGTTGGGGCAGATTTTCTCACAGGTCCGCCATGAACAAGTACCTTTTGCCACATACTGACAATTGCCCCCTGTCCGTACGTGTTGGGTTCAGATGGTCAGTTCGCTCCACAATAAGACGGTTTGTACATGCTCGTGATACGGTAGAACAACACGTGGGAAAGTGGGCCTCAATTGTGACCGTAATTACTGGTAGATGCAGAGACGAACACCCCTCGATCAGAGCTGTAATTATAATGCCATAATTGCGACTGTATACGTACTGCTCACAACTGCATCGTTCCTCGCTGCAGCGAACAAAATCATTGTCTTTCCACAATGTCGTGCTTGATGCAAAATAATATTGTATGGCCAACCTTTAATCGCTAAAAAATGCGTTCATGGGCTTCGTCAGGCTTTGTTGGCGATAGGCTGAAAAACACGTCGACGCACAATTGGCGTCATTCCCGTTGTGCATTTCGTACGAACAGGCACGAATCGAAGAATACAACAGCAGACGAAAAAGAAACAGCACTCAGTAGTATTCACGAGAAACATTGGAAATATCAGTTTGATGTTTGGGAGAATGTCAGATAAAACCCTATAGAAAAATCAAACTTAAAAATCTAAAGTCGAGTTGTTCTCGCTCGCTCGGCAGACCGCGGCGTCACTCATTTTGAATCCATCTCGTATATCCGAGGCAACAGGCGACACGCTTATCTTGAGAGTCTAGGAAACGTTTTACGTTTATTCCTTCGGGATTAGGTGCGCGCCCCGCCCCTCCCGTGAACTCCTCGGGGCCAACCGTCCCTTCCCTCTGTCCCAGCCCCTCCGAACCTCTACCGGGCTAGCTCGACAACTCCACCCTACGACTCGTTCGAGCTCGGTAACTTTCGTCGACTAGATATCGGAGTCGGGCCGCTTTCTGCAGGGTACAAGTTTGTATGTCGATGCCAAAAGCACACGAACCCTTGAAATATCGGACAGAGTCGGTACTGAGTGCCCACGATCATAAACAACAGATGCCCCGTGTGACTCTCTGACGTCATGAACGTTTGTGGTATTGACCATGCAAAGCCTAGGCACGAAAACGTCTCTGGCGTTTCATATTTCATCTTCCTGCCGGGGTCCTGTACCGCCCGAAGCAGCGACGCGCTCGCCGGTGTGGGCGATGCGAGGCCTGGCTCTCCCCATATACAACGATCCCTCTATTTCAAATGGAACTTGTAGTCGCCCATGCACCCTTCACCCTGCCTTCGGTGCCAGCGCCGTGACGATGCCGGGCCGGCACCGCGCAAGCGGTCCAACACTCCTGTGCGCCACAGTCCTCAGGCTCGAAATCCCGAGGAGAACAGCAGAGAGGTGCGACGGTGTGGTCACAATGACTCAATGCTTGATACCTCGGACAAACGGCGACTAATGTTTATCTTGCATACATAGACAGGGTATACCGTTGTCTTCTGCTTTTATTTTTGAACACAGCGCTTATTTCCCCTCCGTCACTCACAACTACCCGGCAGGTGCTCTACGACACCAGTGACAACCTGGAGAGCGTGGAGCTGGCGTCTTCCGCCAGGAGGGGCCTCAGCGAGGACGAGAATGACGCGCCGGCAACCGCAGACCGTCGGCTCGATTTCGCTGACTGCAACGTGTGTGGCAACGCGTGGGACGCATTATGTGCGGGCAGGCGGGGCGTGTGCGACTTGGTCGACTACGGCTCTCCGTTCAGCGCCACCGCTGCTGCGTCCATCGAGTTTACGTGCGACAACTTCTGCAGGAACATTACAGCTGACAGGGCCTGCCGAGATCAATGCCCGGAAGGTCTGTGTACCAGAAGGCAATATGTCTAGTCGAGGTTGCAACATGTAGTTTCCGACCCAGTGTTGTCTGTGACGTGTGTGATGAAGGCAGAGGCTCTGTGCCTACTCAGGTTATGGTCGGTTGTAGCTGCCGGGGGGGCGCACGTCTTGTGTTGGGGGTTGAGTTGTTTCCAGTGCTTATTTATTTTGGTGTGGCGTGGGTTGGATTGAACACCATATCGCCCGGCTTAAATCTACTCGATATTTTGTGGCTGTTTAGCCCGAACACATGAAGAAGAGGGCGACAACACAGGCACATAAAACTGAAAGAAATACATACGCCCATTAGCCAGTGTACGGTCAGTGATCCTGGCTGGTGTTGAGGCGCAGTTAAGGCTCGCTGTGGTACTTATCAAAGTCCTTGCGTTTGCGGAAGCACAAGCCAAACAAGAAAAAAGTGTCTACTATATGCCAGTACAGCATTCATGCGGTGCCGAGGTCGCACGATACCCATGTGCCATGCCAACTGACTAGCCACTGTTTTTCCCTGCCCCGGTTGATTTTCTCCCTTGCAAACACATACATACGCAGAGGTGCAAGACATCAGTTCGTGCCTTGATCCTACCAGCGGGGATTACAAGTGCACGTTTTCGGGAGACACCACAATGTGAGATATTGCCTAGCTTCAACGCAATACGGCTCCTACTGGCGTATTCACGCGATTAGAGCGACACAACATTGAACTTCATTTTCGGCACATCGAACACCGGAAACCTTCTGACTCCGCACGTTCACTTCTCGTCAGGAGTGCAGAGAGAGAGGGTGCTGCATCCACTGTAGTAGATGCTATATCGGTGCGCGCTGTGAAGAGGTGGTTTGGGGCGTCGGAGAGAGCTACTGTAGGGCTACCCGAGATCGTGTAGTAACCTCTCCGCACGTTTCGAGGGTTTGTGGTGGGGTGTATGTCGTATTCCTCGATAGCGAGCCTATCCCCACTACTGTAGCATACATCGCGGTAAAGGGATACATTATGCACGATCCGAGAGCAGCTGTGATACAGAACACGGGTGCCGAACGGTTTCCAACACCGAACAATATCATGCAGGGCACCACGATTTGAAGCAACCGTTTTGTTTGCATCGTGTGCGCGTTGTCGACGACATCCTCCCAGGCATGTTGAAATAGGGTTGTCGAGGAACTCCTTGCACTTGCAAGCGTGTACTCTCGTTTTCAGGCAGCGCTTAGGCGTTTGAGACCTCAGCAGGAACCTGCGCCTATTGTTGTCATCTAAAGGCGAACCACTGGAGTGTGTTGCCACATCTGTGTCACGGGTAAACTACTGCTTATAAAATAACTATGCTTGTATGGCTCACGCGTTCGTCCCCCCTGCTTTTGATTGCAGAGTATTTACCGACTGTTACTTGACGGCCGTTGACGTCGCCGAGTTGCCAGCATGTTTCGAAGAATTTGGGAAATCCAACATCCAAAAACTGTGAGTGCCTTGGTGGGCGACCGACTGCGAACTCGGGCATCCAAAACACATGCCTTGGGAAATATTCGGGAACGGTAGTTTGCCGGTGGTAGAACCTGTGCCGACCGCCTCTTACCGCGGCTGGATGCTGCCCTAGGGCGACCTTCGTTGTCGGAAAAATATGTATTCCACACTACTGACGGTAGTAGAACCGCTGCCGAACTAATTAGTCTCAAGAAAATGTCGTGGTGAGTCTCTTGTGAAATTCATTTCCTGGTGAGTGGACCGTTACGAAGGTTGCTTGTTTGGTGGGGGAAACGCGATGGGTCGACCAACAGTTTCAAAACACTACGAGTAGCCCTCTACGGGGGGTCGAATGGTTGAACCTTACTGAACGGGCGGCGGTCGGCTCTGATTTGGTGTCGTGTTTGCACGACTAGAGGGTTCGACCACCGTTCAGCCGCTCGCTCCGATTATTTCGACTAGCAGCCAGTTGGCCAACGTCCTTGTTCTTGTCCCCGTATGGCATCGCGCAACGTAGTGTAGTGTAGGCTCGCCTTGAAATATTTGAGCCGAATTTAGGGTATCACCCAATACTCGGTAATTATATCACGCCTCAGGCGCAATCGTCAGCCTTCGTTACTGTAGATAATTAATGAGAGTTGCTCGCGTCGTTCCAAACACATTCCTTGCGTAGGTTGTCGTAGCGAGTCAACGCTCTCCCCAATCATGTTTCATGTTTTACCCTACCTGGTGGTCATTTCCATGATGATAGTACCTGAATGTCTCACGGACGTATACCTGCATGAAGCAGACGTTACCCCAAGCCAAGGATAGCCTCCTCGAAGCTCGACACGTTCTGTTTTAGCGGCAGGTTGTACTGCATCTTGGAAGCCCTCCATGCGTATACATGCCTTCACATCAACTGTGCACTTCCATCTCATTCGTTTGTCTTGTGTGTGCTGACACAATGCGCGCGAGAAACCTGTCGTGTACCATTGCCACCGCTGGGGTTTGTCGGTATTCAGATACCTCGACAACGGCGACATAAGGGAGTACGCTGATGGAACGTTCGATGGCTTGTCCGAGCTGACGTACTTGTGAGTTCCACCGTACATGAAGCATGTCGCCCCCGGAACTAACGCCACATGTTGCCGCGAGCATGCCAAAACCTTCAGAACTTTGGGGGTTGCTGTCTGCGCCACGAATCACCGGTGCAATACGGCAGTTGTAATATTCATACCATGGGGCATGCCACGTTGGACACTATGGAATGGCTGTAATCGATTCAGCCCAGTTCTGAAGTCCAATACTGTACCTCACGGACTGGATCTATGTGATATACCGCGGTCATTGAAGGGGGCACGCTTCGTTGCCTGCGTCCTGCAAACTGACCTATAGCATTCGAACGTGTTTACGTTCTTGCTGCCTGTTTTATTGAAAAAACGCATATACATACATATGCTCGGTACTCGTAGAGCGCGGCAATGGCAAGCCAACGGCAAAGCTCCGATAAGACCTTCCCGCCTGGAGCTGTACATTGTATACTCGAGACGGCGATTGCGTGCATATCGTGATGTACATAAAAACAGTTTTGTTGTGCATTTTGTGACTCTCGCCGCTGTTCGTGTTGGGTGTTGTGATTTCCATGTGTGATGATAGGGACCTTTACTCCAACAAGCTGGAGACCGTGTCGGAGGGGCTGTTCAATGGTCTCACGAAGCTGGAGTTCTTGTGAGTCGGGAAATCGGCACGCCGTTGCGGGTACCCCTTGCAACACGCACTATTTACCACAGCAATTGTACAAGCACGAACTACCCTACCCAGTGTACCATAGGGCCGAGTCAACACTGCGATGCACGAAATGTCTACTGGTTGGAGTAACCTTACACGCGCTAGGCATACCAGCCCAGGAGCCAGAGCGAACCTTTGTCAATAGCCACGTGGGGACGTTGGGATCAGACTCATTCTACGGTAGAGGTGCACCTGCATAAAGGCCATTTTCGGAGGGTGGTCACTTGAGGCACTCTTTACCTCACCCAAACAAACTGATTTCTGGGAGGAAATCGAAAGTTCTACGTACCCGATGAAAGCTCCCCATGGCTTAACTATACAATAAGAACAATGTTTCGGCGAAAGAATGAAAAGATCGACGAGTTTAAGTTTAGGGGAGCCCGATCCTCCAGAAAAAAGAATCTTCCAAATAAGGTACGAGTGCAGTACCTCTATCGTAGCACATATCGCCACGCCCGTTTGACACCACCCCCTGCTGTATTGGTGCGGCGTTCGTTCAGGGACATGGCCTTCAACGACCTGGTTAGCTTGCCGGAGGGGGCGTTTTCCGACCTCGCAAGCCTTAAATATCTGTAAGTATGCTGCCGAAGAACTTGCCGACACCGTGCTTGTGTGCAGACATCGGCAAGAACTGTACCCTTTGCCGACGCCGGGTGCTGAGTACTGAGATGGAAGACGACGTACCATATAGCCGGTGGTGTGTTGGTGGGTATATCAGGGGCACGAACACAGTATAAACTGTTCAGCAAAGGCGCAACCGCGGGGTTGGTAGTGACACTACTGCGTTGTCGTCGGTCGTGTGTATCTACATTTGCGTACTCTTGACGCCTGTTCGCGTCTTGGTAAGATAATACGCTTGCGCTTGCGGCATTCAATGGGGGCGTGAGAGAAGCCACGCCTTGCCAGGCGAACACCCGCGGGGACCCTTGCGTCCCTTTGAGACTGTGGTGGGTACACGGTGTCAAACGACTAGCGAAACCACCCATCAAAATCGACCTTGACTCTGGTTGTGACGTTGGATAATCCAGGAGGCTCTTCAGCAACGAGTTGACGCCCGAGACTCTGCCACTCGGTCTTTTCGCAGGGGTTCCTCTACTGCAAGCGCTGTGAGTGCGCATTTTTAACGGCGGAAAGCTTTGTTATGCGGGGATCAGGCGCATATTTGATCCTCATGCATGGACGGTTTGCATATACCAGCACCCGGAGGGTTGGGTCAGCTGATATCGTTGGTGTACCTATTGACAACGTTGCTTGGATATCTCGCGGAAAGTGTCCCAGCCCATCTCGTCCGGACAGTATTTGGGCGTGGTATACTGTCGTCTTTCGTTGTTGTGCTCGCCGCGCTACCTCGATATCAGATACGTAAGTCGTCAATCTTGAATACTCGAAGGGCATCGTTGTTCACGAAAACCTCGTCGTGGCGTGTGCCATCTGCTGACCGCTACATGAACAACGTTGGAAAGTGCTCCACAGACGTGCGTGGTAGAATCATACAATCCTTCCTGCGACCGTAAGCGTAGTCCATGACGTTTCGATAACGTGACACCAAAATAGCCGGTGCCATAGCTCTAGTCTTGGCTTACTATTGCAAAACGTATGAATGGTGGGGAATGTGCGATATGTAGTGTAATAGGCTTTTTCCATCACTCTAAACATTCTAGCTCGGCCCGAAGGAGCTTGACGCTCAGCACGCCTGTGTCCGCAAGCCGAAATCACGAGTGTAACCCTCCCTCTGCCGGTGCATGCACTGAGCTTTCACGGGCAGGGTCCACCATTCCAAACAATCGTCGATGTTCACCAAGTTGTCGGTGCTCGAGCCCTCTCGTTTTAATGTTGAAGTCTAGCACATACTCTTGCCACGTGTCATTGTACATTTTACGCTGTGATTCGCGCCCGGAACCTGCCAGCACGAGAAGTCGTGGCTATCCTGAATGGTGGTAACATCATCATCAGCGAGAGGGAGATATGTAGAACTCTGCACTCTTTTGTAGGCCGCCCGTGTAAAAACTGTTGTCACCTTCGTCGCACTCGCAATCCTTCAGGTACCTCGGCGACAACTATCTTGCGGATATGACAAGCCTGGAGGGGTTGTTTGACGGACTCACCGAGCTCACGCGTTTGTGAGTGTCACCACTGTTGATAAATAACATGTTCGTGTATGTGATAAATACTTACTCGTACGGACAAATGAATGTACTGGATAGAGAGACCGGCACGGCTTTTTATGTGAAGACAGCAACACCAACAGCAACAACACGGGCAACCCTGTCTCGACACTACATCTCTGCTGGGCTTTGTTGGAAGTGAGTCATGACGATGTTTCCTCGTGTTATCACCCAGTGAAAATGACCGCGAATGATGATATTGCAACTACTGCTTCATTAGGGGAACACGCGCTCCATATCATTGCGGCGCATGTCAGCCCGAATTGCAACTGACTGTATGGCGGAAACCTTCGAGTGCGGTGCACAACTCTGCGTCGCTTTGCGATTATGATGAGTCGAACGGATGCACACGGCATTCATTGGGGCGAAGCATATCGATTTCGCTCGGTCGACTTCGTCATAAACTTTGACGACGCAGTACTGTGACCCAGAGTACAGTTTGAGCATTGCACCGGTGATGTCGAAGCACAGTAGTAGTCGTTTGGTGGCGACTGGCTAATTGGTTTGTTTTGATCGCTGATTCCGTTCGTCGTGGCGATTCCTCGATCCAGAGGCCTCGATGGTCCTGAGTTGAAGATCGTACCCGCAGGGTTGTTCGCCGGTCTTACGAAGTTGGAGTACCTGTGAGTGCACCACGCTTTCAATGTTATGCACGTGTTATGACGCGGCTCCAGAAGTAGCTCATGTTGCTCCCTTGAGTACGAGCACCCACGTTCAGCGATGCTCCTTGTCGCACTTATACGGGGGCATGTTCGTCCTACGAGTGGTGATAGATTGTGCTGCTGACGGGTGGTACGTGCTGAGCTGTGGCTTGCCTTTCGTTTCAAGGTTACGTTCCCGTTCTCCTATGTTGCTGTGATTCTCTCTGTTGCGTGAGGTTGGAATTCCGATACGCTGCAGTTGTCGTTTTTTCTTGTGTGTATATGTTGCGCGTCTGCGCAGGACCCCGTCTGCTGTGTAGTACCACTTGGTCGCTAAAACCATAGGCTATTATCGACGTATGCTACGCTAAAGGTGGGCCATGAGGTTTCTTAGGCGCCTTGCTTGAGGATTTGTATACTGATAGTAGGTCGAAAACTGAATATGGAGGATAAATAGAGTGCTGGTACCTGATTCAATACCCAATGGCGTAACGATAAACTGAATATCATTTGCAAATTCAAAAATGAAAGTCCGACGATTGTGGACTAAGGAGCCCCATGAGTAAAAACCCGTCATCTCTATCATAGAACGCGTCTACTGATTCCGGCCGCTGCCTTGCCGTGCGATGTGTCGTCGTCTGCTTGGGTCGTCAGGGGCCTTTGGAAGAACGGATTGTCGTCGTTGCCCGAAGGGTTGCTGTCAGACCTCAAGGCATTACGTACTCTGTGAGTCCAGTCCGGAGTGCGCATACATGATGTTGCCCTGACCGGGCGATGTCTTTTCGTTCGTGACGCGCCGCAATAACCCCTTCACTTTGATATGGTGAAGTGCAAAACAAGCGATGCCCATACCATGGAAGTGTCCACCATGTCTGGCTGACTGTCTCTGAACAATGAAATAGTTTTTGTTTCCTCGGGCGGATTGTTGAAGTCATTGTATATTTCCATGTTTTCCTTTGGCGTATCTACAGTGCTATTACTAATAGTATGTATCAATATTGTGTTATTTTTTCATCACACCCACTGGTATTCGGTTGGCCTGTCCAGTCATCAAAGTTTGGAATTGTTGTCTGCTAGATGTTGTACAACCTGATCACTAACATCCGCTAGACCGTGTGCGCTATCCTGTGTATGATATCCTGGCGACTATTTACAGTAGTTACTGCTTTAAATAAATATCTCCAGGGGAACACCGATTGAGACCGCACCTGAAAACGAATTATGTCCTCAACCGTCGATAGTTTAGTGTAAAGCACGCTAACCCGAGTTTTTTTGTGGCCTTTCGCGCTGTCTGTTCGTGCCTTGAACTGTATTAGGGTGCTGTCTGGCGAATCTCTAACGGAATTGGGCGCATCGCTGAAAGGACTCGCCGAGCTTCGCGTACTGTGAGTTCACCCCACCAAATAATGCCTTGCCTTCGTTGTGCGTATGCCATAATGCCGCCGGCTGAGGATACCGGTCTCGATGCATCAATACTTTTTATGTCGCTCTACGATACAATTTACCGCCAATAATCACCGGCTCTGGACTATTTCCCATTATCTTTGTGCTTTGCCGCTTCTAACGTGAGACCGAAACAGAAGACCCGGACCGAAATACAAGCGAGCTGTTTTTCGTTTCTTGTTGCGCTCTTGCCACTACACTGATGTCTCTGCGTCACGCTCGTAGAGGGTTTCTGGGGGGTACGTATACTTTCATTTAGAAAAGTCATCCGTGAACGTGAGGACGGATTTCCATGGCACCGGACGTTTCCAGTAGATATGTCGTATTAAACATCACATTTTTCAAACGCATCGCACTCGAGGTTTATGCCGTTCATTAGATTTTTGTTGTGGCGTAATCTCCCAACTTTGTGAGCAAAGCGATTTCCACAGGTACGCAGCCCCTATATTAGCTATTGCACGGGGCAAACGTATGCCGTAGGGTCGTTTGATATTTCTCACGATTGAGGCCACAAGGAGGCAGAAGTACCAGAATCAAGTTCGCTATATTCGGTGCCCTCCATGCCGGAAGAAGTCTTGCACAATAATTCAAGGACGGCCGTAGTTAGACTGGTGTGTAAGCTGGTCGCGCAGTGGTAGACACTTCGCAACCGCGGTTACCTAGACGTTCTAACGGTGGGAGGGGCGATGTGCCGGGGTGTAACGGAGGCAAAACACATGTACCAGCCATGCATCTTGCAACCTACGCTCGGGAGATCGAGAGCTCTACAGCAAAAAGGGCGTCGGCAACGGGGAAGGTTTCATGATATGATGCGCTTGTTAGGAGGCGTTTTCCTGTCTTTGCTTGCCGTCGTTATTCGTTGAGCATTCGAATTATTGACGTTTTTGGCGTGTGTGTTTCTTGACCACCACTCACGCGTTGCTTGACCAGGTTGCTGAACTACCAACCACTGAAGCTAACGGAAGACGTGTTCTCAGACCTCGTTAACCTGGAAGAACTGTGAGTCGTGGGGCATGCGTGCTGCTCGTTCTTCGTCCTGTACTTATGTTGCATTCAGTGTCGGCAAAACACCTGGCGTTCGACTCGCTCTATTGCTTGATTGCACGCTTGTGAGCGCTCGCGGGTATGTGCACCGGAGCCGGCATAACTATTTGCCCGAACTCCCAGGTACTCGACATCCGTGTGTCACGTTGTTTGATCGGCCCTTGCTCTTCTTCTAGCGGCTGAGAATTTCGCGTAGGAATATCGCCGGAGTGTAAATTAATGCCCTTCGTCAAAAATCAGGTGGTGTGCCCATTCCAATTGCCATCGGTGGCGAAGTAAAAACCGCGTCAACTGCAACTCGGTCTGCATGCGACAATCAAATTGTCTCTCTGCGGATGTTACTGGTTAATCGGCTTCGTTCCCGTTTCTGCCCGTCGTGCTGATTAGGGAGCTTCGTAACTGTGACCTGACCACGTTGCCTGCTGGTCTCTTCTCAGCCATGGTGAACCTCGTCAAACTGTGAGTCGCCGGTGACGTCCCTGGGTTGTTTTGAGTAGGGTTAGAATACATATGTGGTGTGTACAGATAAAATCAGGCAGTCGCCGGCAGGATACCGCCCACTTAGCATCCACCGACGAAAAAGGGGAAGAAACACTCGCGAGTCAAGGTGTGTTATACCTGCCCAGTTCCCTCGCACATTGTGTGCCTCGCAGATGGAAACTGGTTGATGTCTTGAGTTAGTATGTGAACTAGTTTGTAGGACAGGAGCTCAAGGTATAGTTTTGTACATCTTACTCCCCCATTCCTGTGTGCAAAGGGGACTTGCCCAAGAAAGCGCTACAACCAACACGCACATCTATGTCGTGTCATGTGATCCTTGTTTTCGTCTCCCCTCCCCTTTTGCGCGTCCGATGCTTGGCCGGCCCTACAGTGAACTAGGGGAAAACGAAGACCTTCAGTGCCTCCTTTCAACGTGAGTGCGTTTCCCCCCAGACGTTTTACGGAGCTCGAATATATATGAACGACGAAGCGGTCGTATGGAAGGTTTTCAACTAGAGGCGCTGGTTTCGAGAATGCTTCTTCGACAATGTAAACCTGTCGATGCGCGCCAGTTACAGCTGAGGAGGGAACACGATACGACGGATGTTCACCGTTTGTGGTCGTATGATGTTGGCTTCGTAAGAAATGAGCAATTCTGCGTATACCTCGAGATCATGGACGACCACCAGAATGCCGCAAAGGTTATGTGTAAGTGTACCTCTACAGGATTATTTTTACCCGAGGCGGTAAACAACGTTTTTTTCTGAACGGAACACACCCGCACCGCTTCTCCGCCTCCGGTTCCGTCGTTGTGAGCAGTGCTGCTACGGACGTCCATCTCGACTCCGAGGACATCAGAGACGGCACGTGCGGTGAGAATAACAGACTTCTAACTCAAGCTTTGGACTGATGCCCGGAACGGCATCTGTTTCGATCTCAAGCCCACAGTTGGTACCTCGGGATAACGAGCCTTGACGTTATGTACACATTGTCGGTGTATGTGTCGCTTTCCCGGAAATGTTTCCTAATCCATCAATATCTGACCCGCTTTTGTTTTCGCCGTGTTCTCCACAGAGTGTACTCCGGCAGAAGCGGTCTTCTGCGACGATGGACTCACTTGCCAGAGTGGAATGGCTGGTTACACTTGCGGTGAGCTTCGGGCGGCGACTGTTGCTTTTGACGATTCTAGGTTGTCGTTCGGTGCACGGTTGCCAACGTCCTTAACGCTTTGGACGTTGAACCTGGTGGTGACACTGCGCCAGCTTCGTCTAGCAGATGTATGTATCATTTGTTCCCCTAAGATTTCCCCGTACAGGGATGTTTGGTTCGGCTGTTACTCATTGTCCGTGTCCTACACGTTGTCCATAAAGTTTCGTTGTATGTGGAATGATCGTGTGGAACAGCCCGCTAAGTGTTCACCATTTGAGTTGACTCACGTCCATTGTCATAATCTCAACCATTCCGTCCTCTGCTTATTGCCGCCTTGCTTTATCTGTTCGCAGTCGCCGAGTAACGCTACCGATTTTGCGGCAGCAAACTTCATGCAATATTGGGGGTGTACGACCCAACCCTGCTGCATCCGCTGGTGAATTGTCCGGCAAGCCTGGTCAACGGGCTCGACATCACCCCTGTCCAAGCACGCCAAGATTGACTGCGCCGCCATGGTATAAGTTATTTCGCACACTTGGCGGACACGGTGCACGGCACAGCCTCGTACGACCTCAAGTGTCCTTCGAATATATGCCATGGACGCGTGCTACGATAGAGGTGCACCCCGTTTTTTCTGAGCTCCTCCCTTAAGGAGCGTCATACCTCACCGAAAACATGATTTTGGAGGAAAAATAAAAGTGCTGCCGGATGAGAAATCTTATGACCGAAGTATACTCTGAAACATTATTCGTCACAAACATGAAAGTCCGACGAATTTGGGTTAAGGAGCCCGATCATGCAGAAAACGATTCAGCCAAAAAGTGCTACCTCTATCGTAGCACGCGTCCATGGTGCAACGAGCCTACCCCCAATACTATTCGTGTGCAGACAGAACTCCGTACGGATAAACTGCGTTAGCAAAGCCGAACGCGAAAACACCCGTTTCTGCTGTAAACTAGTGTCTGGATGTTATATCTGTCGAATCGGTTGTATGGTTGTTTTAACCCTCACTGTCACAAAGTGTTTGGTCGATCTGCCGGGAATCGTGGAGATTTTGTCTGATACAGAAACGGGCCCCGTTCGTGTCTTGATTTGTGCTATGCTTTGTACGTTGGATATTGGGTAGTTCGAGCAGAGTCTGTTTGCTGTGTTTCAGACTTGTAGGCGTGGGTATCTCGCGTTTTGCGTCCTGCTGGCTAAGTTACACCCGATAATCATGACATCGCGCGTACAGTGTTATCGTTAGTGCGCAAGTCGGCGGTTGAGTGAACGCCCGATTGCTAGAGGTATTTTTTGTCTGCTGATATATTCATTTCTTTCTCTTATGTGGGCGATTATAACAAATTGAGACTTGCAAGGTCAGAGGTGCCGTGCTCTGCTTGGTACGGTGTTGGTTCCTGGTACCGGGATAGGGAAATAAGCTTAAACACCGCCGTTGCTATGATAAAGTACTCACTTCGGGTTGACGTCTGGGTTAGTTTGCAATCTTTGACTTTTGGTAATGTTTTTGCCGGTTTGCGTCTCATTTTTGCCTCTTCACCGATGCATCACGATCCGTCACCACCGCCTTCCAGCTTCTTCGGTCACATAAGCACTAGAGTTTTCTAACCATCTCTCTCATCGGTTACACTGAGCAACACAACTGCGCCTCACGGTCACTGGATGTGATCCGTCTTCGTGAACGCGTGCTACGGTAGAGGTAGCACTTTTTCGTTGGATCATTTTCTGAACGATCGGGCTCCTTAACTCAAATTTCGTCGGACTTTCATTTTTGTGACGACTGATGCTTCAGAGTATACTGCGGTCAGGATATTTCTCATGCGGCAGCACTTTTATTTTCCTCCAAATTGTTTTTTTTCGGTGAGGTATGACGCCCCTTACGTGAGGAGCTCAGAAAAAACATGGTGCACCTCTATCGTAGCATGTTTCCGTGTCTCTTCCGGCTGGAAACTTTAGCGTCATCCACATTACGTACCTACAGTATCAGTTCCGTGTGTTGTCATCTAGACAATCATTGGTGTTTTACGTAGGGTTATTTCTTCCTTCGGTTGTCAATGCAGTCGGTTGTTTTTGTCCACGCTGAGTTAACCTACAACACCACACATAACCATGGACAGTCGGTAGACAGTCTGTGGGTGCACCGTGCACAGTTCATGAGGCGTACGTGGACGGTCCGTATACAATATGTGGGTTTGCGCGGACAATTCGTGGGGCATCCGTGGATCTCCCGTGGGTAGTCTGTCGACAGTCAGGTAGATCGTCCTTGGGTTGTACATGCACAGTCGGCAGGGGTTCCGTGCACAGGCCGTGTACACAGCCCGTGGGGTGCGAATCGACACGTGGGGTCTCCACAAGTAGTTCGCGAGGCATCCGTGGGGTGTCCATTACGCTTGCTACGGTTGGTTATGATATTCACTGGACTGCACTACTACTGTGGTACCGATGGTCTATGTATACCTCACAAGTAAACAAAAAACACGTTTCGAGAAGAAAACTGAAAAACTCAACCGATTACAAACCCCAAAGCCTATATAGGTGTGTCACGAAGTACAGCGGTAAATCGTACAGCCGAAATGGCATCCGAACGGTATTGCGTTAGAGGAGTATGCTAACAGTCAGTCAGGAATATTTTGGTCAAACGATAATACCCCTACTTTAGCACGCCTTCTACAGGAGTGTCTGTGGCGTACGTAGACAGTCTGTCGATAGTTCGTGGTGTGTCGGACATTCCGCTGTGGGCGTTATGGGAGGCCCGAACGGGGTCCATGGACAGTTCGAAGACAGCAAGGGCTGATACTTCCGAGGGGGCATGGAGTGAATTGACACACGACACGAAGTGCACGAAGTGAGACGTGGAAGTGTGGAGGGCGTAAGCTGTATTTTGACCCATCCGCCGGAGGATAAAAAAAAAAAAAAAGCATGTGGAGGGCGTAAGCTGTATTTTGACCCATCCGCCGGAGGATAAAAAAAAAAAAAAAAAAAGTTCGTGGGGCGTCTGTAGGTAGTGTTGTAATTATTACTCTAGACAAAATATTCGATTGATCGTTTAACCCTATACATAGCTCATTCGGTAACTCCTTCACAAGTATTGACCGTCGTCGAGAACAACAGTTCGAAAACAGTTATTTTTATCGTAACGCTTGCTTGCGTGTGCGTCCCTCAAACACGTTGATTGCTGATCCCCCAGGTATTGAAACGAAGTGGGTACTACGTAGGTCAACGCACGGCATGTACTCGCTGTATTTCGAAGTTCTGTACTGCGGACACCTCCTGATACTGAAGGTACTTCGGAGTTCGATACTGCGGGTACTGCTTATACTCAGGGCTCTGTACTGGCCCAATACTCCCAATACTCGAAGTATCTGGTACTCCAGTACTGCCCATATTCCCAGCACTCGCAGTATCTAGGATATTATCGTGTTTTTTGGCTGTGTCCCATGGCAATTCCCGCGGGCTTCCATGAGCTCCCACGGCTTCCCACGCGGGCTATCGCGGACTCCCACGCGGACCGTGTGGACGATCGTAAGAACCTCTGATCCCACCGCGTGAGCGATCAGCCGTATGAATCCGCACTGGCCTCGTGAGCAACTGCATGGGTATCTTTAGGAGATACCTTAGTAGCATGATCGGGCAGCCGCATGCCCAGCCTCGTGCGAACCTCCGATCCAAACGCGTGGAGGGTAGCCGTACGCGCAGCCTCGTTTGGGTACCTCGGCACTCGCCGTGTGGGCACCCGCGGGATGCCGTGGGATGCCGTGGATCCCATGGGATACCGCGTGGGCTCCTGTGGGGTGCCGCGTGGGATACCGCGTGGCATATCGCGAGATGCCGCGTGGAATACCGTGGGATACCACGTGGGCCATCACGGGATCAGCGTGGGCAACCGCATGGCATGCCGCGAAGTGCCGAGCGGGATACCGCAGAATACCGCGTGGGATCCCGCGGGATCCCATGGGATGTCGCGTGGTATCGCGCGGGCAACCACGTGGTATCCCACGGGATGCCGCGTGGGCAACCACGTGGGATACCACGGGATCGTGGACAACCACGTGGGATACCGTGGATACCGCGTGGAATACGGCGTAGGCTCCACGGGGTTCCGCGTGGACTACCGTGGGGTACTGCGTAGGCTCCCGTGGGATGTTGCGTGGGATACCGTGGGATACCGCGTGTGCTACCACGGGATCCCATGGGAGGCCGCGTGGTATCGCGTGGACAACCATGTGGTATCCCGCGGGATGCCTTGTGGGATTCCACGAGGCAGTCACGCGGCATCCCACGCGGCATCGCTGGAGACCACGCGGTTACCCGCGCGGTATACTACGGGATACCCCGTGGCATCCTATTGGATCTCACGCGGCATCTTGCGGGATACTGAGTGAAACTGCGTGGAAATAGTTTGAAACCTCGCGTGTACAAAATGTACCTGGTGCTACAAAAGGAAGTGGTTCGAACGCACAACTTGCTATGCGGTTTTCCGTAGGATTCCCATGGACTCCCGTGGGATTCCCATTGGTCCCCGTCGGATAAGGTATAGACAACCCTGGCAAGCCGCGACCTTTCGCGTGAGACATCACGGCTTCCCACAGACTCGCATGTATGTTCCCGCGGGAGCCCATGGTGTATCAAATGGGCCCCCGTGGAAAACCGCAGCACACCGCGGGATTTCCCGTGGGCCTCCGCGGGAAATCACAAGAATATAATGTCATACATTCCTGTCCCCCTCTGAACGACGGGATCTTTGGGAACGTCGGTAACATAAACCACCGTAAAAACGTTGACCTCCTATCTATGTGTCTGCTTCGACCAGGGAGACACATACATACTATATACATGTATGTGTTTTAGATGTGCACGCGTAAGCAAGCGTTTACATAAGGAAACGTTCAAAGTTGGATTATAATCGACCCGTCCGTGTCCTCTACGACGTCAACTACTGACTGTGGAGGAGTTCCCAACACCCGTGCTATACGTTCGAGGTAGCACTTTTCGGCTGAAGCGTTTTGTGAATGACGGGGCTCCTTAACCCCTCAACCCTTATAGGACTGGAGTCCCGTTTTGGGGACAAATTACTTAGAATTAGAGTGGTTTGTCCATAAAATGGGACTGCAGGCCTAAAAGGGTTAAGAACCGGTCCCACGATTTTGGAAAATAAACTACTTGGAATTAGTGTGGGATAAGTTTCGCAGTTCTGAAAGGGTAAACCCAATATCGTCGGACTTTCCATTCTTGTGATTTCATTACGATGTATTAGCTGCATACTTACTGCTGTAAGTTAAGTCATGGGATATTGCCCATCGAGTACGTGAACACTTACTTTTATTTTCCTCCAAAACCATTTTTTACGTGAGGTTTGAAGCTCCTTAAGGGGCCCCTTCGGTCATGATGAAACAAGAGTACTTGAGTGATGAAAAATATACATTTTTCGTTTTGTTTACAGCAGCAATACTATTTCTGGTATAATAACACCATGTCAGTCCTCCTTACGGAAAACGGCATAGCTCCGGTTCTAATGCTCAGATATTCGCCCGTCAAACGTATAACTTGTTCGTAATAGTCTCTAGGAGGTATTGTGACCCTTGTATCTGCAAGGGAGGGCAAGGATTGCTGTGTTTGCATCACGAAACGAAAGTGCTCCGCAGCAAGATTTTGATCGTTTCGGAGCTCCTGTTTGGTATCTACACTCTGCTGTGGCCACGTAGGATGCTACGGGCGGCCGAAGTAGAGGCCGTACGTTCTCCTACTAGTGCTCGGCGTCCTCGTCGAAAATCTGAGTTAAAACAGTATCAGCAGCCGGAGAAACTGACATTTTTCAAATTGTACCAGGGGTATGGCGAGTCGTTTTCGAGTAAGAGGCACTTTTCGTGACGAACAAGGCGTCTGATCGATATGCCTCCCGAGACACAAATGTCGGCCATGATCTAGGCTCTCTAAAACTTATCGACGGGCGAAGATATGAGCATTAGAACTGTAGCTATGCCGTTGTCCGTCAGGGAGTACTGATATGGTGCTCTTATACCAGAAATAGTATTGCTGCTGCAAAAATAAATGAAGAATATATATTTTTCAACACTCAAGTACTCTTGTTTCATGATGACCGAAGGGGCCCCTTAAGTGACCAACCTCTGAAACAACACGGTGCACCTCTAGAACATATTATTCCCTACTTTTTATATATAGCAATAGGGATTAAGCAAGGGTACGCGCGGTGCCGAAGGCACCGCGCGGTACGGGATGGGACCGTTTTGCCCGCCGCAGGCTGATTTTTTTTTGGGTCTTCCCGAGGGGTGGTATGGGAAATGTTCCCGTCTGTTTACCGCGGGACGGGAATGGGACGGGAAGGTGGGAAACCATTTGGTTGACGGGATTGGACAGGAAGACACGATTCTTTGGCGGTACGGGACGGGACGGGAACCGATTTTTGGCGGTACGGTACGGTACGGGAACCATTTTTCGGCGGGACGGGAAATGATCGGTGAACGGGTCGGGAATAGGTCGGGAAACGCAGTCGGGAAACGCGATCGGGATTGGTTGGGAACACGGTCGGGAACACAGGCTGGAGACAACGGCTGAAAAGAGCGAATTATAATCAAAAGTCTTCTTCGAGTAAGAGTACTCCTCGTAGCTTTTATCTAGTTATATTACCGACTTCGACGTATTGGTATGCTACGATAGACGAGTATAACATTCGCGAGAATGTATAATACAGAAACAAATAAAAAGTATGGTCCGTACCTGGTACACAACATCACACTTTGTTTGCATTCGAACATAATACTTGGCATACTCCGAGTATCGAGTCCGGAGCACAGACAGGGTGTTATTATCGTATTATCGCCTCTCTCGACAGGAAGTGTATACCTGTTACGATTTTTTTACCCGAACGCTTTGTTGGCCTCCTTATGAACGAACCGTTATCATGGTGTTCAAAACCCGACCCCCCCCCTCCCGAATATAAGTCAAATCCAGAAAACAAAAACGAAAAGGTTCCAGGGACAAAAGCCACATCAGTATTGTTACGACCACCCCCTGCTTCCCCTTTCCACCAATTTGCTTTCCACAATGCCTACACCCCCACTTGGGACGAATCTGCACCAGAAACACCAAAAGAAACGCAAGCTTAAATCATCCACCGATTTATTACACGTACCATTATTTCTTTATTTCATATAGCGAAGTGTGAGTGGGGCCGGTTGAATGGTTGATACAAAGTTTAAGTTCGTGTTTAAATTTTAAAAAAAACGAGAGGGAACAAAAAGAAAAAAGGAAATATACATTCATTCGCGCGTACCAGGTATACGATTTGTTTATAGTTCGGAAAATATAAACAAATCGTAGACGCACAAGTATCTGCTGTCTTTTCGAGTCTACAGCAGTATACGCACTTACATCATCCATCCATGGTCATGCAATGGGAAAACGAAAAAACCGGCGGTAAATGGAATGGGAATATCTGCCCCAATAGTGAGATGCGGGATGGGAGAAGCTGTGCCCCATGGTCGGGATGGGACGGGAATCACTTATATGACAGTGTGATGGGAATAGTCGGGACTGGGCGAACAGCGGGACAGGAATAGTCGGGAATGGGCAGGCAGTGGGATGGGAAACAGTCGGGAACGGGAACACGGCCATTAACGCGGGACGGTAGAGCTCGGGAACAGAAACTGGCGATGGTACCGGTCGGGAAATCGCGGTCGGGAACGAAAAATCTGACGGTTTCCCATTCCCGTACCGTACCGTTCCCGTCCCGACCACATTTTCCCGTCCCGACCTTTACCGCGCGTACCCTTGGGATTAAGTTAGAAATATCGATCGATTACCCCGCTCAGGAGGCCCAGCGGGTATCTGGCATTTTTTCGTGTAATTTGTTTGTTTTCCCGTTTCCCCACTTTTATTCCCAGTAATATTTACTTTTCACTTTATCCATTTTTATTCCCAGTAATTTACTTTTCACTTTATTCGCTTGCGGTGTTATTTTTCTTTCCCCGGACCCCGGGCCTATTGAGAGCGAGCAAGGCCTCCGTACGCTCAGATTTTTTTGTTGTTATTTTTCACTACTCGTAGCCCATAGTTCACAACGTCCTATCAACGTCTGCCGCTTCCGAACAACAACTTGGTGAGACAGTTATTTGCGTTCTGCTTGTACTGCAATACATACCACGGCACACGCAAAGCACAGCAGGTTCAGCAGTAGTACCTTCGCAGTATTGAGAATGCGGATTCAGCACTCGTATCTGCTCGTACTCTTATATATACGAACTCGTACATTTTAATTGGATTGCGTTGTTCTATCATAGCAGTTTAATAGTACGGCCTAACAAGAAACAGCCACAAAATATATCCCGGGCTGCTATTTACAGTAAAATAGGAAATTCGAGGATCGCTATCTTGCGAGCAGTGTGAAAAGTACCCTCTCTCAAATAAGAAATTCAGCCTGGGCCAGCGTTCATGAATATTTTTAGAAATAGGTGTCCTGCACTGCTGCTGTATACTGATGATGTAGGTTCACTCAGTTAGACGCCATTTACCAGGTACTACAAGCTAGTACTGTAGATAAATACGTACAACAGCTGGGTATCCCATCGTTCCTTGGCTTGCATGCCACACGCACTCAGCCCCGCCGTGTACTCGGACGACCTGAAAGCAGTACATAGCCGTCCCGCAGGAAGCGCCTGCTATCTCGAGAAGGTCGAAAAGAAGACTCGCATTCTACGAATACATCTCAAGACGGGTCATATTCTCTCATACCCTCCAAGCCGCTCAACACCATAGATGGCTTCAAAAGCCTACACCTGCAGGTGGAGCATCTCTCCCTAACGTGTGGCACTGTAACATCATGCATACGAAGGTAGATACACACTCGACGCAGGCAGGCAGCGAGAGCAGCCCAAAGGCCTCTTTCGAGCAGACTTCGCGCGCCCACCTTCGGGTTCTATGCGAGCTGATGAGCTCATATATACTATCTGTGGTATATCTGGTGGGTACGTATGTATGCGAGAAAATGTGATACGTACCATACGTACACGTACATTTCACCAGTTTCTTTAAACCGTATCAGGTAAATAACCGATGCTTGTTTTATCGCGGGGTATATTTTTTGTTACATTTTTTGTATACGCATACGATATGTATCGTATTTTACGTACGTATTCTATTTTCCCCTTCCCTATGAAGGAAAATGAAATCTGATTGTAAAAACCGAAATTTTAAATTTGCAAATTGATCAGCCTAATTAAAGTAAAGAGTCGTATAATATGATTTCGGGGTGTTCGCGTAGATCAGCCCGTTCAGGCAAACTTCCTTAGATAGGTGTGACCGAACGATCAAAGTGCAAATAGAGGGTTTCTAAGCACAACAACACAACAGCCAGGGGGGCACACCAACCAAAAGCATGGCTCTGGTTAGGACTCGTAGGGTAACGGTGAATGTTAGAGTTCCGGGTCCGGGTGGTTGGCCGAATCAAAAAATGAGACCACCGTCGGCGACGCGATGCCTTACAGCTTCGCGGCGGAACCCTTCCCCATTAAAAACAGCATTTATTTTATTTTATTTTATTCGGGCCCGTCTGAGAAGTTCGCAGACATCGATGATAAATTGAAAATTGTAGGAATCCAA
The DNA here is from genome assembly GCA_008828725.1 of Saccharina japonica. NCBI lineage: Eukaryota > Phaeophyceae > Laminariales > Laminariaceae > Saccharina > Saccharina japonica. The sequence continues at coordinate 1,515,177 of MEHQ01004022.1, read as the reverse complement.
AAGGATCGGCAAAAGGTTTTCATCCAAAGAGGCGTGGACACGCGCTGATACCAAGCGCATCGAAAAACATTGTGGTTCGCCTACGCGTACGTACATACGGCGAACCTAAAAATTTGCATCTATTTTTTTTTTGTCGTCTCCAGCGAAGAAGACACGTGCAACAACTGCTTCATGTTTCACGCCCTGAACAACGTTTCGCGCTGCGAGCAGCAGCACGCCCTCCAGTTCCTGTTGGATAACATCGCAATTCCGATCTAAGTATTGTGTGAGCGCAACAGCAAATACACGCCCAATCGCACATTACTACTGCTGTAGGAGACAGCATTCTGAGCGGCAGCAACAGCACTGAAGTGAGACATAGGAAAGTGTGATTTCGCGGGCGCCCAAAAATACGAAATTCAGCCTGTGAGCCATGCTTATGTTAAAATATGGGAGGGCCTGTGTTATAGTCGCAGATAGTGGGAGACAATTCCTCCAGCATATTTAGGAGAAGTGTTGCGGTCACGATTGAACACCGAATGCGCCAAAAGGGAAACTGGTATAATCGAGCCCCTGATCCGCTACGAATACAGAAGTTCTCCACAGTCGGGTTCAAACACTTTTGGTTGCAGATAGAAGCCGCTACACATACAGTAGTTCCCCACAGTCGGGTTCAAAGACTCGTGGTTGCAGGTGGAAGTTTAAAACCGATTCCACTGGGCGGAGTAACGTGTCACAACACACGGAAGATGGTCGACACAAACAAGCAACGTACGCGAACGTGCTACTCGTATGATGTAACGTCGCCGTAATACGAATATTGTTGAGTGCGACGATTCGAACCACAGCCCAATGTAGGCGAGGGTTTACACCGACACAAATCTACTGTAATCACGAGAAGCCGTCGACCGAACCCAGCCCAAACCCTAGCGCTAACCCTAACCCTAACCCCAACCCTAGTCCAGGCTAAGGTTCGACCCGTGCGTGACTTCGCCGCCCGTTTTCGACAATCTGAACAAAAATGCGCGGACCACCACGAAACCCGTAATATGTTTGGTGCTTTATCTGGTACGATTTGTGGGACAAGAGCTCTGGTAAGGCTACTGTCTTCCTCGGTCTCGCTGATGATCATGCTCTCGGCGATTTTCGTGCTCGTCTTATACCATTGATCACCCTAGCAGCCAAGCAGGAGCGCAGGGTTTTAGTGTCTAGACAACCGTACCTATCGTACTATTTCCCTAAACAGCTACGAGTACTTTTCTGCGCGTGCAGACGCCCCGACGAAAAGGCGAGACCGGCTTGATCGGCCCACTGCCACAAGTAAAAGACGGCCATGATGAGGTAGGCGGGCCACAACCCGTCCACAGTAGTAAGTAACCGTACTTTCACATCCCATTTTGCCCATCGGCGTTCATCGTATACCGATTGTTCTCGAGATATTGAACGGCTAGCCTGTGGGTGGGAATGATACCAGTATCTGAAATCAGATCCCGCCCACGATACGAGCTGGGCCAGCCAAAATAATGCTTTTAAAGCAGATTGGCCATGCCCCGACCAATTTAACGAATTTGGACCTGGAATTTGGACACAGTGTAGATCATGTACTAACGAACACACTTGCCGCCTGCCCTTTTTTTTTTTTTTTCCTCGAGAGAGATACGACGATCCAAAAATCGAAAAAAATGCAAAAGCGATCAAAACTACTTGGAAAAAAAAAAAATCAAAGAGGGCAGGCGGCAGGTATTTTTGCACGTACGATTCAAAGACGTGGTTAAAATGTCAGAGTAAAACTCTCAAAATTGGTCGGGGCATGGCGGAAATACCATTTTCCCGTAATTACTTGACTTATATACGGAATCGAGTTTTGGGCACATCTCTTGATGGCTGGAGAATTGGGCAACGAGACTTACATCGATCTTCTCCTTGTGTCTTCAGCATTGTCTCCACCAAATTTCATATTGATCGAAAATGACATTTTTTATACGAAATTAGAATGGAAAAAATGTTGTTTTCGAGTTTTCGCGGATATCTCGGCGAGATCGAGTCGAGAAAAAAATATGTATATAATTTTTCATATACCGTTTTTTTTTGCAAAAGAACTGGTATGTCCGAGTTGGCGCTTCAAATTTGTGTAGCCTAATTCGCAGTGGTTCACGAGATTCGACTTTAGGAAGCTTTGTACGTTTCTTGGCTGGCCCAGCTCGTATAGGTTTCGAATCGCGCTTAACCACGCACCCCGACCGCCGTCTCCCGCTGCTTTGATCTCCCACGCAATATCACGTATTATGCACCCGCCTGCAGGAGTCCTTACCGAGGTGAAAGCTTCACGAGCCATGATGATGCTCAGTACGGGGCGCGTGTCCCTGTTGGGTTTGATGCTCGCCAGCGTTGGTGTTTCTAATGCCGCTAGGGAAACGACGCTGACGACGGAGGGCGGCATCTCCTTCACCGGAGTCCGGTACGACGACAGCCGCGACAAGCCCTACAGGATCAAATTCCGACAGGACGACTTGCGCTCCCTCTACATGTTCAACTCTGCCACCCAAGTGACGGACATTAAAGTCGGGACGGAGCGGTACAAGGTGCGTCGCCTTTGGTCCCTGTAGATATACAGTACGTCGAAAAGTATGATAACTGGGGCTCTCTCCGTGTGTACCATGGTATGCGGGAGGCTCGTTTCAGGTATTGTCTGCTCCCTGCTTTGTGAATTTCATAAAGGGATCCGTCGAGATGCAACTGTAGGTACTGTAGTCTGATAATCTCATCCTCATTTCTACGTAGAGGGAAAGTGTTAACCTACAGTCCATCAGTCTACAGCCAACGAGAGGACTGCTGCTTACACCACGCGCGACTACGAGACGGCGGAAAAGAACGAGGTGGCAATATATTTGTACACGCTTCCATGCGGTTCTGAAGGTATCGCGACGTTGGGCTAAGCGGCGGCATCGCAGCTGAGACCCAACTGAAGATAACAGCCTCCGCGTGCACCCCGTGTGCACACGGTCGCCGCACCCGGCATGACACGCACCACTACCGAGCCAACCCCTTCGCCTAAAAATGTGGTCACTACGATATGCCGAAGTACGTCAAGCGTACATTTTGTTCACATATAAATTTGCAAAGAAATACTAACAATTATTACGGGTCTTCACGTCATGCCGGCCACACTCGGTCGAGCGTTTATAGCCGAGGCGGTGTTCAACGAGTTGAAGCGTGCGCACTCCAATCAAGTCTCAGAGAGTGCGAGCAATGCCTCCGAACGCCTGACACATGTGTCGGCCTTCCTTGGGCCGGTTATCACGTAGGCCGTCATGAAAACGAACGCGCTCTGCCCGCAATTGACGCATGCTACGATAGAGGTGCACCATGTTTTCTCTGAGCTCCTCGCTTAAGGAGCGCCATACCTCGCCGAAAAAATGATTTTGGGGGAAAATGAAAGTGCTGCCGGATGCGAAATCCCATGACCGAAGTACACTCTGAAACTTTGTCCGTCAAAAAAGTGAAAGTCCGACAAATATGGGTTAAGGAGCCCGATCGTTCAGAAAACTATTCGGTCAAAACGTGCTACGTACCTCTACCGTAACACGCGTCAATTGCCTCGTGTTTTTGCGTCACTAAGTCCAGATAGCCGGCTACCCCACCATCGAAGGATATGTATAGTGTTTTGTCGTAGTATTGGACAGAACGTGGGAGAGTTGAGTGGCTGCTGTCCTCCACCTCCCCATGCGAAGGTTTATGTAGTCCTCTTCAACCTGTAACTGCCTGTCCTGGTAGGCGCAACGGCCACACTCCGATAACACCTGTTCTGCCAAGCCATCCAACGAAGGAATCTACTACTCCCACTCCTACCCTTGCTACTCCTACTGAACTACTACTGCAATCCTTTGTACTCGTGCTGTACGTTTATTTATGTGTTTCGCGATGCAGTAAACAAATCGTTTCCTCTTGATAATTTCATGACTCACACTCGTAATTCATTTCTATTTTCGGAGTGGGGAAGTCAAATCGAGAAAGTTCTTGAACGGGCTAGCATTGCTACGATTGGTTCCACAAACGTCTCATCCACCACAACGCTTAGCCTTACATGTACATAATGTACAATACAATAGTCGTACCATGACTTCCATTTTGTGAATCAGGCGTTATCCCTCGCGTCACTCACAACAACCGGACCCAGGTGCTCTACGACACCAGCGACAACGTGGAGAGCGTGGAACTGGCGGTATCCACCAGACGGGGCCTCGCCCGGGACGACAAAGACGCGGCTGCAATCACGGGCCGTCGCCTTGATTTCGCCGACTGTAACGTGTGCGAAGAAGCGTGGTACGCCTTATGTATGGGCGGGAGAAGCGTGTGCGACTTGGTCGACTACGGCTCTCCGTTCAGCGCCACGGCCGCGGCGTCCGTCGAAGCCACGTGCGACAACTTCTGCGAGAACCATACAGGGGAAAGCGCTTGCTTCGAGCAATGCCAAGGTGTGTGCCACTAGCAAAACGAGTTATAAAAATGGCGGATGAGGCTTCCGATCAAGAGTTAGTTGTCGATAGTGTGTGATGCGGATACCAGTATCGTGGGGCTACAGTACCTTCTCAGGATTATTTAGTTTGTTGCGGCTATGGGGGACAGCATCTGTTATGTTGGTATATGCTAGAGCCCCGATTATTTTGGTTGGCGTATATCCGATATATTAAGCACCATGTAAGCCATAACCCAGCCACGTTTATGTCGGTGTGATGGGAGCGATTTAGCCTCAACGCACAGGCGGTATGTTTTGTTTCACCATATCAGGTAGGCACATCCGGCCGGACCAAAAAGTAGGTTCGTTAGCCAGTTTCTGTTCACTCGCAGCCAGGGCTCTATTTCTCGCTTAACAACATCCCTGCACGTGCTTCAAAACAACCCTACGAAGCGAACCACCATTCGTTTTACCACATGTGCCACGTAAGCATTGCTGCGGTTCCAAGGTCACGGTCAGCACCGTGAGCAATGCGAGCTTACAGGCCGCCGGCTTTTCCCAATTGTGCGCTTGTTTGCCATTGCCTGACACATGTATGCAGAGGCCGACAGCGACCGCCACCCCTGCCTCGACCCCACCAACAGCGCCTACAAGTGCACCTTTTCGGGCGACACATCTATGTGAGACCTTCGGCGTTCCCAGCACCTCTTCTCGTATTGCGGTATTCAAGCTCGACCTCTGGAACACCCTAGACCTTCTCAAGTCAAAGGGCCTACTCAAGAGATCCGAGGATGCAGTTATTTTTATTGACGGTGGTCTGTCGATGGGCCCTTGTGTCACAGGCTTCGTGTGCGTGCCGCAGAAGTAGAGAGCTACTCGAGGCCTTGTGCCATCCGTCCCGAAGGTTCGACGATTCGGCGTGCGGCGTGTATTCTAGCAGTCCGTATGCGTCCTATACCGTAGCCTATATCGCCTTAGGCAACTGTCGTAAATATGATACGATACCTGTATTGATCCTGAGGCCGGTTGGTGCCCAGAGTAACGCACCACCGTTTAGAGAGGACGTGGTTTGTAAAATTGTTTTTGTTTTTGGGTATATGGCGGAAACGGGGACACCCCCACAATCTCGTGACTGAAAGGGGGACACTGCCAAGCTTCGGGGGCGAGATTCTCGTTACACACGTGGTCAACATCAATCCAACGGCCCAGCACGTTGTGCGCATTCATGGTACACCACTCTTCACATATTAGGGATGTATAATACGTCAACTCATAATCATGTGTTGATTGAGATTACGCTTGGTTGTTAACTTTTATGCGCGCGTGATGTGATTGATTGTTGTTGATTGTTGATTGCATATCAACTATAATCATGATCGCGTTAATGGTTATCGAACTTACAGTAGTTGTGGTTTGTTGATATATTTCTGAACACAAAATATGAGTTTTATTATGCAACTGGAAAACAAACGTACCTGCGGTGCAACCAAAAGGCATCTATCACCCGGAACTGCTTCGTAGGCGAACTTGTCGGTACAAAGACATGAAGGTATGAAGCACAAACGTTCGCAGAACATATTTTTGCTGTATCCTTGAGTACTATATCCACGTAGGCCGTAGCGTGCATGGTAACTTATGCTGGCTCGGGGTTAAGCATATTGAAAAGCGTGCATGCACGCTGCCAGTCGTGGTATCGTTAGCACACGAACGGTGGCAACTTAACGGTTGGAAGTAGCCCGAAGCTACAGACATTCATAGGGTTTGTTGATATATTTCTGAACACAAAATATGAGTTTTATTATGCAACTGGAAAACAAAACAAACGTACCTGCGGTGCAACCAAAAGGCATCTATCACCCGGAACTGCTTCGTAGGCGAACTTGTCGGTACAAAGACATGAAGGTATGAAGCACAAACGTTCGCAGCACATATTTTTGCTGTATCCTTGAGTACTATATCCACGTAGGCCGTAGCGTGCATGGTAACTTATGCTGGCTCGGGGTTAAGCATATTGAAAAGCGTGCATGCACGCTGCCAGTCGTGGTATCGTTAGCACACGAACGGCGGCAACTTAACGGTTGGAAGTAGCCCGAAGCTACAGACATTCACAGATGCTCCGAGTATACTCGGGGTATGAGTACGGAGAGTAGCTGAGTACTGGCGGTCTACAAACACTTACACCTGGGGTGGGAGCAGAGCGGTCCTGAACGCTGCGAGTACTGGGGGTATGAGTAGTACTGAACGTCGAGTATATTACCTGGACACCACAGGTCTGAACTGGATGTAGGTGTCCCCGGACCTGATATAAGTGGTGGTAGCAAGCACTCACGAAATCAGCCGGTGGTGAGGTATACACATCACGAATGCTGATATGATAACCACGTTTGACCAGCCACTGCCGCGGAATGCTGCCTAAGCGCTACAAGTTCACGACAATCCTCATGACGCTGTACGTATACTTACCGCGTTCTCCAATTTACCTGTCGCTGCTCGCAGGAGTTTCACCAATTGTGACTTAACGGATGCCGACGTCCCCTTTTTGCCGGCATGCTTCGAGGAGTTCGGGAAAACCAACATCCAAACGCTGTAAGTGTCTCGTACCGCGGTTGGCTCGTACCTGGGCCCTGAAGCACGTACCGTGGAATATCGTTGGTTGGTCGAGATGCACAATATCGGTCGAGCGACGTTGGAAACTATAATTGGCCGTGAACGATGAAATGGTTGACATCAACTGGGCTTTTCTGGTGGAGGTGTTGCATCCATTGGGGGTTCATTTGACAGCCGTGTACGTGTGTACTGCGGATTGCCCTCACACGATCTGGGAAGCGCCCCTTCGTGTCATTTGTCGTGTCTGTGTGGCAGCAAATATACCACATGAGACCCATCTTGATCCGATTTACCCGTACATTATATCACCAATCAGTGCCCGAGAATCCCACGCTTCACGAGCATGTTTCAGTCCTGACCTCTTGCGGTAAATCCTTGATGCAATTTTCTCGCATCGTGTCAGCCACATCGCCCACATATGAGGTCGTAACACCCCACGTCTCCCTGCGACCCCGCTTCATATCACACGCTGACATTTCAAGTGATGACGATGACTCATTTCACGCATTCAAACATACACGTTATGACTTGCTTGCCCCAAAGGGATGGGGTCCTGGAGACACGGAGTAGAGTATGCCTGCTATGTATACTTGGTCTCACGGTGACTGCACACTCTCGTCGCATTCATAGCTCGTTTTTTGTAAATATCATCCCCAACCTGGCGTTTTGCCTTCCGCTGTCGTCGTCGATTTGGGTTTTTCGTTTTTCAGACTCCTCGACGAAAGCGCCTTGACATCAATCGCTGACGAAACATTTGCCGGCCTGTCCGAGCTGACGTCTTTGTGAGTGTCATTCCACTATAGATTGAAATGTCGTCCACGAAGACCACTCCTATAAACATGACGCGGAGAGGCCATTGTTATTGTCCGGTCATTGATGTCTGGTGTCTATGTAGAGCGCCGCGCGTCGAAATTCCAGCACGGCAGCCACAATACCGACGTCTTTTTACATACGTCCATATGTAGAAAGTACCTGTAACCGTTCACCATGGTTGTGATCTCTGACATTGAAGCGTAGCACGTGAACTGGCGCTCTGCACGTTAGAGCTGTCGTTTGATGGCGACGAGTCGGTACCTATTCGTTGAATTTTGTTGCTTGTGCGTAGACGAGTGTAGGGCGAACAATCGCTTTTGGCGAGTTTTTTGTTAATTTTCTGTCACTTATTGAAACCGCGGATATTATTGTAGCACACTGCCAGTGGATAACCGCCGCCCACCTGCATCGAGACGTGCTTGCCGCTAGCACTACAGTGCGCTGGCCTATGGCCACGGTACATGGTGATTAATTTGTTTACGTCATTTTTACATTCGCCGATGTCCTGGTCCTCCCTCCTGTGATGATATTCTTGCCCAGGGACCTTTACTCCAACAAACTGGTGACTGTGTCGGAGAACCTTTTTGCCGGTCTAACGAAGCTCGAGTTCTTGTGAGTACGACCATTTTGATTTCAGTTTTACCTTCACTTTAAGGTTTGTGGTTTGTGACAACAGTTGTACAAACCCGGACGCCCAGCGCATCATACGGCCAGGCCATGTGGTGATGGGATGTTCGGCTGCTGACGCTGGTGTCCGCAGTCGCAAACCGTCCTCGCTCTGGCTCAGTAGGTGTAGAAATCCCATCGATGGATATTTCATCGGGTCATTGTGCATCTGAAAATATTGTAATAGCGCCCGCTTGAAACAACCCCTGCTGTTGCTTTAAACGTGTGTTGTATACCGTGTCCTGCTCGTCCAGGGATATGGCCTTTAATGATCTGACCAGCCTGCACGAGGGCGCCTTTTCCGACCTCGAGAGTCTCCAGATCCTGTGAGTATGGTGCAGAGGGTACAACAGCTCGCCCGTTTCCAAAGCCCTCAAAATATTTCCCACTCCTAGTATTTTCACTCTAGTCGTACGCAGTCATTTCAGACACGGCACATGTATGGTGTACCGGGAGGCCAGATATCCGGCCAAATGTACAGGTGACGTGTTGACCGGTGGGTGTATTAGGACCGCAGACGTTTTTCGCCAAGTTTAACAGACGCGCAATCGGGACCATACAGGAGGTGCCATAAATAGCGGGCATGTATGTTCCGTTGCAGCACGGGGGGACCAAATGGGTTGGGTTGCCCCCGGAGATGAACGCCTCACCACCCTCCAGAAAGTATGTATCGTTATTTCCTTTTGTGCCCATACATGGTGGGCGACACCTCTCATTTTTGTCGACTTCCGCACCTCTATTGTAACGTCCGATAATCCAGGCGCCTCTTCGCCAATGAGTTGACTGTCGAGACTCTGCCCATTGGCCTTTTCGCAGGCGTTCCGCAACTGCAGGAGCTGTGAGTGTGCCTAGTGGAGTTGAGCTTATACATATGTAGGAATCCATGTGATGCAGGTTGTAACTGTCGTGTTGGTGCCCATGGGTTAGCTTTGAACGAGGACCCTGTCATTTGTGCATGACCTTGCGATTTTGGCTTGCGGCGTATTTTGGTATTGTCTGGGCCCACCGACCTCCTGCAAGCAACCCTCGTCCTGATTGCAATGTGGGGGGTTCGTTGCGGGTTTACATGTGGTGTGGCCACGGGGCTGTCTCGGTGTCAGTTAGCTAAATGGCCCCTGTTGTTGTTTTGAGATATATCCTAGGCGTCGCCACGGCGTATGCCGTCTATACTGTTGCTAAATGAACAGCGTTCGAGGACACACTGCATGCGAGCGCGGTAGCTTTGTCTTTTGCCCTCCGCAGCATTCACAGAGTATACGTGGGAGGTTTCGATAATCTGAGGTCACAAAGGGCATTGTCACAGTTGTAGTCCACAGTAGTGATCACCTCGGTGTGCAGAGCACCCTTGCTGAGAGCATTCGGTATACTGAAAAACGGTCAAACCGGCGTGTGACCAAATAAACTGACACAAGCGAATCTCCCTCTCATTCCTGAAACAATTATTGAGTTCGGGTCTATCCAGGCCCATGCTACCGTGGATGCGCCCCATTTGGTTTTTGCGGGTGGCCGCCTGAGGAGGTCTATACCTCACAAGAAAAAGTTGTTTTGGAGCAAACCAGACGTGCTGCCCCATGGCGTAGGTAGACACCATAACCGTGTTGCAAAACAAGCGTGACATGCCGACGATGTTGCGTTGCGAGGACTCTCGTGATTCCGAAACCGTTCGAGCCAAAATTCAGTACCTTCTGTCGAAACTCGCGTTTCTACACCACTAACGAAAGCGCCGTGCGCGCTTATGTAGCAGAACGTCGTGGGATCATGCCCTGGGAAGCGAGTGTACTCCGGGTCGTTGAAAACATCCCAGATACAAGTCGTCTTGTTTGCAACACAAATTGACAGTTCTTGATCAATGCTAGGGGCCTGCGGATGCTTCGTTGGATACCGTGTGTCTAACTCTCGTCGCCTCACTTGCGCTCGGAATCCTTCAGGAGTCTTGACCGGAACGAGCTGGAGGATATGACCAGCCTGGTAGGGTTGTTTGACGGACTTACGGAGCTCAAGGAGTTGTGAGTCTCGCTTACCGTCGAGTACGCCGCTGGGTGTTTGTTGGGTGTCGGTTGTTGTGTGGTGACCGCAGAGATTGCTCGCAACGCATGCTAAGGTAGAGGGGACTTTAAACCTCATTCGAAAGCTGATGTGGAAGTAGTATAAAATAAGGGCTACTCGATGGACAATCCTATGGCCCCAAGTATACGACGAACAATGTTGCAACACAAGAAGGGAATTGACAATATTTTGGTTCAATTAGCCCGTCGTCATACCAGAAAACGTTCCGGCCTGAAAGTGATCCCTCCATCGCAGCACGCGTCCAGCTCCCAATAAGGAAGACACCGTGCGATTAGAACGACACTTCTTTTTGTACGAGAACACGCCTTGCTTAACGTTGCGGAGGAGGGCAGCATTGTTGCCGCACGACGAGAATGCCCAGGAATCGATGCTTCATTCCGTGGTGCACACTGTCTGCGCTAGCGTGTTACACCCTCTCCACTTACTGGTACACTTTGTCCGGTAATTGTTAGAGTTTCCAACATCATCGCCCTATTTCGGGTATCACAATCTGTTTGAAACCGTTCGATACATACAAACACTAGCTGCAATTTCTTTGGGACGAGTTCGTTTTGAACTCTAACATGACTCGAACTACCGAACTACTTGCAAAAATATAAACTTTGGAGCTGCACAATTCAAACAAGGAATGTCACTGAAAATGCGTGTGTATGTTTCGCGCTCCTACTGACGCGTCACTAACATTAATTGTTCTTATGTCCGCTGTTCACGTGCGCTACCGTGGTCTGGTGATTCAGAGGCCTCAGCCAGTCTGGCGTAGCGATCCTTCCCGAGGGATTGTTCGCCGGTCTCACGAAGCTGGAGTATCTGTGAGTAAATTATGTCGTCCTGCCTACGCAGAGAGTAGGAAACTAAGGGATGGTTAGAAGCCCAGTGATACTGGTCGTGTGCGCAGGAGCAGCCCGGGCTGCAAAGCTCCTGGTGACTCTGTAAAAACAACTTCCACGGGGCCCAACGAGTGCTGCGATATCTAAACGCAACCCTTAACACGTCAATGGCGGAAGCGTAGCATGAACGCTCGTCGGACTCCGCGCAGGAGACAAGACGCTTCGTTGCGCCCCACAAGAGCTTGTAGATAAGGTCTTAACCTTGTGACACTGATATTGTAGTTTGCGTTCATCTCTTCTACATTATCGTGCTCCCTTCCCGGCTGGGCTACTAGTACCATGATGATTTGTGTTAAATCTGTTCCACATGATTGTCCGACCTTCCCCGCTTGTCTACTACTCAACACCTTTCCATTCCGTGCCGACACGCTGCTGAAATGGTGTCCACTGGTTCTACGTCCGTTGCCGTGCGATGGTTGATCCTTTTGTTTTTGTCAGGAGCTTCTGGCAAAACGGACTAACCTCTTTGCCCGAAGGATTGTTCTCGGGCCTCACGGCGTTGCAAACCCTGTGAGTTCAATCGAGAGCGCAGATGCCACGTTCCATCGCTGCCTGGGTGATACATTGAGTTTCGGCAGTACGCTGTTGTTGTTGTTGTTGCAATCGAGTGAAGATATATAATCGAGGTGCCGGCACAGTCGGGTTGGCTGCCGTGCCGCGTTAAAATCCGCGTTTCTCGACCCCAATATATTATAGTATCGACGGCTGGTCGCATGAGTTTCGGGTGACCTGGCGCAAATACAAGAACGACGAAGACGTACGTCCGATACGAAGGGTATACATATATCCACTGCTCCAGTGACATTGCTATGCCAGAGTAACGTCGTGGTTTATTTGATCGACCGATATCTTTCAGTACAATGTTGTTGGATTATTCGACGTACCCATCTCCTCATGGGTCTGTAGAAACTGTAGTTTGTAGATTTTCTGAGGTACACGATATTCGCATGGCGGTGTTTGAGTTTTTGGGATACTCTTCACTTGGTACACTCCACGAGGGAAAACCAACCGCCATCTAAAACCCCGAAGATTTGCTCAATTTAGCTTGCGGCGTTCTAATCCTACGATATTGTGATACTTTATCGTTGTGCTGTCGGTTCGCGTCGTGTCCCGTGCCATGACAGGGACCTCGCCGAAAACAATCTGACGGACTTGGGGACATCGCTGTCGGGACTGACGGATCTTCGCAATGTGTAAGGGTCAATCAACTCTATGGTGGCGGGGGGTGGTTCCATTCTCACTACCGAGTTGAGGCCACTCGAACGAGCGGTTATGTGCATCACTCAAATACGTATTTGCTGGGGAATTTGTTTTTATGATAGGTTGTTGGCGCAGCGTGAGAAATATTTGATTTTCTACGAGTACGCGTCGGGATTATGGCAGGTATATGTTAATTAGCGGGTAAGCATGCAACAGTTGCGCCGACGATGTATGTTGTGTGTGTTTTTTTTGTACTAGCACCGCACGCAAGCCCCGACAAAAAAGTGCCTTCCTTGTAACAATTCAAATATTCTCAAATGGTCGATGTGATACCTACCCTTCATAAGGACGGCAGCCCCTCTCTCGCGTGCTAAGCGCGCTTGGAATAGGTCCTAGGCACGTTTTCATTGTGGTGCGGTTGCTCCAAGGCCAGAAAACGTACAAACTCGGACCGCGGGCGCATCTCCCGAGAGGTGCACGAGCCTACACCGTACCTACACACAGTGGATAAGACGCATGCTACCTTAAGGTAGAGGTGCAGAGGTGCACCTGCATACAGGCCATTTTCTGAGGGCGGTCACTCGAGGAGCTCTATACCTGCAGTAGTCAAAAACGGATTTTGGAGCAGGACATAAATGCTACCCGATGAAAAATCCCATGGCCTAAGTATATTACGAAACATAGCGCATCACAAAAATGAAATTCCGACGATTTTGGGTTAAGGAACCCAGTCATTGTGAAAAAAAAACGTTTCAGCCAAAAAAAGGTATACCTCTATCGTAGCAAGCGTCATACGTGGCGTGAAATGATAGGCAGACCGACCACCAATTCGCACACAAGCTACTGTACTTGCTGCGGCAACGAACGTTTCCCTCTTACAATGGGCGTGTGCGCTTGTCTGTTACTATCGTTGGCGGTCGGCGAACGTTCAAACGATGATGACGGGTGGCAGGGGCAATGCACCGACAGTTTGGACGTCTTAAACGAGAAGCGTACGACCTGATACGTCTTGCAGCCTACGGCCAAAACCCGAGGGGGCCCGAAATATCTTTGATACGGAGGCGCTTTCCTACCGTGTGCTCCTCCTTGTGGGCTGACTACAGTACACGTGGCGTTCTTCTTGGGATGCCGTCGTTATTTCTCGCTCTCAGCAATCAAGTTTTTTACAATTTATCGACTTGCATCGGTGCTTACCACCAATCCTGCGTTACACGACCAGGCGTTTGGGGTTCAACAAACTGCTCCTAACGGAAGATACGTTCTCAGGACTCGTGAACTTGGAAAATCTGTGAGTGGGTTTTTCATTTTTGTTTTTTTGTGTTTCGGTGTTTCCGCGGTCTTGCCTTTTGCGACTTGAGTTTGTCCTGGCCACCACCCGCGTGTTTTCCTACCCGACGTCTGGGGCACATCAATGTGCTGCTATTATAGCAGAAGGTACACTATCAGGGCTCGTGAACCTGGAAATTCTGTGACGGAATTTTCATATCGTATCTGGTTTTCGTGTGTTTGTTGTGTTCGGGCTCTGGCCTTTAGTGCTGGTGTATTGCCTAGCGTTCAAATCGCGCCTTTTTCACCAGTACATGTAGGCCAGAGTCTAAAATACTGACTGCCACTAGGTCGGAGCGAATATCTGCGTGACGTCATCGCTTTCGATTTACCCCGGTCACGTGCCGCGGAGTTGGCACCTTTTTTTGCCATTTTGTTTGGGTAATTTGGATGCATGCTACGGTAACAGCGCACAATTGTTTTTCTAAGGCTGCTTACTTGAGGAGCTCTATACGAATAGTAGGTCAGTAGGATTTCAACCCCAACAAAACTGTTTTTCGAGGAAAACTAAAAGTGCTACGATAAAAAATACGTACCCGATTATTACAAAAATGAAAAAAAATATTCCAAACCCAAGAATCAAATTCCGAAGATTTTAGGTTACGGAGCCCCCCGTCATCCAGAAAGCATTTCAGCCAAAACGTGATATGTACGTGAACCTATCGTAGCCCGAGTCTTTGTGGTTCGGTTGACCCTCGCTCGTTTTGTTCGCGTTTTGGGCACGTACTGCGCTACGAATCTCCTGCCGTAGTGTCTTGAATAGAGTACAGGACACCTAAAAAGAAAGAGGCTGATATGAAACCCAAGGGTGAGCTTTGAAAGAAAAATTAGAAATTCAGGAGTCGTTATCTTGAAATACGTGTAGAAAGCACCCCCTCTCTAAAAAAAGAAATCCAGCCAGGAACATATTTCCTGCTCCTTGTTAGGTTTCCTGTACTGCACTCCCTCGTAATATGGTAAGATATTAGCACATGCGGTGGTTGGCGTATGCCCATGCGCAGCGTGCAACCCACTGCGGCATGACCTCTGTTCAGCGTTTGGCGTTGTAGATATACTGGTACGTTTACTGGTGCCAACGGTCGTCCTTCTTCGATTTCTTTGACGCTGCTTGTGGTGCCGACCAGAGACCTTGAATCAAATGGCATGGCCACCTTACCTCCAGCTGGTGTCTTCGCCTCCTTGAGAAACCTCGTGGAAATGTGAGTTTCTGGCGTCAATATGAATACGGTGCCGCGTTCTCGTGGCTTCGATGTTGGTGCTTTCGGCAGCACGTCTTTGTCGCCCGGACACCCTGTGCTTAGCACCCTCCAACAATAGGAGGGAAACCCCGTACCACTAAAAGTGGTCCTTAAGTAGATATCAGCGTTCATACGGTACGGGGTTCACTTTGAAGCTTCACAAACGTACCACTGATGGATTCCCCTCAGCTGCGGAGCTACGGATGACACAACCTTTGGGCACAATCATGTTTCGTTAAACGTCTTTAACTCGCGCAGAAGCATTACTACTACTGTAGTATATATTTCGTTGCTTCGAAGGACTCTACTCCAAGATCGTGGATCACGTGTATTCGGTTGGCTTTTCCAATCCCGGACGTGGAGGTGACAATTCGTACGTTTTGAACGGTACGCGTTTCTTACAGTATTAACAAACCCATGTGTCATCTGGGGTGCGTATGTTGGTGGATAATTGATCCGTACGCCCTGCAGGGCAAATCCGACATAAACCAAAAACCTCGGATATTTGCTGACACATCTTAACCACCCACCGCGTTTTGTTCGTGACGCTCTATCTATACTAAAGCTGTTATCGACCGTGCTTCTGTCGATTACCGTTGTCGTGTGTCATGATAGGGACCTGGCTGATAACGATCTGACGAGCATAGGGTCATCGCTCATTGGACTGACGGGTCTCCGCACATTGTGAGTTCCCCCCTGCTGACGAATCCCACTATAGGGTTTGCAGTTTGTTTTCGCCCTCTAAGGCAATATTATTGTCTAACCAGTTGAGCTCCTTTAAGTGAGAAACTACCAGTTGGTACGTACGAGTGAATGTTTTTCGGACTAACGGGTAGAACTGTCGTTTGTCGCAGTGCGCGCGCGACTAAACGCCTTCCAAGGTCATGTTTCTGGTGAGATACCGAGCTCCTCTTGTGACGAGGCCAGAAACTAATAAGCCACCACCCCTACCGTTGGTCATCTATTACAAAGGGGCCATGGTAAATAGGGGACCTACGGCGCAAACCTATGGCGCAGACAAAACCTATATATTTGACAAATGTTTATAACAATATTTGGTTCTACTTATTATGGTCCACCGTAATAGTACCGTGTCCCACGCTCGGATGGAGGCGATGTTACCCCACATGCTGAGGGTCCCGTCCTCGAGGCGTTCACAATATGTAGACCGTTCAGCGATATTATGAACGTACCAACACACATCTACCCTCAGAGCCTCAGGAATAGTGTCCTCCACGAAGCAATAACCAAGCGGGCTGGTCTCCCTTAATAAAACCGTTATTGGCTTAATACGCATGCGCTTCACGTGTGTGAAGTGTGAGTCGCGGGTTGTGGTTTACTCTACAAATATCCATGGCCTACGAGACTCGTCTGTCCGTCAATGTGTTTGGGCTCGCGAAGGCATGCGCGGACTTTAGATTCATCAATAATTTAGCAGTATCAAATACGCGTACTGTTTTTTCTTAGAAGGCACCTTGCCTGAAGCCGACAGTGCCCCTTCGTACTGTGCCCTCAAGAATCCCCTCAAAGTTTCGCTTGGGTGTGCTTCCAACATTCTATAAGCACCACACAGGCACTGCTGGGATGGCCGCATCTATCACCGGCGCATTTCACCTGTCGTGCAGGATGTGCCCTCTACACGTAGACGCATGCTACGATAGAGGTGCACCATGTTTTCGTCTGAGCTCCTCACTTAACGCGCGTCATACCTCACCGAAAACATTCGTCTGGAGGAAAATAAAAGGGCTGCCGGATGAGATATCTCATGACCGAAGTATACTCTGAAACATTATTCGTCACAGAAATGAAAGTCCGACGAATTTATGTTTAAGGAGCCCGATCGTTCAGAAAAACGATTCAGCCGTAAAGTGCTACCTCTACCGTAGCACGCGTCCGTATGGCAACATATAAAATGCATGGCTCTGACGCATGCTACGGTAGAGGGTGCACCTGCGTACAGTACATTTTCTGAGGGTGGTCACTTGACTATAGTATAGGAGCTCTATAGACGCGTGCTACGATAGAGGTAGCAATTTTCGGGGGGTTTTTTGTTTCTGGAGGGCCTATGAAAGCCTCCTTAACACAAAATCGTCGGAATGTCATTCTTGTTTCGCAATCTCTGATGTATGTGTTGTATGCCAATGCCATAGGATTTTTGTTTGGTCGGGCTGTTCGTTCGTTTATATCAAAAATGGGTTTGGGACGTGGGTCGTTTGAGCTCTTCAAGTGAAAAGGAGCCTCAGAAAATAGCCTGTATGCAGGTGCAACTTCTACCCTAGCATGCGCCTATTACGTGGGGCCATAGTAAATAGGAACAAATGTTAGTAGAAATACGTAAATCTATAGGTTTTTGTGTGTACCATAGGTCCCCTAGTTACTAGTATTTACTATGGTCACCCGTAATAGTTAGTGTAATATACCCGACAGGCGCGAAGAGCGTACATCGTCTAAACATGCACACGGGAAGATATAACGATAGTGTAGCGTCGTTACCTCATCCGTTCGCAAGGATACCGCCGGTCTCGCACAGAAAAAGACTTACGTCATTGTTAGAACGTCCGTGTGCTTTGGTTGCAGCGGTAGGATAAGCGGGTCTCGAAGCCGCAGGCTTTGTGAGTAATCGTGGCCAGAGAAGAACGGCGGCGCCTGGGTAAGGGGTAAGCTACGTATTCCTATTATAATATAGAAACCTCCCACGGCGGGGTTTGCATTTGTTTTAGGACGCGTGCTATGATGGAGGTGTAGCGTTTTTTTGGCTTAAACGGTTTCGGAATGACGAGGTTACTTAACCCCAAAATCGTCAGAATTTCGTTTTTATGTCCCATTATGTTGCCTTTTTAGGCTTGATATATGGGATTGTTCACCGGGTATCATGTCGTATATAGCCGTTTATTTGCCTCCAAAATCAGTTTTCAGGTGAGGTATAGAGCTCCTCAATAAGCCACCATCCTCAGAAAATGTCCTGTATGCAGGTGTCACCTTTACCTTAGCATGCGTCTTTGACTGCGCATGGTCAGAGCAGTATCGCTTCTTAATGTGAGTAACTGCCCCGGTTATAATGAAAATGTGTCACGTATATTGGTTTCAGGATCAGTTCCTCATGGAAATGTTTGGTCCAGCTACGCCAACCACCTTTATCGAAGACAGAAGAGTATAGAGTGATACATCGAGCGCCGTTTTTCATGAGCTCAGACAATAAGACGTCACCCTTGTAAGGTGGCATTGCTCTGCAGCATGCCATGCTCCGACGTAGTGCTACAACCGTTGGGGTAGCACATGCTGTTTCTAAGGCTCCCCGCACATGGGGAGTTCTCCCATATAACAAATAGATTTAGAAGCAAACTTGTCGCATAAGGGCCCGTTTTAACGAAGAAGAAAAATCCAATTTGGAAAAAAAAAAATCGCTTTTCATTGGTCAACACACGCACCAGCACCAAAGATTAGGATCTTGGGGCATAATATTTGGTGCTGGTGCGTGTGTTGACCAATGAAAAGCGAATTTGAATTTTATTTTTTCCAAATTGAATTTATTTTATACTCGTTAATTCGGGCCCTAAACTCGGGTAATCGTGGGAAATGTTTCCAAGAACCCGCCCCCCGTCGGTCAGTCATAAGTGTTTGGCTTCCAAATAAAGGCAAACCCCGATACATCCATCGTAAAAAACATTGACTGCCGGTACATAAACCTTCCAACCCAGGCAAGGCAAATGAAAACGGATGGTCATCTGGGCTTGACCAAAAGGCCGGCTGTCAACCATGTGCCGCGCTTGTAGCGTTGTCTCAGAAACCCGCCCGTCTGGCAGTGATGCCGCTTACTTTCGACAACAAATAAATTAATCGTTGACTGCTGCAGCTTGAGGTCTTACTGATCACCGTCCCCTCGTTGCCTGAGCAGATTCCTGGGCAACAACGGCCTTATGCTGACTTCGGATATGTTCTCAGCGCTCGTGAACCTGGAAACTCTGTGAGTCATCGTAGATTCATGATTTTCGTGCTTGGCGTTGTCTAGTTATCGTCTCCAGTGCAGGTGCGTTGCCTGGCATATACGAAAGGCATTTTGTCAGCTTCGCCACGCCAATCTACATCGCATCCTAGCCGACTCAATTTCAAACACCTGTACCCGACATCTGAAGCACCGACCTTATATTTGATATAAATCAAACATATTTGACGTATCCATTATACTTGAGTTCCTATAAAGTGCGCTACGGAGTTTTCGTCCTGTTTGGCATCGACCTGCGGCGTTCGGCGCGCTCTAAACGTAGACAATTAGTTTCGTTGCAAAACCAACGTTTCGTTGCACAAACAAGATTTCGTCATCCAACTCACCATCTCGTGGTAATGATGGTACTTATTGAATTTTATGTTGCGTAGTCTGAACGAGTGTTCGTCATTCCCAGCCTGGCCCACTGCGCCATCAAGCTGCTGTCACTTTACATGCCGGTACGCTGCTGGAATAACCTCCCGTGTGTTTTGATTTATTCGCGGTGCGATGGTTTGTGTTGTCGTCATGGACCGGCAGGTCACTATATGGCAATGGGGTGACAAGTTTCCCCGAGGGGTTGTTCTCGGAACTGGCGGCATTAAAATCACTGTGAGTTCGGTCTCGAACGTGCATGTCTCGCCGCGTAGTTGCCATAGCTAGACCCTGTGCTACCCGTTTGACCAAACCTCATGGCCCGATTATAGGCACTTGGACATATTATTTCAACACAGACGTGTGCTGCGATAAAGATAGCACATTTTGTGGTATTGTTTTATCAGGATGACGGGTGCTCCTTAACTCTTTTATTAATAGGACTGCAGTCCCGTTATGGGAACAAATTACTTAGAATTAGAGCCAAATATATTGTCCTGTGCACTGGGTTACTATTAATAAAAGGTATAACAAAAAAACGTCGGAATTTCACTCTCGTGTTGCACGCTTTTTTCATTTTATGCTATCATCGGGTGACATTTACATTTTCATTATGCTGCAAAAATAAACGGTTTTTGACTTACGATGAGTATAGAGCTCCTCAAGCAGGAAGCCTCAGAAGAAGGGGGGGGGGAAGAAAAAGCAAAAGAAGTGCACCTATTCAATAGTAGTATGCGTCGGCAACAATGAAAGTCCAACGATGTTGGCTTGTTAAGGAGGGCGAATCAATCACAAACTTTCAGCGAAAAAGTGTTTTTTTGTACCTCCAGATCTTAGCACGCTTCCGGGGCAGACTGATACTACGTACTCCGCCATTCAGACACACACTAAGAGTCCTATTTTAGGAGTTTGATAATTAATCTGGTGTAAATAATTTTTCGCTCATACGTATACGGGATAAGTAGGGTCTACACGATAAGGCATACGTTTAGCGGGTGGGGGCTTTTTCAAGACGGCGCTTTCGTAAATGTTAGCGTGGTGGGGGGTTATACGGTCTGCCTGATCGAAACGCCGTTTGAGCCGAGAGGGTCCATGGTAAACCTGCATAACCTATCAAGTAGAACTCGATTGTTTGAGTGGATTCGCGTATGGTCTAGGTAGTTTTACCCATGCAATATGGGTGTGACACATACGCCGGTGACGTGAGTGGTCCCTTTCATGGCCTTGCAGACAGTATCGCGATTGCAAGCCCGTACCATACGCCTGCTTCAAACTTGATCCTGCGGTGCGGTGCGCTCTACATAAGGCTTGATGCAAATACCTTGACAGTTTGTTCGGTGAATTTCCCTTATAGGTGTGGTCGAGCAGATGTCGTGTATACAGTGGAAAAGCCCTATACAAAAAGCTAGTTGACACCTCCCTTCGCATGTGGAAGTAGAAGCCGCCTCTCGCAGAAAAAAACAAAACACGTCCTCTTTGAGCGGTCGTGTGCCTCGGTATCTCAGTGGTAGGAGGGTCGTGAAAAAGCAGCCGTTTGTTCGTAAATCAAGGGGGCAAGAGCATCCCCTTGTCATGTTGTGTTGGACCGTGCCACCGAGATGCGCTAGCCATGCAGTTGGCACCCTACACCAGATAACCACAAGCGCTGATGATGGAGATATGGGGTTTACTCAGCCATATGCCGCGCTTACGACGTTCCTCGGCCAAGATTTCGCCTGATTGTGCTCGTGTTTTATTCGCTCAATAAATCAATTGATTAATTGCCGCCCGTGCGGTTTGCGTGCGTTGTTCCGGGCACCACCACCATCTGCGCGTTTCCGTCGACTAGGTCTCTGCAGGGTAACGACCTGCTGCTAACTGAAGACTCGTTCTCAGGGCTCGTGAGCCTGGAAGTCTTGTGAGTGGTCTTACATGCCTGGTGTGTTCGTGCTTACTGTCGGCGTGCTCTCGCCTCCAGTGCAACCGCATTGTCTGGCGTTTAAGTGGATCCGGTGGGCGAGTGCAAGCTTATAGCCATCCTACGGGATGGCTGCGACTGGGCCGGGGTGATTAGTTGGCATAGAGTCGCTGTTGATTTCCTTTGGGCACCCGCTTTTGTAGTCATCTCGACTGTTTCGGAATGCGTTCGTGAGGTTGTTCGGGCGATATTTCCTCTTTCGGTCGCGGTGTAGTACATAAACCTTCTGCTGTCGTGTTCGGGACCTTCAGCTCGACGTGGAATACAACACTCCATGGATTTTCCTCACGCCCTATGCCATGTAGAACGCGCATGCATTTTCTATTTGGCCGGCGTTTAGCGTAGTTTGGCGTCGATTGTATATGTTTCTTTGTACCGACTGCCCCCTTTCTTCGTTCCCATCGGTGCTGGTGTTGCCTATCAGAAACCTTCGAGGGAGTGGCTTGACCATTCTGCCTGCTGGTACCTTCTCTCCCTTGGGGAGCCTCGTGGAACTGTGAGTTGCCGGGACCAATCCTCTTGGTCGCTTTCTTGAGTTAGTTTCGGTGTGACCGAAAAGAGTGCAATAGTCGGGCGGACACCCTGTGCTTTTAGCATCTTCCTACGAGGGCAACAGACGGCTCACGGCTAAGAGTAAGCGCTACGGGAAGGGTTTCCTTTTCGATCGAAAATCATTTGACACGGATGGAGCTACTCAACTGAGGAGTTATAACTGACCGAATTTCCTTTTGTGCACGATCGGTGTTCACGAAACATTTTGGCGGATGGATGGCGGATTCGTTACGTTGCTTCCTTTTATATTAGGTAAATTAAAAAAATTATACCCCGTCAATAATGAAATGTTGTACCCAAAATCGTCGGACTTTCGTTATTTTATTGGAAAAATATTTTCGTTGTATACTTAAGACATGCGATTTTTCATCCGGTAAAACTTGCGTTTCCCTCCAAAATCAGATTTCGACTTAGTATTAGTATAGAGATCTTCAACCGAGGAGACTCAGAAAATGCACTGTATGCAGGTGCACGTCTGCCGCACCGTGCGTCTTGGGGTGCGACCTTTCGCACACGCTCAGTGGGTAATACGTATTCAAAACGCCTCTTCAACACTCATTATCCGGGCTCATAGCGCCGCTGTTATAAGAATTTAGATGATCTAGACACATAAGCCAGGAACCTTACTGACAGTAGTAGTCTGCCGTTTTTTCTGTACGGAATGCTAGATCTCCACATTTTGACCCCCCCCCCCTGCTGCGGATGACGCCTTCCAGCTTTGGAAAGAGAAGCTGTCTTGGCTATCTGTACGGGGTGTTTTAACGGGCTGAGGGTTCCGAGCCAGGAAGGGCTTCCACACCCTGTATAGCGCATTTTAAACATACAGACGAAGGCGTACATACCCATCTACCTGCGCCTAACCATGTTTACCGGTGTCCCCACTTGAACATAAGAGCACGCGTCCCGTTCTGCGGAATAGTATACATTCCCGTGGAACCCGGCTCTCGTGTAAGTATATAGACGGATTTTCGTTGGACGGCCGTGCGTGGTTTGGTCGCTGTGGTGGACGTGGGGCCGTGTGAAGCCGGTTATACTCGCAAGAAATGGTAAGCTAGGGGGGTAGTACTTTAAGTATACGACTGACCAGGCTCCATATACGCGGGCTACTACTACAGCGGTAGCACTGTTTGGCTGAGACAATTTCTGAATGTTTGGGCTCATAAACCATTCAGAACTCAAAAGCAAATCCTGCACTAATTTCAAGTAGTTTGTCCCCGAATACGTCGGACCAGTTCTTAAGGGGGTATCCCAAAATTCGTCGGACTTTCATTCTTGCGTTGCACTATTTTTCCCAGTATGCGCATTTATAATAGGTCATGTGATTTTTCATCGGAGATAGCTTTTGTTTTCCCCCGGAACCAACGTTTCGTCGACGTGTGGACATCCTCAAGTGGGGGGGGAGCTCAGCAAAAACATGGCGTACCCCTCTATCGTAGCATGCGTCCTTAACCCGACATTGTTGGAATATAAAAACGATTTTTGCTATATTGTTCGGGATATACCTGCGTACCAGGCTTTGAGGTTTTATTGTTTCAGATTGCTCTTTCTAGCTTTGTCAACGTCAAATATTTGGGAGGTTGTACGTATAGACCTCTGCAACTGGAGAGCCACAAAAAAACAACGTCGAACGGCTCTGGATGAGACGCACGGCATCTGGGTGCAACTATACGCCAGACGAGATGCGACGCTTCGATGACGCTTGACACCACCACCAAGGAACGCCAACGCTAATGATAGTAGTAATTGACAACAGACGAACGCTGCCGTAGATGTGCATGTCGCGGTAGAGGTGCACCTGCATACAGGCAATTTTCTGAGGGCGGTCACTCGAGGAGCTCTACACCTTACTCCACCCAAAGGGGATATTGGAAGGAATTAAGGGTGCTACCCGATGAAGAATACCATGGGCTAACTGTGAAATGGAATTCTTGACAACACAAGAAGGAAGAGACCGACCATAATGGGTGAGGCGGCCGATCATTTAAAAAACAAATCAGCCAAAACGTGCTACCTCTATCGGAGCGTTGTTCAACCGCATGCCGCATTTGTGACGTGGGTGGGGATAACGTTCGTCCGACTTTGCCGCCGCCAGTTTCCTACCTTGTTCAACAATTGAATCGTCAACTGCAGGCCCTTGAGTTAAATTTTTGACCACGTGAACAGAGCGTTGTTCAACCGCATGCAGCGTTTGTGACGTGGGTGGGGATAACGTTCGTCCGACTTTGCCGCCGCCCGTTTCCTACCTTGTTCAACGATCGAATCGTCAACTGCAGCCCCTTGATTTTTAGTTCTGACCACCATCTATCTCCGCGTTGCTCCATCAGGGAACTGGGAAATAACGAGCTGGTGCTATCGGAAGATGTCTTCTCAGGCCTCAGCAGCCTTGAAATTTTGTGAGTGGGTGTACGTGCCTGGTTGTTCATGCTTGTTGAGGTTGTATCTCAATGAAGGTGCACATGCAGGTTTGTGCGCGTCTTAAACAATGACTGCGATTTGGGGGGAGGCGGGGGATCTGTATGCAGTCGTTGTTGATTTTGTTCGGCTAAAAGCTCCGAGATGGAGCGAATTTCGCCCTGGGGTTGTGCACTTCAATGATTGATATTCGTCGGTATCGAGTACGCGGGGCGAACCTGCTGCTGTCATGTCCTGAGGTTTACTCGAAGAGTAAACTATTAATATGTTGTCATTCCGTGTCGACGTATGTGATGTAGAGAGCTCATATTCACTGCAACTTGGCCTGCATTCAGCACTTGGCGGTATAGGTTTGTTTTGTCTGTTTACTGGTACCAACGGCCCTCCTATCGTTTGTTTTCGTTGGTGTTCGTGGTGCTGATCAGAGAGCTTCAGCGATGCGGCTTCACTACGTTACCCGCTGGTGTCTTCTCTCCATTGGTGAACCTCGTCGACATGTGAGATTCTGGCCCCGGTACTGCTGTGCTGCGTTCTTGTACTATTGGTGGTCACCGACAGCATGCATGCCTCGGCCAAAACCCCCACTCCCAAGTCAAACGGGTTTTCGTATACTTGAGTATTGCAACCCTACGGGTTCACTTGCTAAGCGCGGACATTTATCACTGGTTGAGTTGCTAAGATGAGGAGCTAGCTACGTGCGTTGTGTATTTGAATATGGTTTTCTTATGCAAAGCGTCCATTGAGTACCTAACCCCGCGCGATTGTGCGTCGGCGTTTGCTTGTCGGTTGTTGAGGGAGGTGCAAAATATAGCTCGTCAAGTAAATATCCCCACAGACGTCTACTCTGGTGCTACCGGTACTGCTTGTAGTGCGCGTCAAATGCGTTGCCTCTGTATTGACGCGCCGTGAATCCGACGCGCAGCCAAAGCATGACTGACATATATATGTCACTTGCGTCGTTTATCTGTTTCTCTTTCCTTTTTGCACGTTGGATGCGTGGATCTACAGGGACTTACTGTTCAACAGAGATCTCCAGTGCCTGCCTTTCAGGTACGTGTGCGTCTACGCCTAGACACGGCACCTACCTCACACTCACAACTGACACCGATTTTATGCGCAAGGCCCTAGTAGATGTACCTACTATGGACATACTCTTGCCAGCATGGTGGCCGCCCAACATGTACCAGGTAGCAACTACGCCTGCTCGTCAAGGCAGACGGCTCCCCGTGTTAAGTCACCCCGTGTCCTCGTTAATCAGAGGGCAATGGTATCGCACGCATACTGCAACACACAGCAATCTCCCATGTCTTCAGGGTCATCCCTCTTAGCGCCACACTATCATACACCCCTTGGTACTATCAGCGCTACAAAGTCTCTCCTTCTAAGAGTCACACTGCCACGATCCTATTTTCGCTACTCTGTACGTCCTACTGAGCAGCACTGCATCAAGGATCTCCCTCGACTCGAGCAGCAGCAGTTACCCCCGTTCTTCGAACTACTCAGGCGTTCCAGAGGGCACGTGCGGTGAGTTCCACATTTCGTCCTATATAATAAAGTTAAACACTCTATATATGTAATGAAATTTGGCGGGATAACTGCAGCACTAAAACGTTCGTAGTTACCAAGCCCACACAGTAGTTACCAAGGCCTTGGCACCATACACTTGTTGTCCAAACAGTAAACATGTTATCCCTGTATGTGACGCAGGGCGCAATAGAGGTGCACCTTACATTGATTAAAGGGCAGCGGCCAAACAAAGGTATACCTGGTCCGTTTGCGGCCAAAAACAGGTACATACATAAAAAAATCAAGTAAAAAACGCACTCCACGTGCCCTGCCATTGGTCCAAAACTCGTTGTACCGGTTTTTGCCTCTTTAAAACCCAGGTATACCTGATTTTGTCTACTCTGCTTGACTTTCACCTTTTTTTGTCGTTTTTAAGCCAATCAGAGGCCCTTCATAGTTCCACCCTATGCCCCCTATACAAATGCCGACGTACGCGGAGACCCCCTTCTCCCTTCGCACCTCGCACTACACGCCACTCGAGCGACACACACACACACATATCTGCCTGCACACATCCGCCGAAATAATACGAGATAGAAGGCTCCCCTTCGGGATTGTGGTTGACTTGGAATACCAGGGGTGTCGCAAGCTGAGAAGGGAGAATACAGCAGCAGGCATTCGTTCCTCGTACTATTAATAGCAGCTACTCGTATACGTAGCCACCAGGCGAGCACGAAGAACATGAAAAAACTCTACTATGCGTTGCAAGGAACGGCAGGTTCGTGGGGTGCGTTTTAAACTTGATTTTAGTATGTACCTGTTTTTGGCCCCGAACGGACCAGGTGTACCTGTTTTTGGCCGCTGCCCTTGATTAAAGCTCTGCACTTCGAGTATGAGCTCTAATAACTACACTCGAACCCGTGGTCTCGAGGAGACTGAACGTGCAACCCGATCAACCACCTTGCCATTTCTCCAAAAGTAGTGGAAGCACACATACGATATTCCCATGGTGGTGAGTAGTTCTTTGATCGAGGAACCACGTCGGTCACAGCTATTTCCTGGCTACGAAGGAGATCCCACGCGTCATCGTTGTGCCGCCGTCCCCGACGTGTTTTCAACGAACCAAAATAGCTGATTGCCCCGCTCATTCTCTCCGCCATCTACCGCGCAGAGTGCACCCCGGTAGAGGCGGTAATCTGCGACGACGGGTTAACCTGCCAGAGTGGAATGACCGGCTACACTTGCGGTGAGCATGGAGCAACGACTTTTTGCTCCTGTCATGCCTAGGAAAACATAGCGGTCATCGGCACCATCGCCAGATTCCCGAACTTTATGGGGCATTGAAGAGGGGGTGGGTGTGTCGCATTGCACAGACTTTACGGAATCTATGTGTAAAGTCATAACAATATCCCTTAGAACCGATCTTTGTTTCACGGTGGCCGATTGCATCAATATTTTGCACTATGTCCCACGTTGTCCTTGAACTCGTGTCGTACGGGAGCCGAAATGTGGCACAAATCTTGCATGCGCGTTTAATATTTTGAGGTGATACGTGCCCATTGTTCCAACCCGAATCATCCATGCCTCTTTGCATTGCTGCCGTGCGTTCTGTTCGGACAGTGAACGAGTAACACACCGATGGGGCGGCATCAGCTCCCATCGAATATTGGATGACAACTGCGCGATGATGTGGTTGGTCCATTATCGCCCACATACGGGTAGATGACTGGATCTTTCACCCTTTCCCAAGTACAAGAAGGGAAGACCGCGAGGCGATGTCATGGACTCTTGCGCAAATCAGTCGCACAGAGCACACCACCCGCATACCCTCGCATCGGTGCACCTCGTCGTGTTCTCCAAAGATCTTCCACAGTGCAAACGACCCTATCCACCAGTATCGTCTAACGCAGATAGAATAATCTAAAGACGGAAAGTGTTTCCTATGACCCGGGTGCTTAAAACCTCCGCTTCTGTTGTGTAGTATACCGTGTATGATAGTTATAACTCTATGCTCTCTGGTATAAGTTTGTCAGAGCTTTTGGAGATGATCTCTGGCGCATGGACGGGCTTCTCTGTGTTACATTTAGAAGTACGGTGTGCGTTTTAAATATTCGTGATATTAGTGCAGTTCCTTTGTTGATCTTGAGTTTCTCGTTGGGTACAGGTGGCCTAGGTCTTGCGGATGTGTTATTTTGCTACCGGGGGGGTTACCCAGGCGGTTCAACGGGGGTGATTGGGTGTATCGTACACCGGGCGGTATCTTTTGAAAAAGCATGTCCGGACAGTCTCCTCGACACTTGATCCTTTCTCAAGAACGCTGAGAGGGACCAGGCGCACGTCAGGCGGACAATGCATAGTGTCATAACCTCGTATACCCGTGCACCTCGTGCTCTACGATGCCCTGCCCTGACGCGAAGAGCTCATCCGCAGTAATCTTCTTGTGGAGAGATTGAACCCCCGCAGGGGAAAGGTTGTCCCCAAACCCGGCGTCTAAAACATCCCCTGATTCAGGTGTGGAGTAGTCTGTATGGTATTTCTAAATGTTCCCTCTCCCATGGTGTGAGCCGGGAAGTCGGAGTTCGTCGATTATCTCCGGCGTAGAAACGGGTTCCTTGAAGTTGTCGTTTTCGAAATAACGGTTCACCATTTCAATTGGGATGCGGATTCAGTTCCCTTCTTGAGCTTGGGGTGCATCTACTTTATTGGCGTGTGACAGCTTCATCACGACCGCTGAAATCTAAAACAAACTAGACACACCCCGGGGTCTTGCGTCACGCATAGCAATGTTACCAAAACACGAGGAGGGTGATATAATCATCGTACCTTCCCCAGTGGCGTCGTGGGACGCTTGCTAGGATAGGAGCAGCATGACGGGGCTCCTTACCCCGAAATCATCAGATTTTCAATATGTGACCTTTTAATATTTTTTTTCTCGCTGTATTACGCCATGGGATTGTTCGTCGGGTATCATAGCACTTCTGTTTCCATCCACAACCAGTTATTGGGTGAGGTATAGAGCTCCTTAAGTGACCACCCTCAGAAAATGGCCTGTATGCAGGTGCACCTGCATGCAGGCTACCGTAGCATGCCTCATGGGAGACAATCCACGCGCCTTGTTTAACTTCTACCCTCTTTCCGAATGGCAGAGGAGCTACCCGGCACCGTCCCCTTCCCTCAGTAGAGCTGTAAAGCTTCAATACCGCAAACACTATACGCCGCCTAGGCTAGAATATCAGGCATCCATATTTGGATCGATCACACATCAGCAGGAGGGACGGTAGCGAGCGCCCCCCACCCCTCCTCATAAAAAAAGGGACGGTAGAGAGACCCTCACCCCCCGCGAGAACGGAAAACATTCCAAGTACCCTTGAATACATACGAATACTACTCTGCAACAACAATATAGCAAAAAAAGCTGGGCATGTAGTTGCACCGACTGCTAGTGTTTAGTAGTACAGACAGTGTTGAGTGGTACCTATATATATGTGTTCTCTCACCTTCACGAGGGTGAGAACGCCGCGAAGAGCCTGGGATCAAGAGGCTTGGCTCGATGAACACTGCCTGCAAGCTTAGAGAGTGGTGAAGGGTCTTTTCACTCTTCCAGCAATGCGAAATTGACAGTCGGCAAGGGTCGGCCCATTGGAATATATCGCCAATGATGGGTCGATCCTCAAGCAGGTTCCTTGCTTGAAAAATAGTCGTAGTAGATGATCTTTCGTCCCTTTACAGCGACATTTCACCAGGGAAACCAACCACGGGCCGAGCCTGGCATCATCTTACCTCAACACCCTGGCCGATGGCAACCACCTGGGCTGCACAATAGTGGTTCTGTACATAATTGTCGGAAAGTTCGCGGGCGTTGTTCTTCACTCGAATACTACGCGGTGGAATGCCTGACCGGACTGGATAACGGAAAGCCTACTACGCGGCCCTAAGAGTACGTCTCTCATGTAATCATGCGCATTCCCGTTTACTACAGGAACATGCAGCGCACAATCTAACTTCAAGCCAGAGGACGCTGTATAAACGCCGTACGCCTTTGTGCGCCTCTTCGTCGATGTCAGACAACCCAAGTGTCGCGCATGCTCTAGATGGTTTTGTTTTTCGGCCCTTCCGGAGGGAGGGGTGTTTCAGGCATACATATCCGTGTGCTTTCTTGGCGCATGATATTGTAGCCATAAGAACGTTGTTGTGAATTTAGGTTGCATAAAACCAACTGACCAGTCAAGGACCAGTAATTATAAGTAAAACATAATATCGTATTTGTTTGTTTTCCCGTCCCCCCACTTATATGTTTATCGCAAATATCAGCACCTACGATGAACAACACAATAATACGAATACGAGCTGGTTCAGGCATATCACCCCAATTTTCGTCAGTCACGAATGCCGCATGCAATAGCAACTCCAATGTCACATATTTGGAATCATACTGACCGCCATGAACAGTGGAAGAGGGTGAGATCGCCCGTGTTTTGTTCAAGGACCTAGAACTGCCGCTACCGCCGAAAATGTGGCCCGAACAATCACAAGTTGGGTTGGTTGTGTATCAACCCAAATACGGGGTTGATATGATACTTGATATTTTGGACGGAATCGGCGTGATATTATCATGATATCAATATATCATGATACATCCATATCTCAGGTTATCATGATATCTTGATATTTTCGGATGCGGGGCATATGGTTGGGCCGCACGAAAGGGCGTTACATGACGCACACGCCTCTTTTTGGTCTGAAAATATCAACTTATCACGGAATTTCACTTGATATGATGTATCATGATAAGTTGATATCAACTTATCAGCCGTGTGTGGTTGTACCATACGCCTCGTCTACTGTAGGTAGTTTATTAGGTCGTGTTGTCGACGAACGTCATACGGATGCGGGGCATATGGTGGCCGCACCAAAAATATTTGTTACATGACGCAAACGCCTCTTTTAATATCTGAAAATATCAACTTATCACGGAATTCCACATGATATGATATATCATGATAAGTTGAAATATATCAACTTATCAGCCTTTTGATATATATCAACATATCACGCGTGAAATTTAGATTTATACGCAACCCTAATCACAAGCCTTCAAAGAGGTCAACCATGGTCAGGCGTTTCCGTAGGAAAACATATTTTCCCCCCAATGTTTTGTTTCTGAACGAGCCGCTTCCAGGTGGTCCAATGCAAGTTTGCACAGATGCTCCGAGTGCTTTGGAGTAAAGTAAGGAGCATCGGAGACAAAATACTTCAGGTACTTGGTGTACTCGGAGTATTTTCGGGGTTCGATACTCCGGGATACTGCTCGTACTCGGAGTATTTCGGGTATGGACACTCTCGATACTACTTGTACTCGGAGTATTTCGGGGTCCAATACAGCGGGTACTCTTTGTACTCCGAGTATTTGGGGCTTCAGTACTGCTCATACTCCAAGTACTCCGAGTATTCAGGCCGCCAGTGCTCGAATGCTCTTAAGTACTTGGAGTACGAAATGTACTCGATACTCGGAGTATACTTAGAGTGTGAAGTACGTTGAGAGCATCTTTGCATCATTTTAAAGACTCGGCCGTCATTCCTCCCAGGTTCTGGGAGCATGTGACTGGCGTTTATAGCAATTCAAAATTCACAGATGCTCCCATTACCTCGGCGTATAAATTAGAGTATATTCGAGAAAAAGTACTTCAGGCACTTTGTGTACTCGCAGTATTTCGGTGTCCAATACTCTCGATACTAGGAGTTCTCCGAGTGATTCAGATGTTTCTACTCCGAGTGCTGCTTGTACTCGAGTATAAGTACTGCTCATACTCCCAGCACTCCAAGTATTTAGGCCACCAGTACTCTAATACTCTCAGAACTCGGAGTACGAAAAATACTCGATACTCCGAGTATACTCGGAGTATCGAGTATACTCGGAGCATCTGTGCAAGTTTGTACAAGTTTCACGCAAATATTCGAAGATATGACTGCGTATGGTCATACTAAGTCATATATACCGCCCAAAATTGATTATTTACTGAAACTAAGTAATTACGAGGCAACGCCCGTTTTTGCACTTTTATACCGCACAAAAGTCCAAATGTCCACGCCGTTTATCGGGGATAGATCCTGAAATTTGGCACACGTGTTTCATGCGCCCTACACGAGCCTTTTACGAATGGGTGAAAAAAACAAAAAACGAAGGAATTTTTAATCTCTTAAGACCCAAATTTCGCAAAAAACAAAACAAAACGAACAACATCTGACGAAAAATAAAATAAAAAAAACACCCGGTAAAGGCTCGGGTATGGCGCATAAAACATGTGTGCCAAATTTCAGGGTTTATCTAAAAAAAACGGCGTGGACATGAGGCACTGAATAACCTTTCTGTATGTTAGGTGTATACAGAGCACTAACACGTAGTACGTTCTATCCTTTCCGACTGCAGTACAAGGAGTGACTAAGTTACGTGAAAAACCGCTCCTCCCCCCCCCCCCCCCTCGCAACAATAATGTGTTTCCACATAGACATAGACACACGCTCCCTGAATTCTACAGCCTCAGATTGTGTACCCCTCATACCGGATGTACACCCTACCCTGCATGAGAACATATAAAACTCATACTCGTACATGCATACATATTATAGCTACGAGTACGCGCGATCGAAGTGTAACACTCAGCTTCGTACAATACGAGTAGCAAAGATGACTTTCGACGAAATCTTCGATCTCACAGCTGTTCACACGTGGCCATTCGGCTATTTCGCAAGGTCGGTAAAAGCACGACCTTAGAAAAGGACCCCCCCTTGGCAAGCTATACCGATCCTCGAGGTTGAATTTGAACGACCTTCCCGTAGGTAAGCACCTCTGCAAAGTCGGCGCGAATCGACATGTCTGATGACTAGGATTGGTGAGGTCGGAACATGATCGATGTTGAAAACATACACCCCGAGGATCGTCAACATTAGCGATCCTGTTACCGCGACACCCTGATAAGCGTCGACATTGGTGGTGGTGTACATCGAATAGGGCAGCACCGTTTCCTGGTAACACATTATTCTACATCATCAGCGAGATGTTGGCAGCACCAGTGCGCCAACTAAAGTAGTATCGTGTATATCCTGAACGACGCCAAAAACTGTAGCGTTTCAACAGCAGATATTGTAAACATATAATCCTGCATGCCTACAACGAATATATATGCAATAACGTTTTAATTAACGAGACAAAACCAAAAGTTGAGTACAGATTGTTGTGGCGGCAGTGCCGGCACACGGTCGCGTCCATCAAAGCACCATTATAAGTCCCCTGAAAAATGTCTCAATCCGTCTGATATCACCCACGTAATGAATCCTATAAAGTATATGACACACCACAATGACACCAACATGCATCCGTCCTCTCAAACACGCGAAACACTCTGCGTGACACGTTACTCAACAGAAGTACAGTATACCCAAACATAAAAATGTAAACAAAATGGTCTCAAAAGCTGTGGCGGCAGTGCCGGGCATCACAGCGTACAAGGGTCTGACTAATACACGCATCCACGAAGTCACCACGCACCCACCCGTCCCCTCAAAAGCGCGAAAAATATACCTGGTAAACAAAAGCTGGTGGCGGGAAGTGCCCAGTATCAACATACACCGTAGGCGTATGAACACACACGCGTCAACG